>JAAKBF010000208.1:0-492177 GCA_012656075.1 Phytophthora hibernalis
CCTAGTGTATGGTCACCAAAAACTGGATTTACAGCACAACTGCCCCGTGCGTGATACGAGCCAGGCTGGTGAGGTGTCTCGGCCATCACTCCGCTCTCCAACTTTCCATTAGTCGAAAATTTCGTCGAGTCAAGTACTGTCACCTTTAAGAAGCCCGTAGAGGACGCCACTGCTTCCTTCGCTGACCAGGTACGCTTCCGCGTTTGGCATGCTTCTTGTTCTCACCAATGGTCATCTAACCCGCTGTGTGTGCGCTTGCAGCTTCCGGTGCGCCGTTACAGCTGCCGCCTCGTCGAGTCGTTTCTTCTCAGCGAGCTTATTGTTCTTCAAGTGTCGTCGTCTTCTTCGGGTACTGTTGTAGAGGCGTCGTTCACGCGTCGTCGAACCTCCGGCCAAGTTTCCCCGCCCAAAGACACCGATCGGCTCGCCAATGGATTCTCATAATCCCGTCGACTTGACGGACTCGCTGGGCTCGCCGGAATCTTCCGTTGCTCGAACCAGTCAAGCTCCGGCTCCCGCCTCTGAGACCGTGCAGGTTATCAGCAGGGTGACACTTCGGCTCGGTCTGGTCACTGGGATCTTCAGTGAAAATTCCTGGTACTGATCCCGGCGAGTCGGCGCCTCCTGTTGTGACGAGGATGCACAGCCTCCGGTCAATCGTATCGGGCTTTTACATTTCGAGCTAATTTTCGACGAAGTCTAAGTGGTCGTTTCGCTGAGACTCCCAGTTCGTCCAGTTGCAGTTTTGATGAGTCTTGGTAGTTATTTCTCTTTCTTCATAGTCCGTACTCATCCATTTCGTAATATCCAAAATATGTGTTGACGCAGTAGCTTTCGCTCACTCGACCTGCCTGCTTGTCTTCACAGGTCAGTGGTATTTGTCATATGCAAAAGCTTTTAACACTCGTTCGCAATTTGCACCATTTGAAGATGGTTTTCACTTTTCTTTTGTCGAAGGTAGTCGAAGAAGACCCTTCTTCAGGCCTGGTTTGACACGCTCCATGAACAGCCAGACTTGGTCTCCAATCTTGAACAGAGACTGTTTTGCTCGGCGAGTCCGTCGCTATTGTTTGCTTCAGCTGTCTCCTCGCTCGTCGAGTCATTCGGTATGACTTTCTGCTCGCTCCGACTCAGCGAGTCGTTGTGTTCCTTTGCTCGCCGGGCCTTTTCTTTCAGCTGGTACTCATAGGCTAGCTTGAGCGCTATTTCCGTTGTCGGTTAGCTCCTCGACGCCATTTTGTGGCTTTCGCTGAGGTGGTTTGTTTCGCTGAGTCTTTCGAGACTCGGCGAATGGAGGATGCCATAATGTTGAGCGTCCCAACCGTGCACTAAGTAAAATGGCGTTTCTCGCCGAGTCGAATCCCTCGAATTATTGATTGCGTAGACCAGTTTCTCAGCGATGTCGTCCCAGTCAGCTTGAAGCGGGTCTTCCACGTAGACACGCACCGTTTGTATCATGGTCTTCACACTGCGTTCCTGCTGTCCGTTCGCTTGTGGTCGGTAGCTCAGTGTAGCTCGAGACCTCGACTGCATCATCTCCGAGAAAGTCTGAAAGACTTCGCTCATAAATCTTGGGTCTCGGTCGTGTCGGATGAGCGATGGTGCGCCAAATCGACGGAATATGCACTCTTCGAATGCTTTAGCCTTCGAGTGCCCCAGTATCGCTCATCGCCTTAGCGATGACAAACCCGGTGAAGTGATCTTGGAATAGCAGGAGAGCCGTGTTTCCTCGCTGAGTGGTATAACGAAGTCCATCGACACAATCTGGAAAGGTCGATCGAGACGACGTTACCTGGCGAATATCCGCGAAGTTGAGGCTTGCTCTTACTGGTGTTGCAATCTTCACAGGCTTGCACATGCTTGACCACGTCGGCATACAGACCGATCCAATAGTAATCGGCCTTCACCCGGTGATAAGTCCTAACGATGCCTTGATGTCCTCCTTCAATGGAGTTATGGCAATTCGCCAAGATTTCGTCGATGAGTGTAGTTGGCACTACCATTCTTAGCTTCGTGTCGTGCTCGTCGGGTCTACCTCGCTCTCTGCGACGGCTCATGTAATACAGTAGGCCGTCCTCGCTGAGTACAAAATTATCGGCTACTTTGCCGGCGTCGCCGGCTCTTCGCCGAGTGAGCTCATCGAATTCACCTCGCAAATATTTCTTCAGGTCAGACCATCGACATTCTTCGCGCCGTTGATATCCGGCCTCGTCGCTCAGCTTGGACCACTAGAGGGTTGACGTCTTCAGCACTTGGCAGTTCCTGACGTTCTGAGCAAGCTCTGCCCTGCTCTACTACTCGTTGAGCTTCTAGGGGTGGTACTCCATTTCGAACTCGTCGACTGGACTATCATTGTCGGATAGACTCGGCGAATCGGACTCTACTGGCACGTCGGGTGCCGGTTCGCTCGCTGGGTCTTGTTCTTCGTCTTCGGCGAATCGAACTCGGCGAACTGGTTGAGTTTGACTTCGAGTAATCGCTGAGACTTTAGGAGGGCCTTCTTCTGCTTCCTTCGTCAAGTTTCCCGACGTACAGCTTTTCCTGTATCCGGTTCAACGTCTTTAGCTCAGCTTTGCGGTCACCGCTAAGAACGACACGCCCAGCTTTCGCTTCTAGAGCTTCCGTGGCTAACGTATCCGCTGCTGAGTTGTAGCATCGGACTACATGGAGGTAACGTACTGAGTTGAGGCGATCGATGAGTTCCTTATGGCGCGCCAACTGAATTTGCAACGTCTCCTTCCTGCATGCGATCACCCCCATGGATTGCTGGATTGCGAGCCTGGAATCGCCGACTATAATAAGGTCGGTGATGCCCCGGTCAAGGGCCGCGATGACTCATTCCGGAGTACTCGGCGATATTGACCGTGGTTTCAAGAGGTGAGCACTCGCAGCGATCACAATGTCCCACATCGGCAACCGCCACAAGATCCACGAGCAACTACCATAGCCGCCATACTTCTCCGTCTTTGCCGACGCGTCGAATGACAGGACGTATCCTCAAAGTCGTGTGGTACGTGCGCATATAGCAATTCTGGGTCCAGGCGGACACTCGCCGAGTTCTTAGATGGTGGTGCAATGTGTGCTAACGACTCGTCGAGTCCAATGTGTGGAGTGATAGAGGCTTGCAACAGCTGAGCGAATTCGATATCCCGCTCTCGCACCCGTTTAATTTTCAAGTGGTAAGGTGAGAGCAGGACGGCGAAGCTCACTGGTCGCCGTACAATGTCTTCGACGAGAACACCCATTCTAAGGTGGAGAACCGGGTGTAGACATGGATTGTCTTGCCCGCCACCAGCGTATAGCATATCTTCAGCAATTGAAGCAACGCAAGCACCTCGCTCAGCTGGGTGGTAGTTGACTTCTCTCTCTTTCAGCACTCGGCCACAGAAGCGGACTGGGTGCAGTTTCCCATCATGCATCTGCATCAGGGTGCTACTCAACGCCCAGTCATTGGCAAAGACCATGACATGGACGTCTTTCGCTGAGTCGAAGTGCCTTAGAATAGGCGCTTCTGTCACCTTCCGCGTTAGCTCAGCGAATGAAGCTCTGGCGGTCGATAAGTCGCTTCCACTGCCGAAGTCATCTTCCTTGAGCTGATAAAGCACTGCTCCATACAACGCCATGTTTGGATGAACCGGCTGTAGTAATTGAGTGCGCCAAGGAATGCCTGCATCCCTTTTTCGATGACGGGAATGGAAGCTCAGCGATCGCAGCCAGCTTCTTGGGATCCGCGGCAATTCCGTCGGCCGTCACTTTGTGAGACAAGAAGTCGACCATCGGCTGGACAAAAATACTCTTGATGAAACTCACACTGATTCTGCACTCGGCGAATCGGTTCAGCAACCGGTCGAGCGTGTTGAGGCACTCGTCGAAGGTTGCACCTCCAAAGCAAATATTGTCGACAAACGACCGTCGACCAAAGACCGGAATTAACTGTGACTCGTCCGGTTCACCCGTACTGAACATGTCGTTCTCAGGGCTGTTGATGAGCTCTTGCAGCGGGTCAGACTCATCGAGAGATCGGTAGTCGGCTTCAAATTTGGTGCTTAACTCATCGAATCGGCCCCTTGCGTTAGCCGGGATGGTCCTTTCTTTCGCTGAGCAATTGCTGCAGTCTCAGCGAGCCGCATCTTCTCGGCGAATGTAGCCCAGCCACCACTCGGTTGCACGTAACCCCAGAGAGCATTGTCGATGAGTCGCTGGTAGATCATGGGCGCATTTTAAGCCCAAACGGCGTGCGCAACCACTTGAAGTGGAGAGCACACACAAAAGCTGAAATTTCGCGAGCTCGTCGAGTCATCATTACGGCCCAGAATCCACTAGCAGCGTCGAGGGAACAGAACCATAAGTAGCTCTCGAGTTCCGTCAGCAGATCGTCGACCAGCGGCATTGCGTATTCCATGCTGACTGTAATTGCGTTCACCAGCTTATAGTCGATGCAAAGCCTAATGTCGACACCATTCTTCTTCATGACAATCACAATTGACAAGGCCCAAGGGCTCTTCCAAAATGACACGAGCCCTGCTTGAAGCAGATCTTTCAAAAGCTCATAAGTTTGCTCAAGTTCTTCAGTGGTACTCGCCGAGCTCTTTGCTTGATGGGTTCGTGCCCTTAGACGTCGATATCGCAGACCACACCGTATGCCGGTGGTGGAAGCGCATTTCCGCTCGAGATCATGATATTTTCATGCCGTTTCAAGGTTTCGACGAGCTTCTTTTGCTGTCGAGCATCGTGCGCTGGAGATATAACGTTGTCGCTTTCGTGGTCTAGCAGTTGATAACGGTTCCGTCAGGTCAGACAAAAAGGCGAGCTCATGAGCGTAATCTGTTAGACTCTCATCGCTCGACGAGTATTTAAACTCGGCGAGTTCTGACCCGTCTTCGAGAACGACGTCAGCCATCGAGAGGCGCATCTCGAGTTCTTCAGCGGCCGCGAGGAACCGCAACCGAAGGTCTTCGGTTGGGTCTGGGCTCAATGAAGTATCTGACGCCTCCAATTCTCCAGATTCGACGAGTCCTAGCTTCCGTAGCCTAGAGTATGTTGGTCTGGCTGTCGTTCGCCACGGTTCCACTGGTCACCCCTGTCCATTTTGGTAGAGCATCTTTTCTGATGCACTTTGCTGTGGACAGCGGCTATCGCCGGGTCTTGCTGGTCCAATGGCGGCTGCTGTCAGTCACTTCCTTCCTTTCCGCTGTGTCGATTAGAGAATCGTCAGTTTGCTTCGCCGAGATGGTCGATTCGTCAGGTTTCGACGAGTCCCCCTCAATGGCATCAGTCTGAGGTGTTTCTCCGCTCGCTGAGTTAGATACACCTGTCGAATCTTCGTCAAGCTCGTCGACTTCTAGCGATTCACGAGTGTCGTTCTCATCTGGTTGGACGGGGCTTGGTTTTATAGCCGTCGGCGTCGTGTACCGTGGCCTTTCGACAGCGGGAGGCTGTCGGCTAAGCCATTCCATATATAGCCGTTGTTCTTTCCTTAGGAGTCGGTTGTCGAGATCGCCCTCGTAGACAAGCACTTGCCAGTCGCGATATTTCGCTGAGTTCACCCGCACATAACCATCATCCGAGGCAGTACTCCGTGGGGCATCCATAGAACCACCGGAAAGTGGGCTGGACACCACGTCAGTCTCGCGGTGATGTTTGTCAGCAACACCCGCACGGCTCGTCCCGCAGCGTTGTGCTCGACTGATGGTATCACCCCTTGCAGTTGGCGAACCCACAGCTCATGCATCGATTCGCTGGGGTGTCTCCGTCTCAGCGAACTGAGCGATTTCTCTTCCCATAATATCCAATGTCTCCCGTGCGCCTCCGATCACTTCACGGCCGTAATCTGTGTCGTCTACATATCTCGATGACTTGATTAGTGGCACCACGACCTCATCGGGCAGTTTTGCCATTGAATTGTACAAGTCCATCCTGATACCGGCTGGTATCATGAAGTCGGTACCCAAGATCAGGTCGAATCCACCATGATGAGGCATGATCCACACCTCGAATTCGTAAACCACTTCTCACCCCAGCGTAACCTTAGCGATTGCGCGAGAGGTGGTCGCCACCTTTGACTTGGTGATTCCTTGGACATCGATCTTCATGTCGTTGTTGGTGAGTCGTTTCAGTCGCAACTTCCTAGCGAATGCTTCAGTCACAGCCGACACGTTTGCTCCGGTATCCAACAAGATTTTTGTCCGTTAATCATTCACAGCTCCCATCACTAGAGCTCGCATTCTCACTCGGCGATCGAATTTCCTCGATGACCACCATCCCAGTCGCTCGCCAGGGAGCAACTTCCATCTCTTCGCTTGACCTATCGAGATCATCGGTCGCTGAGTTCCGTCCATACTTCCAATCGCTCGGTCTTCGTCTTTGTTCGACTCGACGAGCCCACTATTCTCGTCCACACCCGCTAGCCCGCTCTCTTTATCACTCTCATTCTTACTCCACTCGTCGGGCCGTTCCGCTTCCCCAACAAAGCAAACACGTAGTTTGCTTCGACTGCTGGTTCTGCTGACTGTGGCAGCCCGTTGTTGTCCAACCCAGTCATGGTTGGCGAGCCCACTAGTTAAAATGGATCGACGAGTAGATGTCCTGAAGATCGTCTGGGACAATGGACTTGTCGACTGACGTCTTAACGAACTTGGCGAGTTTCACGAATGCACGGAAGAGTTCACACTGGCCTACTTCGTGCACTTGTTTGCAGAACTTGCAGCGTCGGCGACAAAGTGTGCATTGTGGCCTGCTGCTCCCCAGGCTCCACACGGACCGTATGTCTTCCGCTCTCGAGACCCGTCTCGGCGTTTAGCTTGTACTTTGGGATTCGACGATTTCTGCTGATATCGGTTGAGTCTCCAGTCGTATTACCGGCGTCGATGTAGTCCGAGTCTTGGCTGAGAACTTCGCTTGCGTCACTTTCTTCATTCGACGAGTCATAGAGGTCGGTGTTTACCGTAGCTCGTCGAGTGTCGAGTGCTCCCCACAGGTCGTCGATAGACGCGTCCTAGCGTAACTCGGCGATTTTGCTCTCCCTTCTTCTCAGTCCGTTTGGCGTCCTTACTGCGGCTTGTGCTCAGACGATCGCGTTGTTTCTTGCGCTTTGCACCGAGTAAGCGCTGGTTGATCACCTTCTCGACCTTCGTAATATCGCTGAGTCGTTGTTGGTACAGCAGATCCATGATGTCGTCGTCTCCGCAATTAAGCAGGAAATGTTCGACGTGGTCGGCGGCGTCAGCTCCACCCTTCTCGTACTGGATGTGGGCGGTTCGCGCGTAGCCATTCAGTCACAGCAAGAAGTCGCAGACATGTTCATTCTCCCTGCGTCTTGCTGAGTAGTAGCGGGATCTCGCCGACTGGTCGAATTGCGAACAGTAATAGTCCAGGAAAGCCTCGCTGAGAAGATTCCACTTTCGCTGAGTCTTCTTGGGAAGCTGTCGGAACCACCCCTTAGCTGCCTTGCCGAGACTCAGCGAAAATGGTTCACACCACTCATCTTGCCGCTTAAACGTCCCCTTCATCTCGTAGATGAAGCGTTTGATCCATTGTAACGCATCTTCCGACCGGTAGCGCTTCCCGTCAAAGGTCGTGATTTTCTCAAGCGGCGCATGCGTCCTGATTTCCAAAACTTGTCCTCGGTCGCTTTCAGCCCCATCGAAGCTGAGCTGCCGGATGTGGTCATGTGGCGACTCATCGACATGGCGGTGTCCAGGGTAATCGTCTTCGTCGCTGAGTTGATCATCCACCCCAGGGGCTGCAAGTGCTGCGGCGTCGAACGGATCAAGCGACGGAGCTCGGCAGCTTCTTCAGCAGTGATGAAATCTGCCATCGGGCGTCGAGCTGGCGGATCGCTGACCTTCTTCGGAGTTTGCATGTGCGAGTCAGCGAAATACGGTGTTCCCTCAGTGCTCCGGAATACGCCACGCTTCGTCTTGGGTGTCTTCGGCGACGGAACCTTTCACTCGGCTCGGGGAAGACGTACGGCTCAGTGACGAACGGTTGTAGTGGAGCAGATTTGGTCTCGTCGAGTTCTTCAGCTCGGCGAGCCTTGAGCAATTGCCCCTTTGGTCCACCTTGCATCCCGAACAAGTCTTTCAACTTGCGCTTCCATCTTATCAGCTCGACGCCAACCGCCGTGCACACTCCAAGATGTCAGCGCCAGTTTCGAAGGCTTATGGCTGCACCGGTATCCTATCGCTCGGAGTAATATCACCGTGTCCTCGACGAGTTGGTCCATCGTTTGGCAATGGATGGGCTGACTCAGTTCCTCGCTGAGTTGAGCCCACTTCGCTTGACACATGTACATCGGAGCGAACATGTTGATCCACCGACTGTTGGTCTTCACTTCTTCGACGAGTCGGGCCAGGACTCGGTTTTCCTTCGGTGTTTCGACATTCTTTGTCGCCTTGGGAATAAGCGGCGGTCGGTACCCGGAGCCACGTCTTGTTCGTCGTCATCGTCACCGCCGAGTTCCGCTGCAAGGTTCCGCTCGACTGGGCGAGGAGCTCCCATGCGGGTCACCTGCAGCGACAACTCGTCGACTTCTTCACGGAGATCGACGACTCTCTTCACGTCGTCATACTCCGTCCCTTCATCACCACCTTTCTCTTCTTCTTCATCTTCCTCCTCGCTTCCATCATCTTCGTTATCGTCGAAATCGTCAAACTGGACGTAGCGCGTCACCTCCGCGTCCGCGGCGGTAATGCTGGCTCTCGCCGAGTTCGACTCATCGAGCGGCGATCCTCCGACCGTCGCCAGGCTTACGTCGCTCAAATTTGGCGATCCCTTGACCATCTTCTCTCATTTGTTGCTCTTAACTTGGTTGTACTTGGTATCTGCGAAAACAAAGCACACCTCTGAATCCCGGGTCGCGGCACCAGTTGTGGTGTTGTGATTCACAGAAAACATCGTTAGTTTGGCTTCCACGCAACAGCACAACAATTCGCCGAGTCAGGTCGGCGATGTTGGGCTTACGCAGGGTTCCTGTCGGTTCCTTTGCGGTTCGCCCAGCCAGGGTTCAGTTGAGTGTTGTTCCCAACAAGTACCAAGCTCCAAACTCTCCGGAGACTCGCCTGAGCGGGGCAGTCTCCATGCAAAACCCTGTGCCCTCCACCAAAGGATGGACGGCAGCGCGTTATCGCGTTTACAGGTCACCAGGCCCAGATTACGCCCAGCTAGGAGGTTACAGTGTCTTGGGTTGTGCAGACCCACCGGCTCGTCAAATCGACGAGACTTGTCTTCGCTTGGTAGCGAGAAGTGCCCACCCCGGGCCGACCTTGATCTCTTGGCGCTACCAGACGGCTCCCCTACAAGCTATGCCTCTCGGGAACGACGGCAGACATAATCCAGCCCACGCAGGGACTTACCGGAAAAGTGTACGCTGTTATTGGACTTAGAAGATTCTGCTCTCATTGTTATCTCTATGTCTTCGGAGAGTCCCTTCGGGCTCTTCCCTATGGTCTTCTATCGGTCCTATACAAATATCTAATGAACTGGAGTAGTTACAGATCTTCCTGCGACTATTCGCTCAGCTTCGACCCTTGGGTCGAAGCTGTTTACCTCTCGGCGACTCTTCGCCCAGATCATGATTTATCCCCTCAGTTGGTATGTCTTCCTTCGAGGCATATTCTCGCCAAGTCGAATTTCGCCGAGTCCAACTTTCGCTGAGTCGATTATCGCAAAGTCGATCCATCGCTGAGTCCAGCTTAGGCATCCCTAGTGTAGGGTCACCAAAACTGGATTTCCCTACACCACAGAGGTATAGGTGGTTGGTGTGAGTAAACGAGATAAACTGATAAAGTTGGGTGCCATGAGCAGTTAAATGATACCGGTTCCTTAGAACTCCAAGTCAGCACAAAACCTGCTTTTTCTAACAAATTTAATTTAAAAAATAGTTTTTAATTGATTTTTAAACAGCGGTAAACTTTATTTTTGAAAATGACGAAAGTACATGAAAACTTGGGTACTGAAGCTTAAACTAAAGATAACGGAGATGTTTTACCAGCTCTGGTACAGTACATCTAACGATGCTTCATGTAGCTACATCTAATCCTGGTAGTGCAACGGGTACGCTGTACGGACAGCCCTATGGGATTAATTCGAAACTCGAAAAGTAGGTATCGATCCGATACAAAATTCAAGTGACCTGTCTTATAAATTGTATTGGGTCTTGGAACACACTTTGGTTCAATGGATAATAAGGTTATACAGGAAGGCTTACATGGTGTGTTACGTTTTTGAATTTCACGCGCCCGGGTTAGAATGTGGCGCGTTACGTTCGATAGATAAGAAGGGGGCGCGGTAAATGACACAGCGACGCCGAGCTTGGGGTGGTAAATTATAGGTAAATATGACACAGCGACGGCAAAAGTGGCCAGTGCAACTAATGTAGGGTCAATGGGCAGATATAGGTAGCTCATTTCGGTCGTTGGCAGCGCTTCAACTGCAGCAGCACTTAACTCTTTTATAAGTTCAATTTGCGTGGCGACGACTACCGCTGCGTTGTGAAGCTGGGCGTCGGACACTTTCGATGGAAATGACACAGCGACGGCGAAACTGGCCGGCGCAATTTTGGGGGTGGTAAATTATAGGTGAATATGGCACAGCGACGGCAAAAGTGCCCGGCTCAATTATTGGATGTCGGTCGTTCAACGTTGGACTAGGCACTTCTGTCCTGTGGGAGGCGATCACGCCACGGTCCAACGAACTATGCGCGTGGCACACTAAGTCAGTATGCAGCATAATATGCTGCATACTGACTTAGTGTGCTGGTTCGTTTGTAGATGATTGCGATGATGATGGTGAAGCTAGTACGTTTACCAACGAGCTGCTAGCCGACAACGATGACGATTGAATCTCGTGGAATATAGAGATGGCTTCAGTATCATCATCGACGATGGATTTCAGTTGCAGCCATGCGGCGGGTTGTACGCGACGTGGTGCCCCGTTTCGCGTGAAAGTGTCCAAGCGCGCTCTCATCTTGACCAGCGACAGCGGGAACAGTCCGCAAGACTTGAAATCTCACTCGAGATTGCGTCTGACCTTTGCATCTCCCCAAACCAAGCTTGCCACCTTGATGGCGTCGGCTTTACTGATGTTGAAGTAGCCGTTGTCATCGTCCTCCACAAGCTCGCCGATCATGGTGTGGATCTTGCTCTTGAGCGTGGCGAACACTGCAACATCGAGAGGTTGCAACAAATGGGTATCGTTGGGGGCAGGAAGATGAGCCAAATTTCCAACGCATCAGCAGCATCGACCACGTTAGCCGAGTAGTGAGATCTGCATCCGTCCAGGATCAACACCAGCGGCCGCGGGATCGAAGCAGGCACTGAACTTGAAAAGAAGTGTAGCAATTCCTTGAAAAGATCCATGTTCATGAATTCCGATGGCGAGGTGGTCACAGCGGCACCAGGAACTCCACAAGTCGCCAGCAACTGAGACGAGACGGTCTTGTCAGGTGGGATGAAAGCAGGAGGCACAACGCAACCAACTGCATTCCCGCACGCAATAACCGTGAGATGAAAGTTTGCGGTTTGACTCCGTTGTCCACACCTTGCTCAATCCACGGACAGCAACCACCTTCTTGCTCGCGAGCTGCTTCTGGAAGGCAGTTTCGTCCATGTTAAACATCCGCGTGTGGTCGAGTTTCTTCTCGATGATCAGCTTAGCTAGCGTGTTGAACAGGGGGAGAGATCATCAGAAACGTTGCAGTTGCGCTTCAAGGCAAGCGACTGTGTTGATCTTCCTGTCAGCGAAGGAAAACACTCCTGAAATCGCTTGTACCATCCTTCCCGATACGTTTACCACTGCATAGCAATGCAACCTCCTGCGCTTTCCGAATGATATCAGACCGGCCAATAGGACGGCTGACGAGCTGCCGTCCGACGGTCCAAAAAGTCGAAGAGATGCTGCTCAGCTTCTTCGGGGAGAAATGGCTTCGGTCCTAGCCGATCAGCGGTCAGATACATCCCTCCTTTGCAGCCGCCAGCCACTTCCGGGTGGTACGCTCGTGAATACCGGAAGCTTCGGCGATTGCGACGATGGAAGAACCCGCCTGAACGAGGGCGATGGTGGCTTGCTTCTTCTTCGTGGTGTAGATACCAACCATGACGCACGTTTGGGAATGACTATGCTCAAAGCTATTCTTGCTAACGCTGCACAACCACCACCCAGTTTGTTGCGCTCCCACCACCAGTTATCCCGCCAAAAAAACTTTATAGCTTTGTTTAGGTTTCGTACTTAAAATGTTTTGACGAATGATATGCAGGGAAGCGGAAAGCAGCCTAGTTATTGGTATAAACACTCCCGGCCTTGAATTGACCAAACGGCCTCCGACTGACCGTTCCCCTCTGGTAGCAGTATGACTTTCTACGATCGCGTTTCTGGTTGAATAGTTAACCCTTTCGTGGTCAAACGCCGCGTTTCCTTGTTTTCAGTTAAGTACGAGAGTGTACCCATGTAAAACGCAGCAAATGCTTCGTTTTACGATTTAAGTACGATTTAAGCGGGGAACTTAAAACGTAAACTACACAATCATATCCAAATTGAAGATTAGACGTCGCCCTTTCGCAGCCCTAAAACGCAGCAAAATGCTTCATTTTACATGTAAATGACTTAAGTTTGTATTACACAGTAACGAAAGGTGTAGCGGTACTAGAAGAGTGACCGAATCACTCTTCCGAGATGGATACATTTCGACTCCGCGTCACAAATGAGGTGGGACACACCATGGGCACGTCATCGACGTGCCACAGCCAACAGTTCATATTACATATAAGATAAACTATAGGTTACTTAGAAATTGTATTACAGACCAATTTAAGGTACACATATAAATACACTTAGTATTTAAACTACGCTATTCCAGCCACTCAGCTCCCGGAGACCAGGAGCTCGTGAACTGCCGTTCACTAAGAGTTTGTATTCTCTTGAAGCTACGCTTCCTCAAACTAGGTGCTTGTGTTACCCGTCACACTTGGTAGCACTTGTAGTCAATCCTACATCTAAGCTGGCAGATTGAACTACCTGATCCTCTGTGGCCTCAAGAAGTGAGCCAACATGGTTTGCAATGAGTTCCCTCACTTGACCGACTCGCAGTTCGAGTCGGTCCGGAAGATGGCATGCATCTTCGGAAGAGATGCCTTGTAGAGCTTGGGAATGCCAACGCATGCCGATCAGGTCGAACGTGTGAGTGCGTTCGACGCCTTTGAACGAGGCTCATCGCCCATGCGCAGGGCAACATACAGACCCGACCTTCGGTGCTAAGGCTGATGCAGCTCAAGCCGTTGAGACTGAAGGTTCAGTCATATGACGGGAAGGAAGGAGAAAATCTTCACTTCTGGACTCGAGAAGTCGTGCTTGCGATGGGCGCAGCGAAGCGTCGGGACGAAGATCGGACTCGGTGACGACTCTCTCGGCGCCGCTGCCAGAAGAATGCTATCATATCTTCGAAGGCGAGACTGACCGCAAGGTCAAGTCCGGATCGGTCCAACTAGAGGTCCTGTCAGAGATGTCAGCGCTTCTGAATCTCGAAGAAATGTTGATGAGCGACTTTCTGGTCGATCTGAAGGCCGGCGGAATTTCGGAGATGGTATTCCTACAACCGGAGTCCACTCCTGAACAAGCGAACGCTTCACCTGTTATGGACGAAGACGTCCTGGAGGAGTTCAGGAAGCAGCGCGCAACGCGATTGGGTTCTGATATTCTCAAGAACCCGAATGACCCGGCTTACGCCTTGGTTCAGGAAATCTCGGATGTGGTGTCTAAGGACACTCCTCCATCTCAACTGCCTCCCGATCGAGGGGTCCGGCACGAGATTGACCTCGTGTCTGGCACGAAGTACTGCGTCACCAGACAGTGGCCACTGCCTCTTGAGTAGTGCGAGGTCATTGATGCCTTCTTTGCCGCCAAGGCGAAGGTAGGCATGGTAATCAAAGGCCCCGCACTCAACGCCCACGTTCTGCTCTCGCAACCCGAAGGGGAAGTGACGTCTGCTTCACACTTATAACAGTCTGAACAGCGCGGTGTGCCGGCCCAGACACCCATCCTCAAAAGATGTGTTGTTAAACAACATGGCCGGTTGTAAGCTATATAGCGCACTGGATCTGGTAGACGGGTATTACCAGATCCTGATGCGTCAAAGCGACATACCGCTCACCGCGGTCAGCACCCATAGCGGGATGATTTGGGAATGGCTAGTGATGCCGCAGGGCCTGTCCAATGCACCAGCGACTTTCAATCGCTTGGTCACGCAGCTGTTCTGACCCTTACGCGCCTTCACGCAGACGTACTTCGACGACATCTTCGTCCATAGCCGTGCCGAGGATGGCAAATCGGCTATTGAGATGCATCTTGAGCATCTCCGTCGAGTTTTCGAGGTCATGAGAGCCAAGAAGCTCTATACCAACATCGACAAGTGTGTCTTTGCCGCCGGAGAAATCAAGGTTTTCGGCTGTTTTGTCAGCAACGTCGGCGTTCGGGCTGACCCCGAAAAGGTCCGATCCATCTCAGTCTGGCCGACTCTAAGTTCTCAAAAGGACCTGTGCAAGTACAGTGCGGGATAGACCGGGCTGGCAAAGCCCTTGTCCGATTTGTTTTTGTTATAAAATCCATTGGCTGGCGCTGGGAAAGCCTCGACCAGGGTGCATTTGACAGCATCAAGGCGAGCCTTCAGTGCGCGCCGGTCCTGGCTCTACCGGACGATATGAAGCTGTTCAGTGTCGTCTGCGACGCACCCGACTATGCAATCGGCTGCGCGCTGCTGCCAAATGACGAGGACGGACACGAGCGAGCTGTTTCGTACCAATCCAGGCAGCTTAAGGCAGCCGAGAGGAACTATTCTGTGCACGACAAGAAGCTCCTCGCAATGAAGTACACCCTGGTGAAGTTCCGTGTGCATCTTCTTGGCCCAGCACCCTTTGTGATCTACACCGATCAGGCGTCCTTGCGGACGGCGACTAACTCGCCACACCTGTCGCAGCGAATGGCTCGGTGGCTGTCGCTCTTCACTGAATACAACTTCCGCGTTGAATACAAGCCTGGCAAGTTGGACGTGCTTGCCGACGCGCTGTCACTTCGCCCAGACTACGAACTGGCTCATATTACGAGAGCCACGAGTGATCTTTACGATCGGATAAGCCTGGCGTTTCGGGACGACGAGACGCTTGCACCTATTGCCAGCTACCTCTCTGCAGGTAAAGAGGCCAAGCTAACATGGCTCTCACCGAGGAAGCGTTCGCACCTACACCGCTATGAGTGGTCGGACGGGCTGCTCTACTTCCGGGTAGACCCAGCCGACCCTCCCCGGGTAGTCATTGCGAACGACGAAGATCTGAAGTATGGCATGCTTCTTGAGGCGTACGACACGCCATCAGGAGTCCACCTTGCCCGGGAGAAGACGTTCCTCTGCTTGTCAACGCACTCCTGGTGGGCCCACATGTACAAGTGGGTTGCCACGTACGACAAGACATGTGAAACATGTCAGCGTGTGAAGCCCCGGGCCACGCTTCGGCTCCTCTTCAGAATATGCCTGTCCCGGCGGACTGCTGGAAGTCAATGAGCCTTGACTTCGTCTTCGGACTACCGGCTGACGCCCAATGCAACACTGGCATCCTAGTGTTTGTCTGCCGTCTGAGCAAGATGGTACATCTCGCTCCGGTCCCCGATACGGTGACAGAGGAACAGACTGCACAGATGTTCCTCGATGGCGTGCTCCGCTATCATGGTCTCCGAGTAACCATTGTCTCCAATCGAGACCGCGCTTCACGGCCGGGTTCTGGAAGACCCTGTTCCAATTACCGGAACCAGACTTCTGATGTTCACCGCGGACGATCCCAAGACGAATGGCCAGACGGAGCGGGTTAACCGCGTCCTTGAAGACACGCTTCGGAGTGTCTGTGCGGATTCTCCGGGCACTTTGTCGGACCGCCTGCATATGGTTGAGTTTGCGCTCAACAATGCGGTCCACGCGTCGACCGGGTTTACCCCGTTCTACCTGAACGGGCTGCGGCAGTCCAAGTGCCTGTGACACTGCGGGGGCTCTGCGGCTTCCATCGTAAGGGAGAGAGGCTCGGAAAGCTCTTTCCTTCCAAGTGCCGGACGTGACACCGGTCTCATTGCGAAAGCAATTGAAGACCTTTGTCGATGAAAGGCTCAATATCATAAGCCGGGTTAGGGATGATATGGCTACCGCCCAAGATAAACAAAAGGAGTATTCTGACAAACATGGAAGAGGAAACATTAACGTGTTTAATGTGGGAGACTTGGTCCTACTTGAAACTAGAAAATTACCACTAAATCTGGTAAGCTCCGTTGGTAGCAACAAACTGAAGCACCGCTTCATTGAACCGTTCATGATCCTGGCCAGGCATGGTGCGGCCTGCACGGTCGTCTTGCTTAAGTCGATGACGACGCACCCAACGTTCTATGTGGGTCGTCTGAAGACGTATCACGATCCTCAAGGCGACGGCGCTCATACGGAAGAGGAGGCGGTCCCGCAAGGGCGACATCACCTCCACGAAGCGGGACGGGGTCTCAGTTGGCGGCCAACCAGGAAGAATACGGCCGCTGAAAAGAGGCCTGGTCTTACATCGGCTGCGGGTATGACGGGCTCCCACCAAACGAAGGGCCGTACGCGTACGGGCCGTATTGATACGGCTGCGCGTACGCTTAAGTCTGTGGTTGAGGCTGGGGCTGAGCCGAATCTCGAGAATGAGTCTCCTGAGGAAGACGCGAGTTCAACTTGCGTCGGAGCTCGGTAATCTCCCCGCGGAGATTATCACGATCAAGCTCGGTCATCCACCGGTCCACACGCGTGTGGATGTCGCCCACTTCGCGGCGCATGTCCAACGAGGAAACTTGCAGGGCCTCAAGAGCCCCGCGCTTCCCGGACTGCGCAGCGGTCTGTCCACCAGAGCCAAGACCCAAAGCGATCTCAAGGACGTACACCCGGTCGCGAAGATCTCGGATCTCATCCTGCTGGACAAGCACGGACGAGTTCCTGGATCGAGGCGCCTCTGTCGCGCCGGAGCCTCGTACTCAAATGCGTGCGAGGCCTCCGCCGGCCCTCCTTGATCGTAATGGGAGACCCACTACCACGTTGAGCGAGCCACCCCCACCAGAGGCGCCGCCAAGGAAGCGCCAACTCTAGGTAAAGTGGCGGGGTTAGCCCACGTTACAGAACGCACGGGAGTCGATTGAACGGTTCCAGGTTGACTGCCCGAAGGCTGTCGGGGTCTGGGAACAGGCCCGACGGCAGCTTCGTAAGTAGTCCTGGTCTTCTTGGCTGAATGCGATGGTATAGCAACAGCAGTCGCAACGCTGTACCTGCGCTCGTCATGAGCGCTGATCCTGGCTTTAGGCCGGAGCTCCTCCTTGACCTGTAAGCTGACGCTTACTGATCAGATAAGCGAACTCAATGCGAAAGTCACGCTGCAGATACGAGAATCACTTAGCCGTCTCCTGCTCGCCAGGCTAGCTTGGCCAAGTTGGTTCAGATCCGTTAGCCGCTGCTTGAACGTACATTCGGCATTATTCGTGAAAAACCTTAAGGGTATGTACTGCTACGCTTCCTATCACTGCACTTTACGATGATACCATTTTTATTTGGTAACGATGGCGTGCGTGTTGGTACCGTTGGTCCAGCAGCCTTCGAACGCCGACTTGCAAAACGCGATGTACAACGGCTAACTGCATACAGTCTTCGTGACGGGCACGATCTGTTTCACAGACGATGGATGTATCGTGTGGTGCCGACACCATTGCCCTGGGTCGTGGAAAGACCCCGATACGTCCCTCGATTTTCAAGTTGCTCGACCCCGGGTACAGCCCCGACACGCGAATCAACGTCGTGCCTGACTCCTAGTCCCCTTCGGTGGCCATGACAGGCCGTATCCTAACTCCACTCAAGGACGGTGATCTGGAGCGAATCTTGCCGTCCCTGTGGAGCTCGGCGTGTACTCTGCATAACGCCATCACGTCTGTGCGTCGGGTGGCGGAGTGGGGCATCGGGAGGATGCAGATGGTCTACAGTCGCCTGAACCTTCCTCTTCCGTTTGACCACGAGCTATGCGGACGCAGAATTCACAGCTTATTCCGCATGGCGAACTACCGTGTGCGCACGGTAGGGAGCTCGCAGATTCGTACGACATTATGGGAGAAATGAATGCAACCAGAAAATGCATCCTGCATCAGACATAATGTTCTGCAAATGCAGGACCATTGTAGGGCACTTTAGCTTAGGACAATACGCAGGACACTTTACATGCCGAACGGAAACTAAAAAAAGGAGGCGATGCATAGGTTTAAGATCCCATACAGATTTGTCCTTGCGAATGTGAAAACCAAAGAGGCCTCAGAGAGACCGTTTGCAACCGAAGCGAAGCGGAGGTCTGCAATGGTCGGCGCGTGGGCCGGAGTAGTTGCCCTGACAAGGAGTTATTTTTTCCTAGACACCGTGCCTGGCCGAAGCCGAGGACTTAGTGTAAGGAGTAAGGACGCAGAGCGTCGCCCCCGCAGCGCCGTCGCTAAGTCCGCAGTCGAGAGCCAATGCGCGAGTGTCCGCCCCGATTGGAATGTACCAACGCCTTGCCCGCCATGAGCGAAGCGAAATTGGCGGTGCAAAAGAGGAGCTCGCGACGTTAGCGTCCAAGTGCCAATGCGCAAATGTCAGTCCTTGAAGAACGCAATGCTAATTCAATGTCCTGCAGATCTCAGTTTCGTTTTGACTTGTATTGAATATTCTACAGTAGGGTAAGAAGTAAAACTGAGGTCTGTAGGACTTGTGCAGGATGTATTAATAACTTTTGCAGGGTCGACACTATAATTTTCTTCGTAATAACGTACATGAAATTGTTTTTATTTTCTTCTTCTCACTTATTGTTGACGAGGAACAGGGCGTACGCAAAGGCCGTAGAGGAAAAACTTGTCAGGAACAGGTAAAGTTGTTGATATGTATGAAGTACACGGCCACCGCGCCGGTACGAAATCGTCAAGATGCTGTGATGGGACGGCGGTCGCACCGAGAAGCTGCAGCTCCATTCGCTCGACCACTTTCTTTGTGTCTGCGTTCGACCTTATCAGTCGCTCGTAGCGTACACGGGAGACTGGCGCGATGATCAGTACGCAGAGGCAGATGACGTGGTCGAGCGTATGGAGCTGCAGCTTGGTGAGACCGCCGTTCGTTTCGGCGAGGTTCGCAACCTCTGGATGGACTTGGACGCGGTGTTGTCCGTGTCGGTGTCTCCAGAATGATCGGCGACGACGTTGTTGGACTGGAGCGTAAAGAATCATACGTCAGCGACGCCTGTGGAGGTGGCGGCTCGTCTGGAGTCGGTGCTGAGCTCGTCTCGCTCGGAGCCTGGCGCTTGCATTGGCCTCGGGGAGTCGCCGTGCCCGTTTCGCTGCTGCGCAACATCGCGCCGCGGACCAGACGCGACGTTCGGCGGGGTGGTCTCATCGTTGCTGAAGGTGTCGTTGATACAGCGACGCCTTTAGTGCAGTGTTGAGTAAGTCAGGTGCACTATTGTGCCTGCGCAGGACCAAAATTATGTCGTGTAGGAATATGCAGAAATCTCACTACCGTATGGTAGGAGTACCACCAACAACACTCACTTCCCTTGTAATGGTCAACGAGCGTTGGGTCAATACCTTAAGACCAGGAACGATCCCTTACACCGGGTTGGCTGTAAACCCTCTGTACACCTAGGTTGTATTAGGCCAACCCAATAACCTGCACCATTAGACACGAGCGAGGGCTACTATGCAATATTGCGCTTTCGCGCGAGCCCCCGCAGTCCCTCAGAAGGAAGGGTACCGGCTGTCAAGCATAATACGGGTTTGCCGAGGTAAAACCTCGGCGGGTAGTAAATGTGTATGGAACACTCGGTTCCACTATAATATATGGGAGACGACACTCCTTGTCTCTCCCAACACTCGGCCACTCTAATCTCTTGGACTGGTCAGCAACAAACCCTCGGTCAATGTACCTTGAGCTCGCTGACAGGCATCCCACGTAGACGAGCGTATCCAGACCCAAAGATAAGCTAATTAGACTTACCGGAGACGAACTTGACCCTTGGTGACTTGTGGGGAAGACTGCTGATTTATTTCTGTTGATATATGGCTCTGAAAGCCTCTGTAGTCAATCCTATAGCTAGTCCTATACGTAAATACAAATATCCAGTGTGACCTGATCCCAGTATGTGATCCCGTATCCGCACTATAAGACAGGTACGAAACTGAAATGGGTACAAACGAGGTCGGCCGGGAATTTATTATACCCGACCGAGGCCTCGATCACTAAACTGCCCCGATCACTGCCGCGCGGGGAATGTAATTCGCCAATCAGAGCACGCTGGTCACTTTCCTTCAGCAAGGGCAACCTTGCCGACTGGCGACCGAGCGCTCAAACCCAACGCCACAATTAGGTTAGTAGTGAAAGCCAGCAGTGCCCGCATGCAGCTAGCCGCAAACGTAACGTTCCAACCGGAGATCTGGTCGACTTCGCGCCTTTGGGCGAAGATTTGAAAGTGAGCAACTTTTCGATCTGGTGGAAGATATATGCCCAGCAGAATGTATGACGCATATGAAGGAGTGATGGTCGACATCGTTTAATATGGCTACATGGCATCTAGGGGTAGGGCAGCTTATTGAGAGGTAGTATCAAATCCCGCCAAATTGGCTATCAGATATCAGGTTCGATAGGTATCAGATTTACTCTTTTAAATATTTAACTTACTATCGGTGGATCGATTTTGTACCTGATATAGCAGTGCATCAGATGTGTCCGGTATCTTTTCAGGTTAATCTGTACATGTATTCATTTCTTTATGTATTAACCAATCAAAATATGTCACACTGCTTTTTAAAGTTGTCAGTGCCAAAAAGCAACACCGTTTGTATCGACCATTAAAATGCTTATAACGTTACGTAAATACTAGTACCGGAAGTTGTAAAAGATTGTATTAAATGTAAAATTCAGTTTAAACACTTGTGCTAAAATTTCGCCACAGACTTTGATTTAAAAATCAGTTTAAACAAGAGTAGCTGGTCGCCACAGACTTTGATGTGTCATTCCTGGACCCCCTCGCAAGTGGTAAGAATATCATGGACCGTGTCGTGGACCTGGTGGAGCGTCTGCAGCCGTACGCGGAGCTGGCCACGCCCCTGGACTTTGGCTTCCTGCACGCGCAGGTGGACGAACTCTCGGCGACTCTGGGGCTGGGCAGCGACCAACTGCGCTACGTGCTGTGCCTCTTCGCCGCGTACCCGTTGGCTGTGGTGTACAAGCTGCTGCCAGAAGGGAGTCTCAAGCACCTCATGGACGTGGTCACGGGCGTGTGCATGGCGCAGTTCGTGCTGGGTTCTGGATGGGTGCACTCGCTCGTGTCGTCCTTGGTGACGTACCTACTCGTCAAGTTTGGGCCGAGCAAGCACGCCCCCGGCATTGTCTTCCTCTTCAACATGTTGTACATGTCAGCATCGCACATCTACCGCCTGTACGTGGACTACATGGGCTGGACGCTGGACTTCACGGGCCCACAGATGCTGTTGGTCATCAAGCTCACGAGCTTCGCCTACAACTACTACGACGGCGTCGTAGACAAGACGTTCGACTTGAAGGGCGTCGACATGTCCCCCGGCAAAAAGAAGGTGTACGAGGGACGCCAGAAGCTTGCCATCCACGAGATCCCGTCGCTGCTCGAGTTCTTCGGCTACGTCTACAGCTTCACGACGTTCCTGGCCGGTCCCGCCTTTGAGATCCGAGAGTACTTGGACGTCACGAGCGGCAGCAAGTTCCTGCAGGACGGCAAGTCCAAGCAGCCGTCTAGCGTGCTGGCTGCGTTCTCCAAGTTCCTCGTGGGCTCGGTACTGATGGCGGCGTTCGCCGTGTACGGCCCGTTGTTCCCGTTGTCGAACCTGCACAACCCCGAGATCGCCTCCCAGCCGCTCGTGTGGCAGCTTAAGGACCTGTACATCACGCTCATCTTCTGCAAGGCCAAGTACTACTCCGCCTGGAAGGTAGGGATCGTTGCTTTTTTCTTCGTTTCTGTCGATTGGAATGACTCACTTTGTGGTTGCTGCTGTAGATTGCTGAGGGCGCGACTGTGCTATGCGGATTCGGTTTCGAGGGCTTCAGCAAGGATGGATCGAGCCGCGGCTGGAACGGCGTGAGCAACATGGACATTCTGGGATTCGAGTTCTCGCAGAGCATCCGCGCTGCTTCTCGTGCCTGGAACAAGGGAACGCAGAACTGGCTGGAGCGCTACGTGTACACCCGCACGGGCAACTCGCTCATGGCGACCTACTTCATCTCGGCCTTCTGGCACGGATTCTACCCGGCTACTACCTTTCTTTATGAGCCGTACGTACTCACTCTATCAGAATGTTGTTTATTGAGGATTGGTGGGGCTAATAGGTGGTGCATTTTCGATGTCACAGTCCCGCTGGCCACGGCTGTGAACCGTCTGGCCTTCAAGCGTCTTCGCCCGCGTTTCCTCGAGGCCGACGGATCATTCGGAACCAAGAAGAAAATCTACGACATGTTCAGCTTCCTGCTGACACTGTTCGCCATGCACTACTTCGTGATGCCCTTCCAGGTAATTTTTTCGTTCTTGGGGTTGTTTGCCCGTACGTGGCTAACCAACTGCTTGTACTTGCTTACTTTGATCGTTTAGGCTATGTCGTGGGAGAACTCGCAGGCGTCGCTGAAGAACACGTACTTCGCTGGCCACATCGCTGCGGTTGTGCTGTACATCGTATTCTCGGCCATCCCGGCCCCGAACCCCAAGAAGAAGGCTGAGTAAATAACTGGAAAAGGGAGGGACAGAGTCAAGCGCCTTGGTTGCGAGTGCTGTACCCGATTGATCCGTTTTGCTGCTGGGTGCTGTGCAATTAGCAAACGGAAGTAGAAGAACAAAGCCTGCGCGTTGTCGATAGAGATCAATGCAAGCAAGGTAGAAATTCACCCTTCTGAATTTGCTTATGAGCTGTTTCGTTAGCCGTCCAGTTAGAGCTCGTTGCGGGACGCGAGCGCCTTGAGTTCCAGGCAGAATCGCTGCACCGGAAAACCGATGACGTTGTTGCTGCATCCGTGGACTTCTTTCACGAAACACCGCGCGCAGCCTACACAACCATTTGAGCCCGCACACACCTATCCTAAAAGCATCGAGCTCACCTTGAAGACCGTACGCTCCTGCCTTGTCCATCGGTTCGCCAGTCGCAATGTAAGCTGCATAGCAACGACGGATAAGCCAACAAACACAGTGATGAAACTATAAACGGCATCGACGCACCGCGAATGTCTTCCGGCTCCAGTGAACCAAACACCATACTGGTTTTCTCAAAGAAAAGGTGAGGATTGTCGACTCCTCTTTCAGCGGTGAAGAGCGCCACACCCGAGAACACTTCGTGGGGGCGATCCGACAGCTTGATCAGCATATTGAACGCATCCTCTTCATCTTTGGGTTTCTCCAGGATCACTCCATCCTGCACCACGACCGTGTCGCATCCAATCACCACCGTTGGCAGTTTGATATTGTCATTGGATACACGATGCAGCACCTCCAGTGCTTTTTGCTTGGCGTTCTCGATCACATAGAGATCAGGTGTCGGAAACCGATCCTTGGGCAGGTTTTCCTCGAAAGTGGACGGGATCACCTCGAAAGTGAGACCCTGGAGTCGAGTGATACAAACGGATGGTCAGGAGGCGATCGGTTGGCGAGGGTGACACTAGAACGTACGCAATCCCGGAGAAGTTCCAGGCGACGTGGACTCTGCGACGCGAGGATCACACGACGACTACGCAGGTTGCTCGACAGGATAGACAACATGATGGTTCACGACGAATGGCGAGCTTGAAATATGTCAGTATCGAATCGGACAGTACACGGAGGGAGCAAGGCATTTGATTTGCTTTGATCCTAACGTGAACCTCGGTCGGGTTCATTGCTGACTCGGTTCTTATACCCGAAATCTCTGTGATACTTCTATTTGCAGTCGAAAGACCTGTGCTTGGCGGCGCAGCACTGTAACCGGGTACCAAAGCGCGTAGTACTTGTTTTTATTGGACTGCAAGACACCTTCCAAATATACCGGTAGATTGGTTTACATGCAGCAGATATGCCTCGACTTAAACGCGAATAAATCCGCGGAGGCACAGATTTCGTAGACAATGCAGGGTTCTAACCGCGAGCCACGCCTGCCATGTCGTGCCACCTCAAATTCTATTGCTGGTCTCTGTGTCGCTGCGGGTGGTGGGGTTGCACACACCGCGACCTGCAGTATCTTCCTGACGTGGTGCTTGCGCAGTCGGTAGTGTGTGTTGATTCTGTCAGTTGTGACTTTACTGTATTAGCTCTGTGTTTTCCAAACGTTGAGCTATGTTTTTCAATCAAGACGTTTGCACGTCCGCAGCTCTTACAAACCCCAGTTATTTGACTTAAGAGAAAAAATACGCCAACCGAGTCTTCATTCTCCAATCTTCTGCCGACCCAACGCCAACTTCGAAGAACGCGGAGGGAGGTCATGGTAGCAGTACGCGCAGCCTGCCCGTGAGTTTACCGTGGTACTATCTGCTAACTGATGTTTCCTACGTTGTTAATAGCGAGGCCGCCGTAGCGGCTACCTGAACTACAGCGTGAAGAAGCAAATGCTGCTCAGTACGCTATCCGACCGGATTAATCCCATCGGGCGCAACATGTGGTAAGCTGTCGCTGTTGAGAACAACGCACACAGGGTCCGTGGGTGGATGGCTCGCGATTTTGACTCTCTCCGTCGCAAGTTTAAGGCGCTGTACTCAAAGCCAAAGCCATCAGGATACAACGGAGAGCTACCTCCGAAACTACGTACGCGCAGGAGACCCAAGTGGTCATCGACATCAAGGGAGGATCCCACACCTCCCACGACGGACACGACCGTGGGGAAGATGACCTACGATTACTGCATGACGTCGATGACGCACTTGGAATTGGCTCCGCTTCAGAGAATGAGGAAGAGCAGGACTAGCAGAAGGAGAGCGATGAAGAAGAAGATGACCCCCAAGACCCGGGGTGTGGCAGAAGCGTCGCCAGTCCCCGGAGTCCGCTCCTTTACAACAGGACGAATACAATCAAAATGTGCAGGCGACACGGGGTATCAAGAGCTGGACGTTCCAGCGGTATGCTCCGTCGTGACAAGCCGTGACATATTTGACGCTTCTCTCGCGAAAGACGTCTGGTCCGACGAAGACTTCGAGGATGAGAAGGCTCCAACTGGTACAATAGAAGAGGAAGAGGTGGCACTCGAGGGCTCTTCAACGAGCGGTGCGTTAATCGAAGAGCCCCAGTCAGACGAAGTCCGTGGAAGGTCACCGGTGCTCTCCTCTGATCGATCAACCAGCACTAACGAGTGAGCGCTTCCCGTAGAGCCATCGGCCCCAATTCAGCCTCGCAACATCGCACGGCTGTAGCAGGACAGCGGCCGAGTCCAAGACCACTTTGAGAGCACTGTCTCGTCCTAAATCCAAAACCTGAAGAGTGCAAGGAAAACTATATACGGCGCGGCGGGAGGAATTGGTCAACGATCGGAGTCACCATTTGCGGGATCTGCCGAGAGCACATCACCTCCACACTCCTGCTCGTTCAAAGCAGTGTTGGCATTTTTACATTTACATTTTTACGTAATAAGTGCCTTTTACTCGCTTTAAAACATTTTTACACAGATATTTTGCATTCTTGACGTAAAAAGACTGAACCGCCGCACTTCCCACAGAGAAGCAGCCTACTTCATAAGAATCGATCTCCGTACGAACCAGTGCTGTCGTCGTCTATCCTCCCACGGCGGTCGGATCCTCATGGAACTCCTGCCCGGGCTGCGTGACGAACACGTTGACGGGTCCAAGCGTGTACGCCCGTCAGGTGCTCTGAGCACAAACTTTTACAGGCTCAACGAGAAATGGTTGCAAACCCAGCCATCACCCCAACTCAAGGGTGTCGATGTCATCATTACACAGTTCGACTCATTCCACACTCATTCCACACAACCAACTCGACCATGAGCTCCGACGAAAGTACTGCCGCTGCTGGTAGTCGAGTCGATCTTCGCGGCGTTGAGCAGATGGTGACATCGACTGACGGCGTGTCCACCACGATCGCGCCCTCGATGCTCGTGTGTGGCTACACTCTTCTCCGGTTCCTACCCACGGCAGTTATGAACGCCTTCAACATGCATCTTTGGATGCGAGCACTTCAACTCAAGCGTTCACGGCAGAGATCCACTCTCCAGTTTCTTCACACAGCGTTTCCAACCTTCTGCGAGTTCGGATGCTGTCACCGACAGACTATGTAGACTAAAGGCCAACAAGTTGACAAGCGCTGGTGAAGAAGGAGTGCGGTCTCGGCTTCGACCGGTATGTCCAACTGCCCTTCTACCGGTAGGTGTGGGTAGCTCCATGACCCACTCGACACTGTTGGTGGCATCGGCGATCGCCACGTCACACAGATTGTTAGCACCATAGCGGAAACCGTGGTACGATGCCTGGTGTCCGTGGAGATTCGCGTAGTACGCGGTCGGCACGTCCTTATTGTTGGCGCCTTAAGTGATGCAGTCGTAGTTGTAGAAGCAGTAAGGAGTTCCGTATCCCCCAATGCCAGTCTAGCATCCCTGGTTAATCCATCCTGGACCGACAAGGATATAGCAGTACCACCGCCTTCGAGAATATCGTTCTCTGGAGCACTGCGGCCTTGGTTGTGGTTCATGCCCGAGCCAGATTTGTCGTCACAAGCGCTGATGTGCAGACTCTAAGAGTCAAACACCATGTCGCTGCATTCGTTGTACGTGAACAGCTACGCGTGATAGTAGAAGTACATGGTGTCGTGGCATGTGGGCGAGATGTAGTCGCTACAGGGCATCGCGAAGTCGGCGATCTCCCCATTGATGCTGGAGTCTTTGGCAAGCAGTCCAGCAACTGAACAGCTTGCCAATATCCCACTAATTGCCACGTTTTTAATCGACTTTTACATTTTTACCGGGGTTTCCACTTAAATTAAGTAAAAGGCACGTAAAAAGCCAACACTGTTCAAAGGTCCATTACACACGGTCGTGACCAACGGCAAAGCGGTCCGCTCAACGTTTGCGTCGCCCGACGGTTTTCCATTGGAACGCGATCCTGATAGAGCGGCCCAAGACAAAATCGAGGAAGACCGCCACAAGAATCTACCAAGCAGCAGCGACAGACGGGGGCTGTGACCTACGTATCCTTATGGACAATGTTGAAGTCCTGAACCCGAGGACAGACGCGGGTAACGGCAAGCGCTCACCGTCGGACAAGTCGAGCAAAGGGGGCCTTTCGTCGTCAACAAACGGGTGAAGGCAAAGACGCGAGTCAACGAGATCAAGAAGGAGTTGTTCTTGGTGGAGCAAAAGTCTTCAGCAAGCAACAGCGAGAAAATGAAGATCATGTTACTGATGCGACAGGAGACCGAAGCTCGGGCGGGTGCAGAGGAGTGACGTCGACGAGTAGAGAGGGGAGAACGCCTGGAGGCAGACAAAAACGAGAGAACGGAGCGCGAACATGTGGGCCGAGAGGAAGCGGCGGCTGTAGAGGCCAGATAACTAGTACGTCTGCAACTTGCGCAACAAGACCGCGAAGATCAACTAAAACGCGAAGCTCCAGCCCTGATGAAACACGCCGCCGCCACAAGGAACGCATGAAGCGGGATCGCACGGATGCGAAACAACGCCACGAGGAGAGGTTGCTTCTCTTCTCTGCCATGCAGCAAAACAAAACGAAATAAGCGACGTAGCGTTCATACATATACTTCAGAGTAGCTTAGGTTCTAGTAGTAGTTAACTAAATGTTGCCACAAACTCCGAAAACTGTCTTCATAGCTCAATACATGCTATCAATTCTACCATGGAAATGCATAGCTCGGATCCGACCGATACCGACAGAACGAACGCGGTAGTTAGACAGACGAAAGAGATTATCAAGGCGCACCTTACGCTTCTGCTTGTCGGTTGGTAGGGGAATGAGCAGTCGGTGGTACACTTTTTCCACCACGCCATGCCCCATTCAGCAGATTTCCGAATGAAGGTGACCGCCGACGATAATACCTTGGCACATGCGCACACGAATGGCTTCGACCTCCTCAAATCGCCTTCTTTTAGGGCGTCAGAATCATGCCAGTCAATTCCTTGCCGCAAGGAAATCCACGGTCGGCGAGGACACCGAACAGTCCGTCGGGGTTAAGCTCCGTGTCGAGAAGTTTTCGTCTGAAGTCGAGGCTTGTTTTCCCCGTCATTCTAGGAGCCAGGGCAGTTGTGCTTCGCCCAGACGATAAGTCCGTCGGCGCTGAAGCAAAACGTGCCTGTAACATACACACTGTACAGCCAACCATTATAGTGAGCATTTTGAATACCAGCGTCCGATGGCTGCATTACATTAGAGTCCATGTAGAGCAGCGTTAAACACGACAAATATTATCCGCAGACATACCTCACGTACTTTGTAATTTTTGCCGTCTAGGAAACCCCATGTGAATTGAAGCAGGGGTTGTCGTCGAGATACCAAACGGGCAGAGCCTTCTGCCTGGTCAGCGTCGACCAGACGCTGCGATCAGGCCGGAAACCCTTGAGCGTCTCGGAGAGCGCTGTCTCCGCCTCATTGATCACTCGGGCCAGGGTAGACGGTGGCAGGCCAAACGTCTTTAATAGCGAGGACCGCTGCATGCTCCCGACGTAGAAACACAGTATGAGGCCGAGGACCTGGTGGTGATGCTTCATCCTCCTCGGCCTGCCGCCCTTCGAGATGTACACAGGTATGTTGTAGTGCTTCTTAAATCGCTCGAGCAACTGGCCGAACGCGTCCCTGCTCATTCTAACTTGTCAACTTACCAGATGAAATAAACACAGTTACCTAGAGAGACTCGTGAGGTTAATCAAGTTCTTGTGGGTACGTATCTGCTCAGGAGGACACGGAAGGATCTTTGAGGACGCAAAAGTAAGGTAGTGGCGGACGCGGACCATGCGACGCCACTCTTCGCGGTGTTTCTCATCTTGAAGGCGAGCTCACAACAACCTCAACTCCGCCGACAGCCTGCGCCGGATCTGCACCGCTGCGCACATCGCTAGAAGCTCGACGGGGTCGCCCATATTCGAGTGAGGGCGGTCATAGACTGAGGAAGTGAACGTGGGCCCGACGTGATTGCAGCGAAGGAGCCACGAACACTTCCCGCTCAAACAAATCTTTAGAAATCGACTTTCGCCGTCGATATTTGTCCTATTGAAAATTACCCCTTCAAGGAGCTTTACAAAAGACAATAGCTTTCAAGGTATCAAACACATTCCACCGGTCAGACCAAACCGTTTCGGTATGGTGCCGATGTGTTTGATGCGCAATCTAGTCCGTGCGAAAAAAGAAAACCTATGTTTTCTTCAGGTTATGGAAGACCCAATTGCATTTAATGTGGCGTGCACTGAACATCTGCTGGTTAATGCAATCTCAAATGACGGTTTGAGCGGAGGGGAGCTTTTTGTGAAACTCACCCGGTTGAAAACCGCATCGTTGCAAGGGTTGTCGCTATACAGCCATCGGGAGATGTGACAGCTTTGTCCAGTGCACGCATTGGCTGTGGATATTTCCACCGGGTCGCCAGACAGTGTGATTTTAATGTTGCTCGCGACCAAAATCTTAAGCCGGAAGGAGGTGGGTATGGAGCTGTCAGTCAATTAGAAGGTCTGCTACGCGGAGCGACAAACGATACGTTTGATCCTGTCAATTCTATCACATTACAGCCCTCTGCAAAGGTCCGCAAGCGCCCCAAAGGGGACGATTTCATCTCAAAGAAGCTGCGTGAATTAGAGATCGAATACTATGCGAGTCAGACGGATACCCAGCCATCAGGACACGTTAATTTGACGAAGGACTTCAATCCACTGGATGCGAAGATGTGAAGCGCAAGTGGGCAATTCGTCTATCCAGTGGATCTGTTCTCGTGGAATGTGAATGATGGAGTACCTGTCGAGAGTGTTTGCTTACGTTGTTGGAACTGCTCTATCTGAAGTTCAAAAGATCGCAAAGTACTTGTCGGGTTGGGACCCGGACGATAGCGTCACAGCATCTTCGCTCCCTGTTCTGAGCTCTCATTTGCTTCAGTCCGAAATGGAGCTGATTGAAAAGCACCAGCGATGCCTATTCGAGTCGGCAAGAAACTTCCAGGGCGATTAGAAGAGCTGCAACATCGACGACGGTGTTTACAACCTTCTGTTCGCCACAGTTCTCATGCATCTGGAAGCTACAACTACGGCGTACCTCACTCAGTGCTTACCAACGATATCCAAAGGTATATTGACGCAAGTGGGGAACAGCTCGAACGCAAGGCCCCGAGATCAATACTTGTGCGCACAACTAGTGCAATTATTAAGCAGGAAGCGCAGTTTGCGACAGACGTCTACTTACGATGCTACGTCCATGCGCGAGTATTTCAGATTGCTGACGGCATACGCGATGTCACAGATCGACGAGCACAGCTCCAACGCAAAGCTCGAGTAGCAATACTTGTGCGCGCGACTGGTACGTGCTTATGCAGGAAGTTCAGGCTGCGTGAGATGTCTAATTTCAATGCTACGTTCATTTCTGTGGACCCCAGGTCGTATACCGCACACGCGAGGCCGTAACTCGACGAGGTAAGCTCCGGTGCGAGGCGTCGAGGGCTACACAAAGCGCGCGACGGGTACGGAGGCTGTATATGCCGGGCGGGTTGTATTAGATGATTAGCTACGATGCTATAACAAGTTATAAAGAGACTTCAGGATGGGTAAGGTGTGTCGAAGTGTGTGTTGGATGCGAAACTTAAGTGAATGAAAGTGTATGTAGCACAGTGTGATTTTGCAACGTGAGTAATGTGTGCGTTATGTCACTATAAAGGATTTTGGCGTGCCACCTACTCACATAGCAGTGCTGGCCCATTCTTACGAGAGCGAATAAAACACTTCATCGCAACCACTTCAAGAAACTGTGCTGCTAATGTGCTAGCGACCTGTGGGCAGGGATCGATAGTCAAATGACATACTACTATGTTTGAATATTTCCGAATATTCGAATGAATATTAATATTCATATTTGCTCTGGTTCGCTCGGTACGCCGAAATCAGCTGTGAAGATAACTGCTCGGCGGCGCTCGCGGTTGCACTGCTGCTCGCTGTAAGACGGTCTTCTATTACCAACTCGATGAAGGCGACGAGCCTCGAATAGTCGTGCCTAACGGCGATGACTTGCGGCATCGTGTCCTCTACGTATGACACGACACGCCGCTCAGCGAACATCTTGGACGTGAGAAGACGTACACGTCGGTGGAGCGCAACTTCTGGTGGTCTCATATGTACAAGTGAGTGTGTAAGTACGTGCCAACGTGTGAAACCTGCCCCTCGTCGTCGGCTCCTTTGATGAGCTTGCCGCCCATATTAATATAATAACTCGAATGAGGTCGACGGGAAGAGGTTATATTAATGCATTTGAATAAAAGTAAATGTGCTTGTCAAAACAAACACAAACACCACGCTAGGGTGGGCCGTGTACGCTTAAAGTATAGCTAACTGTACATGCCTTTTACTGTTAGTAAGTGTGTAGTAAAAATCGTAAACATGTCAGTGGCCGCAAATCAAGGTAAATTCGAGAAGTTATGTAGCCTCCCATAATTGTTTTCAGACTCGGAACTCTTCAAATTGAATAATTTCCTGATAGAGAAACAACATTCCTAGACTATTTTTGGTGGTAGCGTACGTTTCGGCTGTGTAAGTGGTTAATCTGCTCGGCGGCTTTGAACAGCTGTGTTCCTCGCAGCCTAGTATTGTTTACCGCATTGTGCATTGGTTACAGGGGTAATCATAAACTCTCACACTTATGTACACTATTACATGAAACTTACTGTAAAGTTCATGTTAGTAAGTGTCAAGAGAGGGCCATATACAGCAAAACAGCCAAGCCTACTCCACGCTTCAGGCATCAAGCCTCAAGCAACGTTTACTTTATGGTTTCCTGTCCATTGGTCTCGCTTCCGCTGATGCTTCCACTTATTTTAGAAGAAGAAGCCGCAGCGATGAAATGTGCTCGAGTCCCATAGCTCGATGTCATGAAGGAGTACGTCGAACAAAATGTATCGTTAGTGCAGCAATAATGTTCGAAATGACGTGCGACTATCTGCAAAGTAAGGTGTTGTATCTTATCGTTATTCCCTCAGAAATGCATGGGTGCTGCTTTTATTTCTTGCTTTGTTTGAACAACTTTTGCAGTGAAAACTGCGCCAAACGGTAAACGAACTCAGAATCAAAGACAAGAGAAAACAGCGATGACGAAACTCTTTTCGGTACAACTACCCAACGCGTAGCAGAAGCTACTCATATAGTTAAGGTTGACAGCAGGATGATGATGGATTTAGCTCCTCCGAAACAACCATCAGAGTACAAATTTGGTTAAGAACAGCATATCGGATTTAAGCTAGAGCAGACTAATCCTATGATTTTTAAAATACTAGAAAGCATTGTCTTTCCGGTCACCGCCGAAGTATGAATAAACGGCGGGTTCTTAGTAAGAACATGTAAGAACTTCTTACAACGTTCGTACTTGTACTTCGATGTAGCCATCTTAACATATCCTCTAAAACGCACTAAGTACGATTGAATACGGGTATTAATACGTACAAATATTAATATTCATTCAAGCGAGCTGAATCGAATGAATATGAATATTCGTATTTATATTCGATTCTGAAAGCAATTTGAATATTCAATCATCCAAATCAAATCAATCCCTGCCTGTGGGTTACATGTGCTTGCAAAACAGGCAGTAAAAGAAGCTGGCAGAAAATAGCGCATCAACCCCCTGTTAACCGAGATTCCTGTCAATGTGTCTGTCTGTCGGTCCAGTTCCCTTTGGCCTGCCTTATCCTACCATATTGCATATGTACTGGAGGGGCTTTCCCACACAAAGGTCAACTACCTTATCGACTGTACTTATCATTCTGACTGACAACATGTTTCCGGATATTACAAAATAGTCAACTATCACGGTTTAAAATCGGACTTAACTGCGAGCAACTGTGACACGGACTGATCGGTAGCACGACCCCGACCATATCCGCTCTTCCCATTGGCTGAAATACATACATTTCTGTAGGAAACAAACCGATTGGTCAATAACCGCGCAGTCGGCTCCGCTGTGATGATACATACCGGCATTTCCTTGTCATAAGGGCCTACCCAAATGCGTTTGTCGATGTTAATCCGACAAAACGAAATGCGTCGTAACTAATCGGAACTTTACTGTAGACAACAAGTCTCTTGTCGCGCTCTCCAAGGTGTGATGACAGGATGCAACGTACTGGTGTCGGGTCTTCCACCACTCTAAAACAGCTATACCCGGTCTTGCGAGACAGACTGATCAATAACCTGCTAGCGCTTTGCATACTACACCCTCTTTATCCATGGATTTCATGTGTGCTGCGGCGCTAAGCGCCAGAGCCATTTGGATGTAGCGATTTGAAAAATGAAGCTGAGCCAATCATAACGCGTCGTACTTTAAAATTCATTGTACGGTACCATGGGCCCTTATGACAAAACAAACAACGCTGCTACATATCGCGTCTTGTGATTGGTAGAAATGGCTTTGCCCTTATGACAAAGCGACCCTTATGACAAGGAAATGTCGGTAATACAAAAACATTTCAAAACCTGGCGTGGAGACTGCAAATCGGGCGCGTTAGGAGCTGCTTTTTCTAATACCTCTCCAGCTCGGGCCCAGGCCATTTTGGACGCTGGCATATATCTGCACTATGCATGCGGCGCACTCTATATAGCACGTATGCAGCCTATTTACTCTGTATGATGTACTCGCGGTCGTTGGGGCATGCTATTGGTCAACTATGCAACACACATATACTATACACTATATACGGTTGTGTGCGACATACTGTACCATACTATACTCTGAATACGGTTGTTTAGTGTATCTTTTATGCTGTATATACGCAATACGTAAGTACATGCTAAACAGAACTCTGTGATGTACATTACGCATTACGTAAGTACACGCTAAACAGAACTCTGTGATGTACATTACTCATTATATATATGCTGTATATAATGCGTAATGTACATCACAGAGTTCTGTTTAGCTGTATATAATGCGTAATGTACATCACAGAGTTCTGTTTAGCGTGTACGTACGTAATGCGTAATGTACATCACAGAGTTCTGTTTAGCGTGTACTTACGTATTGCGTATCGTGCTTGGGTGTTTTAACGTGTTAAAAACACTGGTATCCCCCACTATACACCGGCACTCTATACATTATACCGCTATACACTATACACTGGCATGCTATAGACGGGCACGCTATAGAAGTGCACAATATACGTTATACACTAGCACAATAAATACTATACTCTGGACGCTGATACCCTGGCACTCTATATACTATACTGAACGCTTTAAGGATACACTGGGACGCTATACAATATACACTGGAACACTATACACTATTATCTACGCATCATACGCAGATGGGCGCTATACGCTGGTATCACTCTATTCAGTATACACCGACAAGCACTATGCACTCAAAACGCTATGCATTATACAGTTGTACCGGCAAATTATACATGATTCGTTTGCACGCTATACACTATACCCTGGCGCGCTGTGCACCGGCATGCTATACACTATACCCTGGCACTTTGTCCACCGGCAATAAACACTGGCACGCTGTCCACTTGCATGATATACACGCTGTACATTGGCACGCTATAAATTACAGGCTGGCACGCTATACAATATACACTGGCGCACGATATATTACAGGCTGGCACGCTATGCACAGTCAAGCACTACTCACTAAAGGCTTCCTCTGACACGGTCAATAGCTCGAGTACGGGTTGCGCGCTGATGCTTAGCTTTGACGAGCCCGTTGTGATAAACTAGTATAAACTGACGCACTCGCAGTACTATACTCTTACTCTTTCGAATATGCGGTCGCGCGCTTTACAGTAGCTGAGTACCAAGTACTGGTGCTAGATGCACCAAAAGTGATACAGTGAGGTGAGAGATACTGAGAGAGATATGCGTAGCACGGGTGTTTTGTTTTAGTGAATTAAATCTATATACGTATACGTACCCTGGTAGAGTCCTCTGCAGCGGTCGCTCGCTCATTGGCTTTGTAGACGCCGCGTCGTCCGCTCGCTTCCTTGCTCCGCCGTCGGTCGAGTGTCGATTTGTAATGCGGGAAGTATGTGGATGCGGGAAGCGGGGCTCATAATGAAGTACGACCCGCTTAGGTTCGATTTTAAACCGTCACGATCGGTCATTTTTGTAATTTCCTGAAACGTTTGAGCAGTCAGGAAGGTAGTGCCAGTCCGTAGAAAAGGAGAACATAGCATGGGAAAGAGCCTCCAATATATATGCAAAAAGAAAGGAAAATGTAGTTGGGATAACTGGTACCTTCAAGGCAGTTCGAGGATAAATTGGCATAGAATTAGGGGTAGACTGGTGCCTATTAAGTGGTCCTTGCGACGCTTATTTGGGAGGCCCTGGGTTGTTGACAGCGGGCGCCATACCCGTGCCACGGCCATGTAGTCGAGACAACCCAGTGGCCGCATTGACGCCGGACAGTCGCTCTGAAGGCACAACATTATTTTTTCTATTTGTATCCGATTTAATTATTGGGTATGAAAGTACTATAGTACTGTGGATTTTTTCACTATTTCCGTTACTTTCCTTTGTAAGTGTATTAAAATTACGCTTCTAGGATAAGAAAAAGCTGCAGCTGGCACCCGCCGCCGTACTAAGAACTAACTCTGTCGCACCTTTGCTCTTCGGAGCCGCCAAGATTTTGCAGTCTACGGTTGGGGTGAAATCGTCGTCCTTGAGTTGGTACAGGGCCGCCCTGTACCAACTCAAGGACGACGATTTCACCCCAACAGCAAACCCATCAGTTGCTCAACGAAGTTTCGCGGTGCTACAACAGAAGGTTGCAGATGCGACGATACTCCGCCACTTCGACCGAGCCTAAGAGGTGCATGTGACGCTATTCGCCAATGAGTGGGCGCAGATCTCTACTCTAATGCAGTACCGTGATGGAGTGATTCTCGCAGAGGATTTGGAAGGAATAAATTCCAATTCCAAACGAGAAAGGATGGCGTTTGGGAAATAATATGGCAATCAGGTCTGGGACAGCCAATCACAAGACAGGAATAAAATATGGCGGAGCCCCTTGCTGTTTGTATATATGAGACGGCGTGAAACAAAAATGCTAGTTAACCATTTATTGAAGTTGCATTTTCAAACATCGTTGAAAGGAGGGACATTCCCTCTAAACAATGAGCCGTCGTGCAACTTTTTTCATTCAGCCGTTCTCGAGAAATGTCGGTTTAAAAAAGGGTCTCTGATTTGAGAAGGCCAACGCGATTTTCTTTGATTGGTCCACGTGAAATTTCGCGACGCGTCGATTAAGCCTACTCCTGAGCCTTAATTTGAGGTCTATCCCTCTCAACAACGACCTTTACTCTGGCAAAATTCAAAAATTTATGTATAGAGATTGTCGAAATCCCCCTTCCTGACAAATTTCGGATAAGTACGATTTTGACTCAAAAGGTTACACCGTTCACTCTAACTGACTAATAATGGTGTACGATTTTTGATGAAGAAATCCAAACTTTTGATTTGATCTTGTGATAACAATATTTAAATTTGATTAAAAGTAAGATCATGATTGGCTTCGGCTCGGCGATATCTGTCTAAAACCGCTGTCTTTGTGCTCTTTTGAGCTGTTTAGGAAAAATTGTCGGCCATGGTGTCACGAAAAAGGACAGAAGCATGACTATATTCGAAGCACGACTAATTAGAGTGAACGGTATAACTAGCATCATTTTGTTAGGCGCAGTCTCATATGTAGTAATAATATTTTAAATATCAAATGTTTTGGGATTCAGTACTATTAAATATTAAATACTACCAGTGGTACTGTAGTAGGCCGCATTAATGATTTGAGTCAAATTGGCCCATCCCTGGCTGTCGTTCATGTACCGTATTCCCCTGTTACAGGCGTCACCAATCTGCAGGCGGGGGTAGGGCTCGTACTTAACTCAACGTATTTGGTCATCTCTGATACGGTACAGAGTTCCCCGGCAAAGCGAGAAGGGTGGGACCAATAAATTCTTCCAGGTTGAAAGATTTGCAATCAGATTTGTATCATGGTTGAGCAAGGCTTTGTGGCAACTCTACTAATTTTGCAAGGTAAATATTTGATTACGGTTCTCCCTTTGCCGGGGAACTCTATAGTTTAATAGCTCGCAAATACTAACAAAGTACCTACCAACGACATATGCCTGTTCACCATACCCGTAGGACGATGCTCACGAATTTTTGTAGCGGAAGCGCAAACGGCGATCGATTTATGGTCTGCCGTATGACCAGGGAGATATGACGATCATATCGAATATACCGGTATTATACCTATTGTTTCATTGGCTAAAAGTGAGTGACGCTTGTACTAAGTTATCTAATCGACGCTTGTAACAGGGGGAATACGGTACCGTATTCAAATCTCTTCCTTAACGTTACCTTTACTGTTAATAGGGTGGATGCCGTTCATAAGCTGGCGCATTTGCCTGAAGTGGGTCCTGCAACGTCAATGCTCGCAGCTTTTATGTCCGTTAACGTTGCTTTAAGGGCCCGATAACGTCGTTTTTAACGTGCTGTTTTTGGAACGAGGGGGTGAAGGCAAATCCCCAGATATGTTTTAGGCAATTTTTATATGCTTCGCAAGAGAGGCTTGCATATCGTTGATTTCTCTAGTCCTTGCTTAACCCCATTCAGTCCATTACAACGAGACAAGGCACGTTAAAAGACTCCTTGTATTGCGATCAGGGCTGAGGCAAACGTTACAACTACTTCGATTTTGTGGATTTGAGACCATGACACACATCCCCAAATTACGTTGCTGTAAGGAATTTATGTTGCTCTTGGCATCATTGATGCAACTTATTAACGTTGCAGGAACGCCATTCGCATTTGCTGGTCGTTCTCTCTTTAAACATTAGGAAACTGAGGTTCCACACAACCACCAAATATGCCATCATGAGGCCCATTTACTAAAAAATTGTCACGAAAGCGTCCGTTTCAAACTATCTTTAAAAAAATTAAAGAATGGCTCCTGCTAGTGGTACAAAACGAGTCTACTGCAACTGAATATTTGTGGAGGTTATGTATGATTTAGAGTCTTTTTCTACATCGTATAAACTTTGAAGTCGCCTGGAGGACGGATGTCATCTTGTTTCAAATCATGAAAGTCGGAGATGCCGACAGGAAAACTACACCCGAGCCTCACCCTTGAAAACCCTGAGAGCGGTGACACAACCCTAAGCCAAGCTAGGTGTGACTCTGCTTGGTCCTGGGTTTAAGCCCGCGTGCTGCGCACACGGATCTTTAAACCGCAGGCGTTGTTTCGGCCTGCCGAGCGAGTTGCTTCACCCTCCTTTATCCCAGGGATGTGTTGTTTTGTACCACTTGTCAGAACCTTAAAGTATTGACTTCTTGATTAAAAAAGAATTATTTATTAAATGAAAATATGATGTAAAGACTTTACTCACTGAGTCTACCGGTATATTGGAGACAGCGGGGATGTCGTTACACCATTCTGCCACGGACGCCTTCGTGCCTGTCAGCGTCGGTTGTTGTGATGGCATACGTCTGCTGCTGGACGGAGTCCCAACCGCTGCAGGTGGCCTGCCACTGCGTTCGAGTCGGTTGTCATGAGCCTTGAGCAAGGTAATCAGCCAGGGTGGCGAGAATCCATCAGACTGTCTATTAATATCTGTGGCCGCACACGACAATACACTAGTTTCCGTGCACCCTTACACTAAATAGTTTCCGTGCACCCTTATTTGTCGGGTGCGGCCACATATTTTATTAATATCATATTTTAAAATAGACGGTCTGATGGATTCTCGCCACCCTGCCTGATTACCTAACTCAAGGCTCATGACAACCGACTCGAACGCAGCCAGCATCCTCTGTCGAAGGTGGCAGGCCACCTGCAGCGGTTGGGACTCCGTCCAGCAGCACACGTATACCATCACAACCACCGACACTGTCGGTGACAGCCGCTACCAGGCACGAAGGCGTCCGTGGCACGGACGTTTTGTGACAAATTTTTAGTCAGGTCCACAGTCCGTGGATCTGACTAAAAATTAATCGCACGTGGCGATGGAAAGACGGACGCCATGCAATTTGCACTCGGCGTTGTGTGGTTTTGCATTGCAAAACTACACAACGCCGAGCGCCATCGTCTTTCGCTATGAGCATACCGGTAACGACCAACGATGTGGCCGCGTGCGTCAGTCTCGACGGGACAACAATAGAAAAAGAGCAGAGCTCCGATCAAGCAGCATTCAAACTGCGCAGCACGTGATACATTGTACGGCATACAGCCGCTAGTCACTTGAAAGTTCCGGCACATTTTTCACCGGCTGGGCCTCATGTCTCGTCTCTATCCAGCTCACAATCTCTCCCTCCATCACACTGAATACCGGACCGGTATGCGACCAACAGCTTCAGTCTCGAAAAACTCATCGAACAGATAAATTCGCAGACGATATGAAGGTTATTCAGGTCCTCATCGTCGCCGCCTTGACCATTTCCAGTGTCTCGGGCGCTACCACCACCGCAGCAGCAGCAGGGACCTCAAGCTCTTCCTCGTCGACTACAGTGGCCTCGTCCTCCAGTGCCAGTGCTGCCACCTCCTCCACTGCTGCGTCAGAGACTTCGTCCGCCAGTACGAGCGCCAGTGCCGCCATCGCCGAGTCCTCGCCAGGCTCTTCGAACACAACGTTGTCGGACTCCGCGTCGGCCGCATCTGAATCGTCGGCGTCTTCAAGCAGCGAATCCGCGTCCGCCGGTAGCTCGTCGGACGACTCGTCCACCGCCCAGAGCAGCTCAGGCTCGGGCTCCGACTGGATTACGGGCAACTCGGGCGGTGCGATTGCGGCCCGCTCCGGTTCCATGCTGTCGTCCAGTTCAGGTGCCATGCCACAGGTCACGGCATCGGTGGGAACCATTGCGGCAGTTGTCGTCGCTGTCGGCGCTTACTTCCTGTAGGGTAGTTGATGCGGACGACGTCGGTGGGGCAGCGCGGGGCGCTACTTTTTCACGCGAGGGTTGACTTTTCCTTGCGCCACTCGTATCATTAAACGTATATTTTCGCTCCCGATTGAGCACGACGTCGTTGTGTGTGTTATTGTGTATTGTGCTTTGTACATACATTTATTTTAGCGAAAGGCTCGCTACCGGTAGAGAGATTGGGCTGGTAGCGCCAATTTTAGCTTACGACGAGCGAGTACCGGTAGGAACGTCGCAGACATGGTTTTCTTAAACCAGACGGAATAGTATTCTTATATTAGTATTCGATCTTTAAAATATTATGAGCATTAGCACGCTATATAATAGTACATCTGCTGCTGCTTCGCAGCCGCAGCATTTGTACAGGGGATATAAGCCGTCATTTCAGACCGAGGCGATGGTGTCTGGTATTATTAGGAAGATAACCGGGTACGGCGTCTCGGATGGGTCTTGGCCGAGTCAGGTAAAGAGGTCGCGTGGTACGGCGACGTCTCCGTGTGTGACACAAGAGGTCGCCGTACCACGCGACCTCTTTACCTTTTCACGCGAGGGTTGAGTTTTCCTTGCGCCACTCGTATCATTAAACGTATATTTTCGCTCCCGATTGAGCACGACGTCGTTGTGTGTGTATCCATCGGCTTATATCCCTGTACAAATGCTGCGGCTGCGAAGCAGCAGCAGATGTACTATTATATAGCGTGCTAATGCTCATAATATTTTAAAGATCGAATACTAATATAAGAATACTATTCCGTCTGGTTTAAGAAAACCATGTCTCCGTGTGTGACGGAGACGTCGCCGGGCACAGGGTGTCGGGCGACACTCTGGACGAGGTTTGGTGGTGGTGTAGCTGGAGCCCAGAGGGCCTATCAATGGAGCGGCGCGTCTTGAATAACGGGGTGGTGATGGTGTGGGATAGAGAAGCAGACGTCACTGCAGAAGTGCGTTGTGCGAGCCCGAATGCATCGTAGAGTGCAAGATGCACGGGTACGACACGAGCTCGTACCCTTGATTATGCTGGGGTTTGAATAAGAGAGACCTCATGTAAGCACTTTATGCTGTATGCAGCATAGCCACGAGGGCTGCTGCTGTCAGTCCTACCTGGATACCTTGGGGTACTGAATAGCGTCACATTGCCTTAGAGGCGGCGGCGATGGTGTGCTCGGTGCAGACAAGCACTCACTTCGGAATCACACGACTCCAACACACATTGTCCTCCGTCTCCAAGGCTGCCGTCTTTTGCCAACCGCCAGCACTTCTTCACTTCCTACAACTAGTTGTCATGGTTGCTGTAACACGCAGTCGCACCATGGACACCAACTCACAGGTTTTGAGCCCAAACGATGCGTTGGCTGGGAGCGATGGCGCTGATCAGCTCGGCTAAAGATTGGCAGCTGATGACGACGACCTGACCTCGCGTGGGCACTCGCTTCCTGTCTTGCCACTGCCGCCTCCAAGAACTGGCGACGTGTCTGCAGACGGCAGAGCCTCGACTGTCGTGAGTCCGCCCACCAACCCAAGACGGGAAGTACCTAATGCTCTGGGGGCTAATGGGCCCGGCACATCTTCAGAGGTGGGGCTTAACCAGGCTGCTGCTACAGGATCTGCTGAGCAGGCAGCCCCTGCACTGGCAAGCTTGAGATGTGCTCTTGTGGATGAGGTCTCTGCGCTGGGGCCTCAACAGCTCTTGGCGATACTCCTGGATCAAGTGGAGCACCGCCCGCGGGTGCTCACTGCAAATGAAGCGCAAAGTACTACAGAGTTCCCGGCAAAGGGAGAAAGGTGGGACCAATAAGTTCTTCCAGGTTAAAAGATTTGCAAACGGATTTGTATCGCGTAGAGCAAGGCTTTGGGACAAATGTACTAATTTTGCAAGGTAAATAACTGATTACGGTTCTCCCTTTGCCGGGGAACTCTGTACTGGTATTGTGAACCGAGGGCTTCCGGATGGATCAGGCAGCAATGATAGTGTCGGCAATCTAAGTGTCAGTATCGGCGAGATAGATGCGACACCTACCTCCCTCGCTCAAGGGCCCACAACTCAACTCGACACGAAACTATCACGGCGAGCGCCAGTGACCCTCCCCTGTCGCCGCCATCATCTGAATCTTCCAGCACGACACCCTCCCGACGACCGAGGACTCCGAGTGCTGACGACGACTCAGACGTTGCGCAGCAGCACGGGGCCACTGGGCTGCGTGAGGTAGCGGCACACCACTCACTGAAGGATGCCAAGGCCCGCGCAATGCTGACTCGTGACATCAAGGTGATCGAACTTGATGGACACAAGAAGTACGACGCCTGGAAGCAGGACTTGCAGCTCAAGTTGAACGAGTGGGGCCTAATGGAGTTTCTCGATGGAGATGCAGTGCTAGATGGGACGCGAGCTGCCAGTGATCCTGAGTACCAGTTCTTGTTTGGAGAAAGAAGGACGAAAAGTTTCTCCGCATTGGCGCTTTCACTTAGTATTAAGCTGCGTGAAGAATTCAAAGGACCAATCGAGACGCATGATCCAGTGGTGCTGTACACCGCGTTGAAGGCGCACTTCGAGAGGGGCAAGGAGAACCCGATCTACCTGAAGAGGGAGTTCTACGGACGTATGCTGGGCAAAGACGAGCTGGTACAGCAGTACATCGATGGACTTCGCGCCATCCGTCGCCGAATTGCTGAGTCTGGGGACGCTATTACTGAGAACGAGTTGGCACGCACTATATTGTACAATTGCGTTGATGTGTACCCGACTTTGGCGAACAAGCACACGGAGTGGGCCAAGATCAACACTGGTGTGGATCTGGACGTGCAACAAGCCGTTATCCAGCTGGAAACTGCTGAACAAGCAAAGCGTGAAGTCAGTCGAAGCAGCAGCGGTAGCAAATCCAGAGGTCAAGGCCTTCACGAGAAGCCCCAGGTGAATTCGGTCTCAAGCCATTCCGGAATGACCGGTAAAAACGCGGAGCTCGCGGGAAATTGCCGAAGAAAGCCAAGAAGCCGCGGCTGCAACCTGGACCTGATAACCGCTGTCTCAACTGCGAAAGCGGTGAACACTGGTATAGCGACTGCCCTAAGGAGCTGACACCGGAACTGCAGAAGAAAAAGGAAACATGGCTGGCACGCAAGAACAAACAGTCGGCCAAGATGCCGCCTTCAATGGTGGCGGCAATCCTTGAAAGTGGAGATCTGTCCAATCGTGTCATCGAGAGCAGTGTGGTGGCGTCGGACCAGAGTCGAGTTCCAGTGGGAGCACGTGAAAACCTAGCTGAGAGGAACATCTGAAGCCAACAGTCCAGAGGGCCGCAACTGATGATGTCTCATGTGAGCGACCCTGGTCATGACCTACTCCCTCCCGTCGAGGCTGTGTGGATGCTAGACGGAGGCTCGCAATGGAATGTGACTGGCGACCTTTCGCTATTTCCGCGGCTTGATGAGAACTCCGTGGGGCCGCAACTGGTTTTGGCAATGGAAACACGGGAACAGCGTGTTTCCAAGGCTCGGTGCTACTTCGTGTAGTGAACAATCATACTAGCAAGGTTGAGGACCGATTCTTGGACGATGTCGCTTATTCGCCGAACGCCCCCGCCAATATCATTTCGCAAGGCTACATGCAGCTACAAAGGGGATTTCACCTGTCAACATTTCGCGACAATCGTACTGCTTGGCTGTCCAAGCCTACGTTTCAGCTAGAGTTCAAGATGCGTGACGGTATCTACTACATGCGTGTCCCTCGTCAGACGAAGCTAGTGATGACTTTGATGGCGCAGCCCGCTGCAGTTTGTAGCAAGCCGATCCAAATTCTGCACAGTCGCTTGGGTCATTTGGTAAACGATATGCTGTGGAAATTGTTGAAAGACAAGGTTGATTTTGGGATCCAGGTGAACGAGCGTGATGTACGAACTTGCAACTTTATTCCCTGTGCGGAGTCGAAGATGCGGAGCATGACGTACAAGCGAAACCCACGTCGACGTACTCGCCCACTCGAGAAGCTGTCGATAGATATCTGCTCCCTTGGAGAAGACACAGCGAGTGGAGAGACCATGTTCCTCCTGGTTATGGACGAAGCCACCAGATTCAGGTGGGCTTATTTGTTGTCACAGAAGAGTGAGGCAACTGAACACGTGATGACACTTGTGAAGCTGCTATAGACCAAGTTCAAACAATGGCCAATTGTAGTACTTCATGCTGATCAAGGTGGTGAATTCCTGAGTGACCAAACGGCAGCGTTCTGTCATCGAGAAGGCATTGAGCAGCAGTTCACCAATGGATATTCACCGCAGGAGAATGCAGTCGTGGAGCGAGCAAACGGTCTGGTCGTTACGCGTGTACGATCACTGTTGAACGGACACCATCTCTGGTGCTTGACTTTCAGTCACCGTTTGAATTGCTCGAGGGCGCACCTCCTGATCTCTTACTTTTGCGAACTTGGGGTGCGTATCGCAGATGCGAATCCCGCCGGACTCACGAGCCACAAAGGCCAAACTCGAATATCGGACGGAAACGTGTCTTCTTCTAGGTTACAGCACTGACACGAAGGGGTACAAGATGATGAGTCTTCGCTCAGGTGCAATTCGTACTTTTCGTTTGGAAAATTCGCTTTTTCATGAGGGGTTCACGGGCCAGGCCGATTATGTACTACACCTTGTGAGGAACACATTTCTACATGGAGACTACAGCCTGCCTCAAGACCTGCCTATTGTTCACATGAAGACGGACATGGAATCGTACGCGGTGGATATAGACAGCGAACGCCCTCCCGTTGGCGTGTCGGCAGAACCTGCAAAGGTGACGCCGAACCGCATTGATGATCATCTGCCTTCGGCGAGTGGGAGAATGTTGCCTGTAGCCGACACTGGAGCCAGTAACGATTGTGAAGCTGAAGAGCCTAAAGCAGGTGCAGTCGGTGAGTTTGCGAGAAAGATGACGAAGAAGCGGACGCTGGGCCTGTTGCCAGTAGGCGGAGACACAGCTGCCTCCATTGCAGCACCTACTGCTGCTGACACAGCTCCTGGTACGCGTCTCTCGTTTCCTGCATCTCCTTCATCCAGCCCAGTACGACGCAGACGACGGCCGAACGTCCGCCTGAGAGACTACGTCGTGAATAACGTGATGACGCAGGAGCTAGACATTGAAGTCCCTACGAGCCACAAGCAGGCGCGGGCATCTGCACAGTGGCCACAGTGGCGTGCTGCTATGGAAGAAGAACTAGAGTCACTGCGACGCCATCGAACATGGCAGCTGGTGCGTCGTGCATCGACAAATGGAGCAAACGTGATAACCTGTCGGTGGTTGTACGTCCTAAAACGAGACCAGCATGGACGCATCAAACGCTATAAGGCTCGTCTGGTCATACACGGGTTCAAACAGGAATTCGGCGTTGATTTTCACGAGACGTATGCACCTGTAGTGCGATTTGAGTCGATTCAAGCAGCTATCTACTACGCCATGCAGCACGGTTGGGACATCCTACAATATGATGTCAAAACTGCATTCTTGTATGGTGATCTTGACGAGGTCATCTTCATGGAGCAACCAGCTGGAATGCTGGCGCGGACCCTGCAATGGTGTTCAGACTTCTCAAGAGTCTTTACGGATTGCGTCAAGCACCTAGAACCTGGAACGATACGTTGAATCATCTTCTCGAGAACATTGGATTCGTGCGGCTTGACTCTGACTACGGCCTGTACGTCCTCAAGTCTCCCACTGATAAGGTGTTGATGATCCTCACAGTGTATGTTGATGATTTGCTGTTGCTGGGGCCAACTGCACGATGTGCACGCGTGGCGGCGCAACTGCGAGATCAAATCGAGCTGAATGAACTTGGACCTGTACGCTATCTGCTTGGCTTGGTTAATCGACCCCGAATGCAAGTGATTTTCGTGCAGAGCCAGTATGTGATCGAAGTCCTACGCCGATTTCTCATGGAGAATACCGTAAGCCGGCTACCCCACAAGCTACAGCCCCTTCCACGTCTGAGCCACCTCAACTGGATAATATCCCTATCGAGAAGTGGTTGGAGCTTTACAGTACTTAGTGGTGGCCTCTCGGCCCGACATAGCGCACGCGACGCGGCACTTGGGAAGTATCTGAATTGCTTTACCAGTAGTCATTACGCCGAGGCAATGCGTGTGTTTAGGTATTTGCTTGGAACGACGGACTATGGACTTGTTATGGACATCCAATCGGCCAGCCTGATCACCCTCGTGGGGTATTCTGACGCGGATTATGCAAATGATCCCGATGACTTCAAAAGCGTCAGTGGATATGTGACCCTGCTTGGTGGGAGTGTCGTCTCGTATGCGTCGAGAAAGCAGACGATTAATGCGCAGAGCACATGCGAGGCATAATACATCGCTATGAACGAGTGCACTCGTGATCTGCTCTGGTTTGAAGGCCTAGTGGACGAGCTGCACTGGGTGCATGATGTGCCGATGCTACGCGGAGATAACATGGGCAGCATTCGCTTGGCTGAGAAACCCGGCAAGCATCGGAACACGAAACACATCATGAATAAGTTTAATCTGTTCGGCACCTGGTGGAGACGAAACGACTTCGCACCGAGCATGTGGGTACTGAGGATCAAATTGCTGACGTCATGACCAAGGCACTCGGAACGGTCAAGTTCCGGCGATTTCGAACTGCATTGAAAGTTCTACAGGTGGTCTCTGGACGTGACGTGATTAGCAGTGCTGCGGCCGAAGATGATATATCAGGATCGGCTTCAACATGGTACAGCGCCAGCACTTGCTGCTATGATTCTACGCGGTGGCACGTGGAGTGTTGATGCTGTACATGTTTGAGATACGACTACTGGTGCTGGCTAGCAGAGCTCGCGGCCAAAGAGGCTACTCGATGCAGATGAGCAAGTTACCGAGGCCGTAAATGGCGCGCAGGACGTCCTGTTCGTCCGGTGGCGAAGTGATCAAGATCATGGCGATCGTGACTGCTTCGGGCACTCACGCTCGAGAAAGGGAGTGTGGGATAGAGAAGCAGACGTCACTGCAGAAGTGCGTTGTGCGAGCCCGAATGCATCGTAGAGTGCAAGATGCACGGGTACGACACGAGCTCGTACCCTTGATTATGCTGGGGTTTGAATAAGAGAGACCTCATGTAAGCACTTTATGCTGTATGCAGCATAGCCACGAGGGCTGCTGCTGTCAGTCCTACCTGGATACCTTGGGGTACTGAATAGCGTCACATTGCCTTAGAGGCGGCGGCGATGGTGTGCTCGGTGCAGACAAGCACTCACTTCGGAATCACACGACTCCAACACACATTGTCCTCCGTCTCCAAGGCTGCGGTCTTTTGCCAACCGCCAGCACTTCTTCACTTCCTACAACTAGTTGTCATGGTTGCTGTAACACGCAGTCGCACCATGGACACCAACTCTCAGATGGTGTCGAAGCCGCACATCTCGCCGCTGATAATGTTGCACTCGTCTCGAAGTTTAGCTGGCTTTGGAAAATAATAACCTAACGAATTCGGTTTGCCAACCGAAAAAGCCTCCTTTTTCTTTTAGCTCTACGAATGCATGCGCATTGTAAGTTTTACAAGCTGGTTCGCTTGATCTATGTATGGTCCGGATTGGTGTGCACCACCCGAGAACGGCGGCGAACTATCATAGGGCGTCTGCGACTGGGAATATCAATTTGGTACTGGAAGCATATGACGATGATTGAAAGGAAGTAAGGGCTGGCAAAACCTCATTAATGCGAGTTACTACACTGTGGGCTTTACATCCAACTACTTCTTGCCTCCTCCCTTCTTGGTGGACTTGGCGGGCCTCATGGGTTCGTCGATGACGACGATCTGGTCTTCGTGCACGCCAAACATCTCCAGAACACCCAGCAGCTCTGTGGCGCAGTCGCCCTGCAGCTGGATATGCTGCTGGCCCTGGTCCGTCTTGGACAGCGACGAGCTGCAGGCGAACTTCTTGTCCAGCGTCCTTGATGTTGACCCCCTCAAAGTCCTCGAGACCCGTGACGAAAATGAGGCGCTTGCGGCCTTGCGAGAGCTCTTGGGGGTGGTCGGCCACCTTGCAGCTCTCCTTCTGCTTGACAGCCTCCTCGATCTTGTTCGTCTTCTTATTTTTGACGGTCTTGCCCGCAACTTCGAGCGTCATACCCTCCACGCCGTCGGCGTTCTTGCTCCAACTCCAGCAGCTCCACCGCCGTGGGGTTGTACTTCGTAAACACGAGATCAGGGCAGTTCTCGGCCAGCCAGGTCTTGCGCTCGTTGAACACGGGGCCGTGCGCGCAGTACTCGGACGGGAACGTGTCGATGGAGCACTACAGCACACTGTTAAACTTGGGCTGGCCGTCTTCTTCCTGTTCTTCCTCTTCCTCCTCGTCGTCCGAGTCACCAGGTTCCGGTCCGTACTTCTTCAGCAGTGCGTCGAAGAGCTTGGACTCCTTGTCCTTCTACTTGTCCAGTACCGAGGGCACGTCGTTGACCTTCTCGTGGTTGTACTTGCGCTTGAAGGCCAACAGACGCTGGTGGTTGAAGTTCGACTCTTCTTCTTCTTCTTCTTCTTCTTCGTCAGCACCGTCAAGCATCTCGTTCTTTGCAGGTTCAGGCCCGTACTTCTTCACGAGCGCCGAGAACAGTTGCGCCTCGCGCCCGTTGAAGCGCTGCGCTCCAGCACACCGTCGATCTCGTGCAGCTTGTCGGCATTGTACTTGCGGTAGAAGCGCGTGAGGCACTTGCGGTGGGGTGACATGCAGTCGACGAGCTCCTGCGTTGTCACTCGTTCACTGTCCCTGGAGTCCGCACCTTGAAACACATGCCCTTGACCGTCGCTCTACATAATTCACGAACAGTGTGTTTCACAAACGTTCTCTTTCAAGCAACATTGCCTAATGTTGTACGAATGCTAACCCAGGTTACGCAAACGCAGTACCGTACCGTCAGTACATGTACATAACGAGGGGAATATGTAGCACTAGTGGTTATCACGGTTGGAAAGTATGTTTGAGCTGCCAATAAGATCAAACCTTCGTGTACCACCCAAATGCGTTTGTCGATAGGGTTACTGTGTTAATCCGACAAAACGAAATGCGTCGTAACTAATCGGAACTTTACTGTAGACAACAAGTCTCTCGTCGCGCTCTCCAAGGTGTGATGACAGGATGCAACGTACTGGTGTCGGTCTTCCACCACTCTAAAACAGCTATACCCGGTCTTGCGAGACAGACTGATCAATAACCTGCTAGCGCTTTGCATACTACACCCTCTTTATCCATGGATTTCATGTGTGCTGCGGCGCTGAGCGCCAGAGCCATTTGGATGTAGCGATTTGAAAAATGAAGCTGAGCCAATCATAACGCGTCGTACTTTAAAATTCATTGTACGGTACCATGGGCCCTTATGACAAAACAAACAACGCTGCTACATATCGCGTCTTGTGATTGGTAGAAACGGCTTTGTCCTTATGACAAAGCAACCCCTTATGATAAGGAAATGTCGGTACCGTCTTTTTCAACTCTAACCTTCCGGCAAAAAGACGAAGGTTTAAGCAGGTGAAGGTTTGACCTGATTGGCTGCTGTGTTTGTTTGGGAGAGGAAGACAAGCAGAAGCATCGATCGCACCGTCTTCCCCGCGACTTCAGTCGTCCTCCCTCGTCCGTGTCGGACAAATACCAGCCAATAAAGCGTTCTGGAGACCGACGGGGATCAGCGAGACCCTCAGTTGAAGGTTTGATTTGATTGGTTGGTGAAACATACTTACTTTCTAACCATGATAACCACTAGTAGTCCGGTTAAACTTCAAACTAAAATTTCAGGGCTTCTTCGTCGACTTTACGCTACCCGTATTAATACCGTAATCCCCAAAAATATCCACTCTCAACTGCCACGTGGCCCGTACACAATCGGATCCTCCCTCGATGGCGCTGCGTTCCCTGCTCTCTTCTCTGTGCGTGGCCGTGGGGCTGGCCACAGCCCACGCCGCGCGCACGGCGGTAGTGCTCGAGTCTCCGTCCTTGCAGGAGACGCACTCAATCTTCTTCCAGAAGCTGCAGGCGCGCGGCCACGAGCTGAGTTTCTTCTCGGGCGACGAGCAGCCGCCACTGGCCCTTGAGCGCTTCGGCGAGCGCGCATTCGAGAATCTGGTGCTGTTCACGCCGCAGAAGGCGCTGGGCTCGCTGCGCAAGTCGGACCTGCTGCAGTTCGTGGAGCAGGGCGGCAACGTGCTGCTGTCGGCCAGCAAGAAGCTCACCAAGGTGCAGCGTGAGTTCGCGCTCGAGTGCGGCGTCGAGTTCGAGCAGAAGGGCAGCGTCGTGCTGGACCACGTGAGCCCCATCCCTGATGACGACGACATCTACAACTCGGTGGTGGCCGCCCAGGACTTTGTGCGCTCGGAGCGCGTCGTCGGCGCGTTGGCGTCGAACCCCAAGCCTGTGGCCTTCTCGGGCGTGGGCATGTCGCTCGAGCCCAGCAACATTCTGGCTTTCCACGCCCTTATGGCGCCCGCTACGGCCTACTCGGCGAACCCGGTGAAGCCCATCACCGACAAGGTCGTGGCCAACGACCTGCTCTTTGGTAACCAGATTGGCCTCGTCACGGCCGTGCAGGGACGCAACAACGCACGTCTGCTCTTTGCGGGCTCGCTGGACCTGTTCAGTGACAAGTACATGCTGAATAAAGACTTTGGCAATGCCGAGTTCGCGGACGCTGTGACCAAGTGGGGATTCCAGGAGGCTGGAGTGCTGCGGATGACGAATGTCAAACACCACCGGGAGGACGGCTCGCAGCCTGCAAAGATGCTCAGTGACGCCAAACGTGGCGACCAGCCCATAACGCTGTACCCGGACGCCGAGGTGGCACGCGACTCGCTCGTGTACCGCGTCAAGGACAACCTCACGTACTCGCTGGACCTGCACGAACTCAAGGACGGCAAGTGGCTCCCGTACAAGGCCGACGACGTGCAGCTCGAGTTCGTCATGCTTGACCCGCACGTGCGTACGACACTCTCGCACGACAACAAGGGCCACTTCTCTGTGACCTTCCAGTCGCCGGATGTGTATGGCATCTTCCTCTTCCGTGTGCTGTACCGGCGTCTGGGGCTGTCGACGATCTACACAACCACGCAGGTCTCGCTGCGTCCATTCAAGCACGACGAGTACGAGCGCTTCATCCCGGCCGCTTTTCCGTACTACGCCTCGGCTTTCTCGATGATGGCCGGCGTGTTCGTGTTTAGCGTCTTCTTCCTGTTCTACGATGGCAAGAAGTAGGATCCAGCAGACGTGTCTGCTGTACTTAACGTGGAGGTATCGATCTACCGCAATCAAAGGAGGGCATTGTCCATCGTTAGCGTTGACAAAAATTGTTGTTGTGAATATATGTACCAGTGGTAGGGACTACATGTACATGTAGTAGTACTACTGTAGTACTTCGTACTACATTATAGTATTACGAAATCGTCCTTGGTTCAGGAGAATCAACGTTTTCTCGCACATGTATAACCTTATATGTTGGTCTGCCCGCACACGACCTGAAAACCCTAACGTTAGGCTGACTGCTGTTTAAACGATGCCGGCATCAATACATGTAGTCGGGGGCCGTTGTGGGCTTGAAAGCGTTGCCGTTGCACTTCCTGGACTGGTGAGTTAGCGTTTGCCGTTGGCTGAAGCTTCTCGAGGCTCATTCCGCCAGCATAAGAGGGCACGACACTTTGTGCATCACAGTCCGAGTCCGTATCAACAGCGGCCATCTGTGGGTGTGAGCGAGGACCTCCATTGCGTGCTGTACGCGGGCGCTTGGCGCCCCACTTCCCTTTCTTCGAGCTCGACAGCAGATGCACGGCCCGCAAGCTTTGTAGAGAATCCTCCGCCGCTGCCTCTTCCTGCGGAGTCAGCTCGGTGCGACGCACATAGGTTGAGCTGCCTAGCTTTTTCGGGATGCGAATCTCGGCGATCGACTCACTGGAGAGTTTCTTAGAGATTCGCATAGGGTTGCAGCACAACCGCGCAGACAAAAAGGCTCGCAGCGTAGTGCCCACAGCAACGTCCAGCACTCCCTTGAAAAAGCAGTCGATGAGTGCCGCCATAAACACTTCTTCGTCATGAGACCATGGGCCGCTGTGCTGGTAAGGGCGCACAGGACTGGATGGCGTACTGGCCACACTTGCTGTTTCGATGCTGGACACACTAACCGAGCTGATCTTGCGCTTACACCTCGCTGGCGTCACTACTGGCAGAGGAGCGTTCTTGTGGGCCTCTTCATACGCTACACGCAGCTCCGTTAACCGACTTTCCACTTCGAACAGCTCTTCAGAGAAGTCGTCATCGTCCGAGCTGTCCAGCAAGTCGCCTCCTGTCTGGCGCTGGTACGTGATGGAGCCAATATCATCGGGGAACTTGTGTTCGCCCATGTGCTGCGGTGCAAGCTTCATGGACAACAGCTTGAGTGTGCAGCCTAGTTGCTGACACAAGTAGGCCACAAGTTTCGTGCCCTCAGACACGCTGAGCACGCCCGACATGAAGAACTCGACCATCGTCGTGACAAACTCCTCTTCTTCAGGGGACTCGAAGCCTGTGCGGATGATGGTGGGCTTGCCGCGCTTCGGTCTGTACTCCTGTCGTGCGGACCTTGTACGTCCATAAGCCGCCGTTTTCCGGCGCGGACGAAGAGCGATGTCCCCGTCCTCGTCATGTACCTTGATCAACCTGGAACGTCCGTCCTCCTCGTCCAAGAGTCCAGAGCTAAAGCTGACCTGTCTGAGTGTCTCGAGCTCCTGTTCAATTTCTCTGCGCTGTTCCTCTGTGGGAGGGGGTCCGCAGCTGTAAACACGATTGCACCCGCCTTCTTGGGGACTTTGCGGCCTGCGAGCGTCTCTGTTCCCAGCTTCATGGACACCCGACGGCGGGTGCAGCAGAGCTTCTCGGCCAGGAATTTGCGCAGCGTCGTGCCCTCTGGTACGTGGAGTTGGCCCTCCAGGAAGAAGGTCACGAGGGCGGCGGCGTACTGCTCCTCGGCTCGAGGCCACACGCCGCTGCGGATATACTGGGGTCCAGGGGACGAGGGGCGAGACTGCTTCATGATGGCGTCCGCCTGTACCAGCAGGTCCAGTCTCGACATGGCGTCGTCCCCAGTGGACTCGTGTTCCTGTTTACGTGGATCAAATGGCTGAGTAGCGGCGTCCTGGGCAGTAGGGGGAGGGGCGGCGGCCTCAGGCTTGAGCGCGGGGCTCAGGATCATGGACAGATCCATGGCGACGTCTGGTCGTCTGGTCGGTGGCTTCCTCTTCTCTTGGGCGCTGGGGAGAACTGGCACTGGAGGTCTGGAAGGGAAGTTCATGTCCGTTCGTGTGTGGCGTCACGCTATATCTTTGGATTTGTATGTGGTTGCACAAAGGTTCAACGTCATACAGAGGCCAAGTAGTTTGCCAAATGCGACGTGTTGGGATTCACCTGTCAAAAGGACTGCATCGAACTCTTTGGTCCTTACTCGTTACATTACGCAGCTGCAGCATCGCGGATGATCCCGGCGTAGGAAAACACAAACTGCCCGACGTGGATGGAAGGAGCGCAGAGTTGCGAGCTGCGGTCGGCAAAGCGGATTCCTGAGCTCGAGTTCACGGACGCGCGTGACTCTTGCCACCGTAGACGACATGTTTGGCCCGCTTACCGAAGCATGCCACGCCGTCCAGCTCCGAGATCGCGTCGATGGTGGATTCAAAGTCATCAAACTGTCGAGCGCTTGCAGTGGTCGTGAGTCGAAGTAAAACGGACGTCCGTCCATGCCGTCGAGAGCCACCTGCACCCCATAGCTGTCCACTGTGTTGGTCAAGTACCAACCTAGCGAGAGCAGAGTATCCGGACTGGACGTGCGCCCCATTTCCATAGCCTCACGCGCAGAAGAATAAATATGCACCAACTCACGGAAACCTCCTGGCTCACGCTTGTCAAAAGGTCTTCAACAAGCGCTTCTCCAGCAGATCCAGAATCTCGCGAGCTTGTGCCTTCCTGTCAACGGAGACGCCAATCTGTGCCGTGCCTACCACAAACTTGGTGAAGGCTAAAGTCGTATCGCAGAGTTCCCGCACAGGAGCGAGAACTGGGGCCGCAATGGCAGCGTGGTCAACACGATATAGCTTCTGCATCATGTGGATCACTTGAAATGCGTCCGAAGCGATCGCAATCCGAAGCCGACGGCTGGTAGAGTGAAGTCTACTATGGTGCGAAGACAACTCAACAACCCCTTTGCCCGGCCAAAGTGAGGCTAATCGTCAACCAAAGTGGTCGGGTTTTAATTTGGGATCCGGCTAGTGCCTAATTTAAGCTAAGTTTGGCAATCAAAGTGGGCTAATCTCCATTCAATAGTGGTTATCACGGTTGGTAAGTAAGTAAGCAAAACTTTCAACAGCCAATCAAATCAAATCTTCGTGTCTTGTCTTTGCCCGCTGATACTTTCCTAAAAAAGAGGAAAGTATCAAGAGGTCGAAATAGTTGCTTGTGATTGGAAAAAATGGATGATTTTCACGTCTGAAGGTTTGATTTAAGTGGCTAAAACTCACTTAGAGGCTCAGGCAACGGATGGCGTAGCGAAGAAGCAGTGAGTGGAACGAGCATCAAAGCAGCCTTCTCGCCATGGGAAACAAGCGCTGGATCGGGGATGAAGAATTCACCCTGCTCGCGTTCATGGGAACAAATTTCCAACAGTACACAAAGGGTGTTAAAACCAAGTTCTTCACCAGCGCTAGCGCTGCCCTCAAGACGAAGACTCCTACACAAGTTAAGTCGAAGTGCATTGAACTAGAAGGTTCGTACAAGGAGTTCAAGGTCAAGCTGAGTCGCTCGGGTTTTGGTTTAAAAGAAAGCGACCCAGCTAGCATTAAATGTATTGTGGAATTATGTGTATTTTGTTACGTCGATGTCGCTAACTTTTAACAATCAAATGGTTTTCGGTATGTGTGTTTCAGAACTCTTGTCAAAAAATGCAAGTACTTCTACGAAATGGATGAAATGTTCGGTGCTCGGCACAATATTGTACCCCCTGTGATAATGGAGCCCGGACGTACGGAGTTCGGCTTGCAAGGTGCGACCGACCTGTCCACACGCTCCCCGCCCTCGATGTTGTCCGGCGCAGAGCAAGCCATCGAGACGAATGCGGCACTTCACGGGACGTACGAGCTCTCACCATCGGCGCCCATTGCCGGAGATCCCCTGCCCAGTGTGGACACGACCAAGTCCGGTCAGAAGCGGCCATATGATAGCCTTCGCAGCCCTCCACCAGTGGCCAGAATGCTAGAGCATCTTCGCGAGGATCGCGAAAGGGAGACCACTAAGCGTTACAAGGCAGAAATGGGACTTCGCGAACAAGAATTCGCTCTAAAAGGAGCAATTTGAACTCTTGAAAGAAGAGTTACGTCTTAAAGAGAAGAAGATGGACCAGCAGTTTGCGTTGATGACACAGCAAATTTCTCTACAGAACAAGCAACTAGAACTTGAACTGTCAAAGCGTTAGGCGAACCCAAAAAACGATGGCTACATCAACATTCGATTTAGTATTTCCATTGATTTATTTGGTCTTAAGCGAAGCCATTTCGCATTAGAACTAACTCTTGGATGCAAACACAAGTTTTCACTGCCCTCGGTATCCCATCCTTCATGTGTACCATGTCGTCCTCTTCTTCGACGTTGGAGTTTCTGAGGTAAATGCATCATCCGCTACTGAAATGCACATGTTGTGCAGAACAAAGCAACATACGATCTTTCGGCATACGTACAGTAGGCTGTCGTCATTTTCGATTCGGTCTCTTAGGCAAGTCAGCACCGGAAATCGCGCCTTTAGAATACCTATTGTGTGCTCCACAATAATGCGTTGTTGCGCCAGCAGCCAATTGAACGTCCGGTTGCGCGGTTTGGAGCTTGCTGGCATTTTGTAAGGTGTAAGAATAAACGGGAAGCTGCATGAATACGCGCTGTCCCCAAGCACATACTCTCCAGGCTTAAAAGCTGTCGGGTTTCTCTGCAATTTGAGCCAGGCTCATTGCTCTCTTGTCATGAAGGGAACCTGGTACACCAACCTAATAAAACAATTATACATATTAAAAATACTTGCCTGAAGATGTTAATCCAATCCTTAAAGGGTTTTACCTGGTAGAAAGTAATGCGGCGACGGTGGTCGCAGAACAGTTGAGCACCAATGCAGTACTCTGATTTGCGCGAGAAGTAGCATTCGCCGTTGACAGCAGGAGCATTGAGCAGCTTGAACGTCGTCCCATCAACGCAGCCAATGCAAGATGGAAAGCCAGACACGTCCTCGAAATATGACTGCACGCGCAACTTCTCGACGGGATTTGGCCACGAAAGAAACTCAGCCTTCAGACTCAGCACAGCATTAATAACCCTTTCACTATATTTGTAAACAGATCCTGCACAATCTTTGAGTTAGAACACTACAGGTCAATGATAATAAAAGCGATGAATATTTTCCTTCAGCAATACCAAAATGCTGAGCAATTTGATGGACCGTCAGGGGTTGAAGCGAATACAGGAAAACCTCAAGCTGGAGCTGCGCTGGTGCTTGTTCTTGCTTCCGCGGGGCCCGCACGAAGACATGATGCGCTTGAACTCGCTCCAACAAGAGCACAAACGTGTCTCGACGCATTCTGAGGTTGCGCTGAGGGTTGAACTCGCTCCAACAAGAGCACAAACGTGTCTTGACGCATTCTGAGGTTGCGCTGTGCGCGCAACACGTCCATCCTATGAACTCGCTCTGCATCCCATTTACCCGTCTTCTCCACAGTGCCGCGAGCCATGTAGCGGTTGCTGCTGATCGCTTTGTGAAGGATGGCTTCCTCTTCGCCCTCTGCATCGACCTCTAGTTCGTTGACCACCATCACAGCCTCCAGCCACTCCAGGGCGATGGCACGCTCACTGCGAGTCATCCCTGTTGCGATTCGACAATGATTCTTGGCTTGCATACACTGCGGTACAGTGTACCGTACACTATACAGCTTACTTGTTGCGGTACTCACGGTTGGGAAAAGAAGGATTAATTTGATTGGCCCTTGCGGCTTACTTACTTTCCAACCGTGATAACCACTAATGTTGGCTTCAATAGTCTTTCAATCAGCTCACAAGCGTGCTTCACGTCATCCGTTTTGCCATCAGCCGCGATCGTTGCATCTCGCAAGCGAGTGAACATCGCTGCCGTATTCTCCATCGAGTCTCCCAGCAAGACTACATGCTCCAAATCGTCGTTCCCATCGATCTCCGACCCAGCTGAAACTAGCAGATCCTTCAGCAAGTGTGAAACTTCCGCCAAGTTGTCTTCGACTACAGTTGCGGCAGCAGCTACAGTAGTTCCTGCATTCACTTTGGCTTTACCCTTCTTGCCCTTTTTCCTTTCTTCTTGCCCTTCTTCGCCACCTCCGCGGCATTCGTATTCGTGCTGGCGTTCGCAAACGCACGACGGCGCTCTTCATCACGCTGGGCAGACACTGATTTACGCATGCGTTCTTCACGAAGAGCCGAAACAGTGCATCGCGATTCCTCGCACCCTCAGCTCTAACCTGGCTGCCCTCGAGCGTGGAAATTGAGTCGACGATATCGCGCGTCCACGCTCGATCAGTCGTCACATCACACACGCGTCTCCCCATGCCGTCTTTAATGCGAAGATCAGCCCCGAGCGCAGACAGCATACGGTACACACTACGTTGTCCGTGCTTGACAGCCAAATGCGCAAGTGTTTCTTTCGTGTCGAACGTCGGCGTGTTCAAGTCGATCAAATTATCGGCTTCAAGAATAATCCTAACGATGTCTTCATGACCCGCAATCGCTGCACTGTGAACAGCCATTGTTCTGCATAGATCGCCCCGAGAGCATCTCAAACTCCTCAGCTGGGGCTCTTTCCTGCAATGCAACGTCGGCTGGGTTGTAAGCGCCCCCATCTGAATCATCCATTCAACTAGAACGGCGTCGTGCGCAGGACCAGCTGCAGCTGGATGGAATAATGTCGAGAGTTCGTCGTGTGGTGTGTTCTCCAAGTCTTGTCGATTGCACATGCTGGGATCAGACCACGATAGCGAGTGAAGCGAAAGCATGTTCAAGAGCTCCGGATCCTTCCTGATTTCCGACTTGATGTTGTTCACATCGCTCGCCAAAAGAGGGCCTTCACTTTCCTCAAACAAGTCCATGAGATCGCTAAACACTTTCTCTCGGTTTCTACGCTCGGTATTCCTCTTGAATGACGCCCTGCCGTACTCTTGGTTCACAAAGTCTGGTTCTGCTCGAAACGTAAAATACTTCTTTTCACAGATTTGCGGCGGGTTTACAAATTTGGCTTTGATCACTGCAGCAACCTTTTGGCACATTGCCTTGACACTCCCACCATCCAATACCCCGACCTGGGCAACACGAGCTTCAGTTGGAAATGGTTGCAGATCGAACGAGCCATCGCGCTGCAGACAATCCAAAAGCGGTAGCAGAGGGATGATCACTGCATCCTCCAGCGCACGGTTGAACCGATACTGACGAGACTCACCAGGATGCGGAGTTGCAAGATATTCATCGTGAAAGAGTCGTCGATCCAGCGCGTCGCACATTGCAGAGAAAGCGTCCGTGAGATCGTCGTTGAGCCTCAGTATATCACGAGATAACACGCGCATCTGGAAAAGCTCTTGTGAGCAAATATCTGCGGCCTTACTCAGCATAGCCTTCGACGACGCACCTCCCAACACTGACATGTCGTCTTCAATCATCAACCGGTATGTGTTAGATAAATCGACCATATGGAGCGCCTTACGCACTTTGATTCCTGCGCTCCCAGCAGGCGGGGCTTGACCTCGGTATGTCGCTTTGACTGAAGCAGCAGTCATGTGTGAGCTTAGCAGATAAGTTCGATAGTAAGCACCGTGCGCTGCTGCGGCGCGCGACGGAGTGAAGATCATTTGGTCATAAATTTTCAAAATGGCGTCGAAAAACGGGATGTGTTGAAGGAAACCTTCCTCTACCAGGGCGTTGTAGAGGTGGCCAAACGCACGAAATCTCGATGTCACCATGATGACTTCACCTCCCAAGTTCAAATACTGAAAATGGTGATGCAACATCATGAGACCCGCCAGCAATGGATTCGCACGAGCCAAGTTGTGACTGTTGCTGGACAGCTTGATCTTTGTTGAACAAGGCTGCAGCAAATCGTGGATCTCCTTGTCGTTAATGCGAACAACACCCTTCGCCGCCGTTGCATCCATATTTCTCATCAACTCTGTTGAATACTGAAACGTAAGACTTATGTTGCGACTAAGACCTCCGTTTCCTTGCAGTGCGGCAACAGACTTCATCCAGCAAATGCACGTAAATACCATTGGAACTGTGACTGTGCGGGATGTGAAAACTCGTCCATCAGCGCCACGAACGATCCAGTAAATCCCGACGCATCGAACCCATACCCAGTAGCGGCCTTCTTTGCCAGGATGCCGTTGTACAGATGGGGCAACTGCTGCATCAAAAACACCACAATGTTGCTCGGATCGGCGAGTACATACTGTGGAGTGCGCTCTTCTCCGTATGTTGCGCCGAAAAAGCCATCCCGGAGAATCAACGTTTGCCGAGGATCCGTCGGGATAGCCGATGTGAAGCTTGCCAGTGTACTCGCCACGCTCATAAAGTCCACCACAAGCATGCCCGGGATGAACTCGTACTTGCCATTCTTCTGGAAACTCTCCCAAGACTTTGCGACAGTATCCGCAAGTCTCATCGTAAAGCTCATGGACATTTTGCTTCTGACGATTTGGAAAACGTCTTCCGCCGTCTGCAAGGCCGGATATCTCAGCTGCAGCCTCGCAGTGAGGGCTTTGGCAGTGTTCATCGCCAACTTGGCCACGACCGTGCGTTGTTGCTTCTTTACCTGATCATAGATAGTAAACACCCCTCGATGAAGAAGTACACCACCTCCAGCCTCAGATCTTCAGCGAAAGCCTCGTCAAACAGACGTTTCCTGTCGGCCTTGGCGCTCTTGGAGGCGCAGCTCTCCACCACTAAGGTCTCTTCGTCCGGGAAATAGTCCTCGTCCACCTCCAACACATTGTAATAGTTCTCAAAACGCTCACTCTCGACAGCTGAGTCTCTTTGCACCACCACCAGCGTCTTCAGCGTCCTGTGCCATCCTTTCAGCAGCTCCAGAAAGTGCCGATGGCCTCGTTGGGCTGCGTCGTCCTCCGCGAAGAACGTGGCCACATGTTCGCGCAATGTGACGTCGCATTGACAGGCTGCGAGCGCCTTGGGCAGCTCCTGCAGCAGCTTGGGCGTAAGCGTGACCGGCTCCGCTGCACCACGGCGTTGAACGCCTCGATCTCCACGCACTGCGCTGCGTGACGTCCAGAACCGCGAGCACGCAGCAGCCAGTCCAGGAAGAAGGCGGTGGAGCGCTTGTAGCGCGCGTACTTGCTGACTGGGAACGCAGGCATCGCTCACGAAAAGATTCAGGGCTTGGCTGCAAATTCTGGAATTACCAGTTCCTTCGACAGTTGGTCGGTAGCAGTAGCTATAGGTTGAAGTTGCTCACATTGTGTTTACAAATTAATTTGGAGGATTGTTGCCAGTAGTCGGCGTTAGTGATCGAGTTAGTGTGACGGCATGAGGAAGTATCCACAGCGATCTGGGCGGCTTCTTCGGGGCGATGCTACTAACAACCAGCAATTAGGTGAGAGAGGAGTGTCTAGCGTTGCAGCGGCGAAGATCAAGCCTTCAGGTTCGAGTTCGAGTGTGTCTTCGGCTTCCTCGTCGCTGGTTGCCAAGCGGAAGGTGGGGAGATTTTGCGACGTCTTCAGCCGCACTCGCTGGTTCAGTCGACAGAGAAGCTGCTGGCGGCGCTGCGGATTGCACCGAAGTTGTTTGTGAATGGAGAAGAATTGCTACCTAAAATACCTCCAGCCCCCACGGTTGCGGTGGCTGCTGGGGCGGGAGTAGACGGCCAACTTCAACGACAGCAGCATGGCGGTTCAGGCCTGACGCTGGGAGATTTCGCTACGGACTGAGTCTGCAGTACTCGCCTTCAGATGCGGAGTTAACACTATCGACCTTGAAAAATGTAAGCGTCATGCTTACGTCCACCGCCATGCAAACGCCTCGCTGTATCCCAATTGCCAGCGGGGGCGAATTAACCAGCAAAACCTGGAGGCTGGTGGCGGAAACCGACCGTCGTGTGGGATTGGCGCTCTATGAAATCTCTCTCGGTGACTGGGCTGCCAGTTCTCTCGTAGCGCTCGTGTGGACTCAAAAGCGTGAGGTTGCTCGTCTTTTCTTGCAGCTGCACACTATCGAGTTGCTGTACTCGGCACCCCAACGTCCTCTGCAATTCCGTTGCGACGAGGATTTGGATCGGACACACGGACTGCACTCATATACGGCAGCGATAAGTCTTCGCTCACTCGATCAACTCTTCTGGGAGAGCGAGGTTTATCAAGTCGAATTTCCAACACCGGTGACTGGAACTCGGAGCGTGGCAATGCAGCTACTGGATAATGTTCATGGAGGCACTGTCGCTACTCGAGACCGAGTGCTTACTTCGGAAACTGAGCCAGCCTTCAGAGTGGAAACAGAAGCCGTCAAGTACGCCATGGACAACTGCTTCCTGGTTGATTTCATGCTCTGGGATGCTGAATGTGTACCGGTGTGGGGATTCAGTCGTGCATTGGAGCTTGTAGCAACTTCGGACCAACAGCAGCAGCACAACGACAATGATGTCGATTTATCTGTGAGCTCGCTTGGTGGAACAACGAGACGGATGACGTTGAGATTCAAGGATAGCGGTCGCGGCAATGAGCTCACCATCGGTTTGGCAAAACTCTCACCTTTATCATCGCAGTTGTCCACGAAGAAGAGCAAGGTTTGGGTGGGTCAGATCGACCTGAAGCTCAGCCTCCAGTTTATCAACGCAACGTTTGGCACCAAATACTAGCATCGATGAATGCAAATACGGACAGCATTAGGATAAAACGATATGAATGATGGATTTACACAACGAAATCAAGCTTTAGATCTGCTTGCCTCTACATTGTCGCGCCGTCAGATTCCACTGCATAGGAAGGCAGTTTTCCGGTCGGACACTGCAGCTCCAGCGCTTGACGAAAAACGAGAATCGCATCGTCGTGGTCCCCGCGTAGATGCAGTAGTTTACCAAGCAGCGAGAGCGCCCCAATCGATGCTGGCTCCAGCTCCAGCGCACGGCGAACAGCCTCCTCGGCACCTACGCAATCCTCACCAGTGCCGTCTAGAGCTTTAGCCAAATGAAGCCAGGCAACTGCATTTTCGCAGTCAATCTCCACACTTCGCTGCAGCTCCAAAACGGCTCCTTCGAAGTCTCCTTTGCTCAGCAGTGTTTCACCCAATTCGTGGTGTGTTGCTGCCAGATCAAGAGGTGGCTCCATATCTTCAAGAAGATCCGCAGTGCTACTCATCCTTCTGCCTGCAGTCAAGAAGGCGAGGGTTGCGGCAATTTCTGCCTCTTCGTCTTCATCTTCAGGCGGACTAGAGTACCCACTTTCCCTGTACTTGTTTGCAACAGCATCCAGCTCGTTCTTTTCGAGCATTGCTCGCTCGATCTCTTCCTCGCTGCGCCGCATGGCCTCTCCGAGTTCGCGCTTGGCAGCTATTAGCTGCTGCATACGCTGTTCGAGCTCCTGCTCGTCACTCGAATGAGCTGAGCCAGCTTCTGACAAACGCTGTACGTGCAAGGCTCTGTCCAGCGCGGACGAATGTGGCCTAGGGCGTCGTTTGCTGCTCCGACGTCTACTTGGTTCTGATTCGTGTGGTTGTCCCTGTTGTTGCTCACGCATTAATCGCTGACGCTCCAGCACCGTCAGTTGTGCTGGTGCAACTGACAGAAACATGGAGCCCATCGTCGGTTGCAGCGACTCCACCGCTTCCGACGCCACCGTACTCCAATTCCACGGAGGCGACACAGGAGCAAAGCCATTCATACTAGCCTCACTGTTGTTGTCATAGTCATACCCCCAGTCCACCGGTCCACGGTGCTGTGCCGGTTCACTAAAACCGACTTGCTGCGCCGTCGATAGCGAGCGTGCGTGTTCGTCGTGTTGTTCGAGTAGTTGCTGCTCAAGTCGTTATTGTCAACGTACGGGTAGGCTCCTCCTGTGCGGGTCACACGCTCCAGCGCGCGCACGTTAAGCTGCTTCTGCAATTCATCAAAGCAGCATGCGCACACTCTCTGAGGATGAAAGAGTCCAAGATGTTTCAACGGAACGCGGTGTCTCGAGTGTCGTCCACACACCGACGCACCGCAACTGCGGCAATGGTGTCTCTGTCTAAAGTACCCGAACTTGGCGGCACACAGCCTACACCTAGCTGCCAGAGCCCACCTGGGAGGCGCTTCATGGGGCGCCAACAGGGCCGCGATCGTGTCTTCCTGCGTGGCTGACCTGGTGGTGCTGAACCTGTCGGACATTCTCCTGTCGTCACTCTGCTGCTCCTGTTTCGACTGCGTCTCGGGCCACTGCGACGTCGGTAGGACCGTAGACGACGGGGCGCCCGTTCTGGCGTGAGCTTCCAGCACTTTGAGTAGCGTCAGGACGGCGCTGGAGGCCACGGGTCTCTGCTTGGCCAACATGAGCGGCGTCTTGCCGTCCGGGGTACGTACCCCAATGGCCTTGGGGTACACGTGCAGCAGCGCCTGGAGGGCCTCCAGAGCGAGTCGCTTCCTCACTGCCAAGTGCAGCGGCAAAAGACCCGCCAAGTTGCGCGTCGCGGCTGCGGCCGAGTGTGCGCGCGCCACTGTGAGCACCAAGCGCGGCGGCGCCTTCGGGTCGCTGCAGACCCAGTGCAGCGCCGTCATGCCGAAAGCGTCGCCAGATCGTGCCAGTTGCGGGCGCAGCGCCAGCGCCACCAAGAGGCGCGGAAGTCGCCGCTCTCCGCCAGCTTCACGGCAGCCAGCGGCGCGGACAGCTGCTCCTCGGGGGTCACGGGAGTGTCCACGCGGAGGTCGGCGGGCACCTGCTGCTGGCGCTGGAGCCGCACGGGCTCCATGGTGGTGGCGGTTTTCCTACGGCGAAGGGGCTCCGATATGCGGCTGGAAGCGCGCAAATCCCGGAATGCGACGAGAAATCAGCGGGCTTTTTTAGTTTGGCCTTGAAGTTGTCGCAGGATCGCTCTGCGATAGATGATTCTAGCGGGTTTTAGAGGCGGGAAGATGTGGAGAGGTATCTGAATGGTGGAGAGAAAATATATGATAATAGCATGGTAGAGGGGAAATGAGCGAAAAATAACTGCCGTTTCAATCGAGATCGAGATCGTTTTTGGTTTGTTTTTGCAGTGCTAATTATGGCTACATGGACCTGATAATGTCTCCTCAGCGATCGGCACGATTGGCACTATGTCCACCATACCTCGCATTGCGAGTCCCAAGGCTACAGAAATTCTTACAGAATCGGTGCCCCCGAAATTCGCATGGCAAGAAGCAACGTAAAGTGGTCTCTTCATTGGCGACTCTCCAATGAGCGGTACACTGTTGCCTACGAATATTCCGTGCGTGTTCGCTGGCTAAGGTAAGGTTCGTTTTTCTGAAGTGTTGACACCAGAGTCTGGTCCAGACCGGAGTCGTTATTGCTCTCTGGATTTAATATCCAGTCTACCGGATTGCAAAGAGGTCTGAACTTGCATTTCACATACCTTTCCTAATACGATTAAGATACTTCACCAATTAAGCTTTAAATGCCTGCTATATTTGATATACGAATAGATTATTATTATATTAGTGACGGTTGACCCATCCGTAGAAGATTTGGATAAAACACCTTTATGATTTGATATCATTTATAATCGTATTATACCTGCTTATCCAGACCGTTTGAGCAACATTTTGGATTTTTCTTCTTCGAGCAACACGCCAAAAGCAGCCGCGGACAAGAATGCTGTTCCAGGGCAGCATATACAAGAACTATATCCAACACCGCCGCGCCTTCTTCTTCCAAACCCTGCAGCAGGTCAAGCAATGTCTTCGCGATTTATAGGTGGAAACTCTCACTGAGATTGCGGCTGTATAAAAACAGTTGGAACTGCATGGCGTGGTCTCCATGCAGCGTTGGTAAGAGGAGCTTACGAATCTATTATAATTTGCTTGCTACCGTGAATAATTGATGCAGCGATGTAAGAGACGGGAGTTTGAGGTGCTGAACCTCATCGATGATCATAAGGTAGTGAATCTTCAGATCCAATTTGAGGTTTTGGCAGACTTATTTGGTGAGCATCTACATTTTAACACTGATGTACCTGAACGAAGAAGGAACCCACTTCGTGCCAAGGTCACCCCTGTGCAGCTCAACGTTAGAATCAAGGCAATTTCGACCCTGTCGGTCAGCTCGCGAAAGAAAATCGAGCAGTGTCCGACATGTTCAGTGGCGTTAAGCAGGACGAGCAAACAACAGATGAATTAAAATTTACGACATGATAACCTGGAGCGTCGTTAGTCGTTTACAACTTCAATGACTCCTGGTGATCAATGTCACTTGCGTTGTCGATATTGAGCAACCGGTCCGTGATAGCAGGCAGAGGGAGTACATCTCGGATGAATGCCTCGATGATTGATTTCCGCGTAGCAGGAGATGCTTCACGCGCTTCCATCCGTCTTCCATGGGCTTTCCAGTCTTCGTGTAGTTGTTCGTAGTCACGAATTGAGGCGTTCACGCAACTAAAGCCAAATTTGCTGATTGAAAAACGTTGAATAGATGCCGTCAACGTGTGATTCAGAAGATCAAAGCAGGCTCGCAATAGAGTTTGGCGGAGGCTGTGCGATAGCCGCATCCCATGAAGACCGATTGAGATTTCGAGTCAGGTGGTTGGCCCACATTTGCCAAACGACTGCTTCTGGAAGATTCCTCCTCATTGCTCTTGTAGCCGCAGAACAATGTCACGAAGACAACTTTCAGCGGTAGCCCCTGCACGATCCGTTTTAGATGAAACTATACACGCCTCCATGAATTCTTTCAGGTATGCATCCTTCGTAATGGCCCAGCCGTACTCGTACACAAGTTTCTCCACGTGTCGACGGAAGCCATCGGTTTCAAGCGCCATCGGGCTTGGTGCTTTCAACAAGATGGCGTTTCGTCTTGAATTGCATCAGCTTTGTCTAGCCCTCCATTGTCGGAACCACTACAGCCCATTCTCCGCCGTGTTTCACCGCTCTTCCCTTCACACGGAAGCTGAATTGATCCCAAATCTTTTTCAATATGCTAAGTTAGAACCATTCAGAGCAACGTCGTCGAACTGCCCCTCTGACCTCTCACGCTGTAAAAGGTTGTCTTGATAATGGGCCATACAACAAGTTGGTGTCGGTGACTATCCTTCGGCTGAGAGATGATTGGTGTGCTGGAGTGGTTTGGCTCGGGCGTAGTTGATGGCTTCTGCAAGCGAGGAGATCGTCGGATAGCCGGCCACTGGTTCAGGTCATCACGCGCAGCGGTTGCGGACTGCGGTGGAGCACCAATAACCGTCAAAGCACTTGGTCCAGCAGGAGGCGTTGTCCGTGTTAAGCGTGGAGATCTTCTGACTGGTGTAGGAGCAACCTCGTCACCGCGATGTATTGACTACATTGGGCTGGGTGACACGCGAGAGTGTGAAGGTGTGCGTGACGATGGTGTCAAGCGCGGCGACCTTCTTGTAGGGGATCGAGTGCGGTGAACTTCGGCCTCGGTTGCTTTGTGGTTTACGTCGCGTAGTCCCCGTGTCAGCACTTGCCTCCATGTTTCCTTCTGGGCACTGGGCACTGTACTCTCGATCAGAATCTGATTACACTGCCACAAAGCATTCATTCATCGCATTGGACATGTCTGTCGTACCGCCGGAGATTGGGCTCGGGAGATTCAAACGGGCGGGGTCGGAAATCTTGAGAAGAGCCCACAATAATAGCCGGCTGAAAGCAACATACTGGCGATTATGTTGCTTGGTATTTTATCCCCGTGTAACTTACGAATTAACTTACCAAATATTTTTTCACTCGAACCACAAAATTTGCGAGATCTATAAAATCTATTAAGTACGACCCCGCCTTCCATTTTGTTTTGTCAGAACGGGGGACGAAGCAGCTAGGATGCCGACGAAAGGGGCGCGCGCTAGCTACGCTCACGAAGGCCAGCACGGCTACTAAGGGGTGAGCAAGGTGCCAAGTATGGTAAAGAAGGCGCGCGAAAGTCGTACGTCCACGAAACCCTACACGGGCAACGCCGACACGAACAAGCCCGGCAAAAGGGCATCAAGGCCGCGAAGATCCCGGGACGCGAATACTCCTGGCACGGGCGACGACGACGCGAAGAAGGCCACCACGGGTAGGAACGACGCGAACAAGCCCGACACCGGCGCGAAGAAACCCAGCACGGGGAAAGATGCGGAGATGGTGCGCGTCAAAACGGCTTCGGATCAAGTCAGTGGTAAGTCTCTTAAAAAAGGCAGACAAACGTGTTTGGTAGTAACGCACGTTTATTGTTTTGATTATGTTGCTACTGTCTACTGCAGCACGACGCGATTCACTTCGAGCGCGTAAGCCCATTGCCTATGTTCGCGCTTCCGATGTGTATGTCAAGGACGATGTAAGCGACGACGATTACGAACCTGTCAAAGACCCGGACGATGGGCTAGATGACGACGCTATCGTGGGTGCTGCTGTTGTTGTTGCCATTGATAGTCGGAGTTGCGAAGCTGCGGAGGATATCGATACCCGTAAGTTGCTTTGTTTTTATTATGTTGCTTGCTAATATTGCTTGTGTACTTGCCTATCCTGTTTGTTTGTGTTGTTTGCTTCGCTGACAAAGCGATGAATGACGATGATGATCATGATGCGGCGGATGCCGCTGCTGTGTAGAATACCGTTAATGAAGACAAAAATGATGATGACGAAGCGGCAGATGCCTCTAATGAAAACCGGAACGATGCTGATGTGCTGGGCAGCGGCAACATTCAGCCCAACGCTCATGCTGATGCTGCGGGTGGTACGGGTACCTGTAAGAAGTTCTGCTATTGTTGTGTTGCTTGCTTATGTTGCCTGCTTATGTTGTTTGCATCGTCGTTCCGAGCAGCGATGTACAGTTATGTTGCTGGACTTTTGATATGTTGTTCGCTGTACCAACGGGGAGTTGTTTTATTTAGATATCCACGCTCAACCATCGCACGAACAAGATCATATTCGACTCCTATCGTGGGTCGAGGCCCATGACGCTTTCACCTGAAGTTCGCAGAGAGCTAGGTCTGCTGACTGAGATGAAAACTAGCACGGCGGATATCAACCGCTACTTCTCGGGCAAGCTTGGTGAGTGCTCCTGGTGAATTAGATATTAAATTTGCAAGCTGTTTTATTTTTCCTTTTATATTCGTACTAACAATCGACGGTTACATGCTAATATACATTGGTGGTGATGACCGAGAATGCGAATCCTTGGTCGAATGATCGCATGCCTCTCCTCAACGGAGACACCCCGGCCGCCAACAAGGTCAGCGGCCGGTGCCTGGATGTAAGAGTAACTGGATGATAGTATTCGCACCGAGGTCGGTACGCCAAGTAATTTAGATCGAGCTTGGTGGCGAATTGAAGGTACCAGTGAAGCCTTGGAGCGCTTGGCAGGTGGCCGAGGACACGGTGCAAGTTTTGCGGGTGATGGGGAGTGAGGCCCAGGCGCTACTTACCGAGACCGACCTCCAAGGTTGGACTCCCGACAAGGCAGCCTCCGCGCTCAGCAGGTGGAAGTAGAAGCTTCGGACCGTCTTCGGGGTGGTTGAGGCTGGGCTGGCCGTCAGGCGAGCGTTCAGCATGCAGTTGGACCGTTCGACCTGTCCGACGTCCCGCTACCACTGACTCCAGGGAAACACTCCGGGGTGTCAACTGAAGCCGGCGTATTCTTGGCCAGAGGTGCGACATCCACGTATTTCCAAGACTCGCACATGGTGACACCCAGATCCGCGAGCCAAACGGAACGTCTAAACGCGACGACCGAGGGTGCCCTACCGCGCCTACCGCCGGAAGGTCGGACTCCCAACCGGCGCTACGATTCATGTGATGACTCCTCGGACGACGGTTTGATCGACGTCGAATATCTCGGGAGTGACCTGACGGGAGAGTGGGCGCGCAAGATCAGCGAACTGAGCGCCACGGATGAGCTCAACACCGAGACTTGAGATCGCGACGCACCTTCCGCTCGGCAAAATTTAGTCATACCTCGGTCTACACGACAAGAGCGAGAAATCCATGCAATGGCTCCGACCTTTCATCTACGAGATGAAAGGGACGCACACATCGTACAACGAGTGGTTCGTGGCGTTCGAGCTTAGCCTCCGGGACGGGGCTCCGCACTGGTACCGAAAACTCCCGCGCAAGAGGAGACGCACCTGGAAGTTTTTGAGTGACGCGTTCATCAGGTACTACTGTTCTTGCTTCAACCGAACCGCGAACGCTCGATACTTCTCTGTCGAGCGAGAGGAGAAGGAGCACGTCTTCTACTACCTAAACCGACTGAACGGTTACGTTCACAACGCGGGGTGCAGCTCGAGCACGGCGGACACGAAGCCAACGACCACATCGAGCATTTTCGCGACTAGTGCGATGACCGAAGCTTGGGGAGCGTTTGCGCCATGTTCGGGACAAGAACATACATGACTTGGAGGATATGATCAACGATATCCTACGACGCCGAGAACGAAAGACGGGACGGGAAACCTCGGTCCGGCGTTCTCGAGGACCAGACGAGGGCCGCCGATGCGACAGTGGATGCACCGAGAATCCGCAGAGCACTTACCCGCCACGATCGACGCGACCGAGACGACGGCCGCTACCGAGACATTCGGTATCGGGATGACCACCGCCGCCGGGACGATCGTTACCGAGGCGAGTATCGACGCCGGGATAGTCCAGACGAAAGTCAATACCGACCGAGGATTACCCTCACGGATGCACTGACCGATATGGTCGCTACGCTGAATGTGAACAGCTCGATGGGATCACGAGGAGAATACTCGGAGACGCAGAGTAGCGGCTTCGACGACACTGAAATTGACGGGCCAGAAACTTACTCTGGCGACGATGACCGATACTCTTATGGATAATCGGACGACGGGTATGTGTTGACCGAGGACCAGGGCCATGTGGCTGCGGCAAACGACCACGAACGCCGTCACGCTGCTGAAGGAATGCTCACTCGCACCGACAATTGTCGGTCTAGGAATAATAACGACCAACGGCCGCATGATCGAGCCGACCACCACCGAGGCCAATGTGGATATGAAGGGCGGCGTCAGTATGGCCCATGTGCTACCTGCGGAGGACTAACGCACTCGACGTATTACTGTTTCAAGCGGTGCAAGATGTGTCAGCAAGTCCATGACGCTGGAAAGTGTGAGACCTTCCAGGAACTCTCCAATTTACCCCGGTCTAAGGTCGAGAAGAAGGACGTCTCGCCGGAGTTGCAAGAATTGGTCTATGGGAGCCATTTAAACTAGACAACCCGCTGACTGAAACTGGTCCCAATCCGTCTGCCACAGTTAGCCAGACCTGCGCTGGATGCGGATTATTTGTTCCAATCACGAGCATTGCTGTGGGAGACCGCCTACAACTAGACCTCGGCCAGAAAATCAAACTGTTGTCAGGTGAGAGAATGGGGGTCGTCTCAGAGGTACGACAAGAGAAAGAGGCTGCGAGCCCTGGCGAACGGAGCGGTGGATGACTCGCGTACGAGTATTCTGTTAGACATCGGAGCGAATGTTAGCGTCATCTCCGCGTCTTATGCGAAACGACTGCGACCGCGTGAAGTTCGAGACCACGGACGAAGTCTGGAAGTGCGGGAATTAAACCAGGAGTGATGGAGAATCGCAGACGAGCACTCGTTAAGATGACCCTAGGGTGGGAGCGAGTGTATGAGTTTGAGCTGTGGATTATGAAGCACAGCGCGGGAGTGGGCTTAGCCCTGATCTCGGATTTCATGATTCCGGTCATTGTCCGGCTGGACTTGTTCCACGGCTCAGCGAGGCTACTGGACGAAGTCATGGTGCCTCTGGCGAAGTCGCAGAGGCTACCGAAGATGCGCCGTATCGGATGCAAGTGATTGGAGGCCCGACCGAGGATTTATCGATCTCGGGTCGAGAATGACCTCAAATAGGTACAAGAGGTAAGAGGGCTCTCGGTGATTGTGAGGCTTGTTGGGACCACTCCCAACAGCGGTAGCCCGTCGGATGACGCAAACGATTCCCCAAAGGTTGCGGGTCTTGTTGTACTCGACCCAGACCGCCCGAATAGCGACGCCCGAGGGATCGCCCGCACCGAGCCTCTGAGCCAGACCCAGAAGAAAATCATCGACTGATGCAACGTGGGCCGTTCCCACAAAGAGAGACCGAGATCTGCTTTCACAGACTTGTCGGTAGAGATGTCTTGGATCTGACGCCACATCTTGACTGGGTGGGCCAACCCAGTGGCACGGGTGGAAATCAAGGTTACCGGGTGGAGTTTGGTCAATGCCGAAGCAGCAATGCATCTCGGGCATCTTCTGGTGCACTCGCTGCCACGGGTGGTGATCTGCGGCGATTTGCTACCAGAATACCCGCAGACAGCTCCGACGGCAAGTGTGTACGTGTACGTGTGCACTGGTTGAAGATCAGGAGCTGAAGATCAGAAGCGTACCTCGGGGTACATTGGAACCGGAGAGCGTACCCGGTTACGGATACCCCCAAACGGATGGTCATGAGGAGCTGTAGGACTGGAGTGCCTGGAAAGTAAGACAGAAGATTTCAATACAGTTTGGATTTTACCTTCGACCCAGTAGTAGGTCGTGTCTGTGACGACAGATCAAAGAATTCTTTAGTTTCTGCCGCGCAGTAAACTCCGTGCCTCCGAGAGACGCGTACGATGGCCGAGCAAGAAGACTCGGTTGACCGGCTCGCGGCCAGAGCGGCTGCGATGCAACTAGGGAGTGAGGGCGCGCCAAGCCCGCCTCCTTCCTGGGACCTCCGTCTGAGGATCCCGAACGGGTACGAAGCCTTCACGTCGACTGGCCAAGTCGATGAAGAGAAGTACTCTGAACCTGACGAAGCGATGGGGACGGCGAGTCCTCGTCCCGATCAACAGCGCGTGGCTACCGCGCCGGCGCTGCCCCAACCGCCGCGCTACAAGGGCTCACCATGAAGGACCGCCGCAAGTTTATGGCGGATTATGAGACCTACTTGGCGGCGATCAACACTCTCCAGACCCAGTGGGCGGGCGTCCTTGTGATGCCCGTCGGAACGTGCATTGAAGGCAGAACCAAGCGACGGATCGCGCGGTTCACGTTCGCGTGCGCCCCACACCTCGTAACTGAGTAGCAGTGGGTCGACTACTTCAAAGCAGCCTACTCTCCTAGTCATGTTGACTATGGAGCCATCGACGAGGCCATGAAAGCTCTGAGTATGAACACGACGTTGCCCGAGCCGGATGACGACTCTTCAAGCCGGCTTGGAGGACATCCTTGACGAGTTCAATGTGACTCAACTTGCGTTCGAGAGAGCAGCGACGCTTGGCCACCTACCTGCATAACGCGATGGCTCCGCCCGCGTTCAAGAGCGTGGTCACGACAAGGCTCTCGCTGTAGGAGAACAAGCAGTACAAGAAGGAAGTGGTCCCGTTCTGTACTTGGACCACGTACTTACATAATGTGGGAACGTGCATCATTGACGCACGGGCTACCCCAAGCTGGTCGCAGTATTGGTGGAAACACCCGAGGGAACAACGGCGGCCGTGGAGGCCGTACAAGCGGTGGAATTATCTCACAAGGTAATGGTGGCGCTCGCACTGGTGGCGGAAACGGAAGTCGTAACGGTCGTGAGGGTCGTGGCGGCAGGAACACCGGTCTTCTGTTACTGGCCCTGGCCATGCAATCTCACCAGGGGCACCGAGAACTCCTGTGCCGTGTCTCAAATGCGGTTCAACCGCCCATCAAGTTCGTGACTGCAATCCGTTGACTTCACCCGCGGAAACTGTGCAGCTGCTCAAGGAGATGCGAGACCGTCGGCGCACTAGCCAGACCGAAATGAGGAAGTTTGAGCTGTCAGACAATCAATCGAAGTCTGACGACGATCCTGGTACTGTTGCCGCAACCGTGGATGGCGTGCCCGTCAAGGCACTGTTGCTGGACTCTGGTGCGGATGCCTCGCTTGTGGCTCGTGGCGTCTTGGATGCGTTACGTAGCAAGGGCGTCGACGTGGACGTGAGCTCAATCTCGCCAAAGTCATTAAAACCCGTTGGAGGTAAGCAGCTCTCAGTGACCCGCGTGGCCGTGTTCAAGGAGGTCAAACTAACGACATCTGCGGGCCAGCTCATGCTGCGAAACTTGTGTTGCTATGTCGAGGAAGACAACCCGACGCTAGACCTTACTGTGGGTCGCCCCATCATGCAAGTGCTCGGGTATTCGACGGACGAGCTGCTTGTCCGTGCCCGCGATACGCAACAAGAATGGCACCTCGACCCTTCCGATAGCGCTGTTCCCGGGAAGGATAGCGATCCGACGGCTCTCAGGGCGCGTCTGCCGACTGAAGGAATCTGCACTTTCCCCGCCTCCGACTGCGCTCGATGACGCCGAGGAGCGATATGAGTCAAGGCCAGCGATGCCCACACTGACTAAAAGACGTTGGACGACGTGATCGCAATGTTGGAGAAACGCGTGGAAGATGCTGCGTCTGCGGGGTTACGCAAAGTTTTGCAGCCACACCTGCGACAGATTTTGCATGTCCGACTGGACACATTCCGATTGGAAGTTGGAAACGATCCGCCTGTGAAGGTCGCACCGCTGAAGGTGCGCTTGAAGCCGGACGTGACGCCGACCAGAGCGCACGCGCGACGAGCACCGCCGTTGGACCGTGAGTTCTTGGAGAGACACGTTGGCAAGCTGCTTGCCATAGGACTTGTTTACCGGAACTCGAGGAGCCGCTGGGCGTCCGCGCCAAGGATCGTGCGCAAAAAGGAGCAGGACACGGACCCAGCCACCGAATCGAAGATGACGGTCGACACGCGCGCCGTGAATGACCGGACGGAAGCTATGCCGTGGCCGATGCCTATACTGGAGATCATCATTGGCGAGCTCGAAGTCGCCACAGTGTTCTTCAGCTTGACTGGTTTAGGGGCTACTGGTAGTTGCCGTTGCATCCGGATTCACAGGAGTATTTCACCTTCGTTACTCACCGCGGCATGTACACCCCGACTCGGGTGCCGATGGGAGCCACAGATTCTGTCGCGTACTGTCAGGCGGTTGTGGAAGAGATTTTGGCGATTTGCTAGGAAATGGTCTCCTTTGTTGGCTGGACGACATCCTCGGATATGCTAAGGATGCCGAGGACCTGCTGGAGTTGCTTGACCAGGTGCTGAAGCGCTGTGAGATTTACGGGCTGAAGTTACACGCCAAGAAGTGCCATTTCTACCCTGTGGAAATTCAGTGGTGCGGAAAGATGATCTCGGCCAAGGGTGTGCGCCATTGTCTGATCGGATTCAAGGCCTCGTGGATATGCCGACACCCAGGACTGCTGCCGACTTACAGCAGTTCCTGTGTGCAGTGAACTGGATGCGGCACAGCATCTCGACATACAACCAACTGACCCAACGGCTTTATGCCACGCTCGAGCGAGCTATGCAGCTGGCGGGGACACGAAGCTCTCGAAATGTCTGCTAGTTGGTGGCGACTGGGAAACCGAGGACGAATCTGCCCTCAAAGCAGTGCGCGCAGCGCTGCTTAAGATGGTTCCACTTGCCCACCCAAACCAAGAGGACGAAGTGTGCCTGTATACGGACGCCAGTCAAGACAGCTGGGGCGCCGTCGTCACGCAGCTCCGACCGGACAAGCTCCAGCTGCCACTGGAACAGCAACAGCATCGACCTCTAGCGTTCCTCAGTGGTCGCTTTACTGGTGCTGCCAGTAGATGGGCGACGATTGAGAAGGAGGCGTACGCGATTGTTGAATCAACACGATGACTCGAGTACCTCCTGCTACGTCCACACGATTTTTGGCTGTACACAGACCACCGGAACCTCGCCTACATTTTCTATCTGTATCGAGTCGACAGCACCATGGCTCGCTACCAAGCAGACAAGTTGCAACGCTGGAGCATCTCGCTGATGGCGTTTCGCTACGTCATCCAGCACGTGCCTGGGGATCAGAAAGCCTGGGGGACCTGTTGAGCCGCTGGGGCGCGACCACAGTGAGAGCCGCGGACAGAGAGAGTGTCTGCGTCGCTAGACTTGTTGTCGTTGAACACTGGAGGACCCAGAGTTCCAGTGGCCAAGTGAATCCGAGATCCGCGGTCTCCAGCAAGAAGTTCCCGACAAGGATCCTGCTCTCGTGCCTGATGAAGCTGAATACGATGAGGATAAACAACTTATGATGTGTCCCGGTGGCACGGTGTGGATCCCGGAGGATGCCACTACACTTCAGCAGCGACTCTGCGTCGTTGCGCACGCAGGAGCCGGCAGACATCGCGGCGCGGTGACAACCGCAACAGCGTTATCGTCGCATTTCTACTGGGGGACCTTCAAGGCTGACGTAGCGACGTTCGTGAATGGCTGTCTCCACTGCATGGTGACGGCCGGTGGTCGTGTACCCAGACCGCATGGCGAAACACTTATGGCCTCCAAGCCAAACGAGTTGTTACACTTTGACTTTCTCACTATGGTCGAGACTGACGACGGTACAAAGTACGTCCTGGTCCTGAAGGACGGGATGAGTGGGTTCGTGGAGCTCATGGCCTGTGTGGCCTCGACAAGTGACCAAGTGTACACCAGCCTGCTTGACTGGTTCAAGCGGTACGGCGTTGTGCAGCGATGTGTCTCCGATCAGGGGACCTACTTCAAGAACCAATTGATCGACCACCTGCGTGTGGCTCTTGGCGCGCATCATCATTTCACCAGGCGTACATGCCCTGGGCGAACGGAACCGTGGAGGTTGTGAACCGAGAGGTGCTTAAGGGCGTCAAAGCGTTACTATCCGAGAAAGGATTGCACATAAAGGATTGAACCAGTGTGCTACCGATTGTTCAAGCGGCGTTGAACAGTATGCCTACTGACCGACTTGGCGGGGTTTCGCCATTGACGGCATTTACGGCTCTGCCAGGAGGCTCTCGCCTCCGTGGACTAATACATCCGGCCGACCCGACCGCCACGACGGTGTCGTGGACCGAGGACCAGATCCGGCAACATCTTGTGTCTGTTCGCACAGCACTTGACGGTATGCACCGTGAGCTAACGGTCGCGAGTGAGAAGCGCCGTCGTGCCGCGCGCGAACGACACATCAGGAAAAGGGTGTCGTGCTTCCCAAGTTCAGTGAAGGCGATTTTGTGCTTGCGGCGACCGCGACCGGCCGCAGCGGCAACAAGCTTGCGCTGGTGTGGCGCGGGCCAAAGCGGATTGTACGCGCCCTCAACGACAACACCTTCGAGGTGCAAGATCTCGTGGCTGCGTTCGGCATTGAGATCCATCGTGCGTCCCGTTTGCAGCTGTAGAGAGATTCTGACCGCGGACGCGAAGAGGAATTGGTGGAACAAGCTATTCATGGTCAGGGAGGTCACCTTGTTGAAGCCCTCCGAGCGTGCCGTATAATCCCAGACACACAGCGCTGGGAAGTCAAGGTCAAGTGGTATGGCCTTGACGAGGCCGAGGAGTCGTGGAAGCCTGCAGAGACAATCCGACAGGATGTGCCGGTGCTTTTTCAATCGTTCGTCGACGAGGATGCGGACGATCTGACCCGCCGTGATCTCGTGCGTGCGCTATGTGGCGATGGACCGTCCGCAGCCCGGAACCTGCGTACGTTACGCCGACGTCGTCGATCGACGGCTCCTGTTGGCTAGCAGAATTCTATTGCCGATTTTGGAGGGAAGTGATCTGCGGGGATTTCCTACCAGCATACCCGCAGACAGAAGTGTGTACGTGTACGTGTGCACTGGTTGAAGATCAGGAGCTGAAGATCAGAAGCGTACCTCGGGTACATTGGAACCGCAGAGCGTACCCGGTTACGGATACCCCCAAACGGATGGTCATGAGGAGCTGTAGGACTGGAGTGCCTGGAAAGTAAGACAGAAGACTTCAATACAGTTTGGATTTTACCTTCGACCAAGTAGTAGGTCGTGTCTGTGACGACATATCAGGTGGGATGGGTTAGTCCAATCCGCCATAACCTGGATCCCAGCCACCGAGCACGGAGACTCGACGCCCTATGCAATGGGCGGAGTCAGGCTGCAGTTGTGCGTTTGACATCAAGCTTCATGGGCACCCGGTGCTGTGAAACCCGGTGACCAATACGGGCCTGCCATCAAGGCAAGCCGTTGACAAGCTGTGGCGGGAGCAGAGGGCACCACCGGTGTGAAAGTGTTGGGGTCCCCGTGCCAGGGACTGTCAACACCGACGCCGACACATGGGTGTGCGAACGCCGAAGCGCCGATCGAACACCTGCAAGACGCCCCCGTGCGTGACCGACAGGAGCTATCGAAGCATCGGTGCCACCTTCAGTCTGGCCAGCAGGGGTCGGTGTAGCTGACGATGACGAGACCGAGGCAGCAACCTCAGAGGTGTCACTACAGAAGACACAGCCGGCAATCCCCGACGACGCCGACAACACGGTGGACAACTGAAGCACCGGATCAGCCGACATGTTCAGTAGAGCCGGGATGGACTGCGTTGCCGCCGAAGGAGTCGAGACCGAGGCGGCTGAGGCCCTGGAGGTGCGGCACCACCGGAACCTGGGAGACCTCGGACGGCTGAGTAGAGCCGATGATATAGTCATTCATTGCCGCGCCAGGGTCACCAGCTTTCTCTTGGAGCGCAAGGTGGCCAACATCGAAGAACTGCGAGTGGGACAACCTTCGCGACGAAGTGGTGAAGCCACCGCCGAGAAAATGGTCCATACACATGAACCGCAGCCGTATGAGTCTCGGTGTCGATTTCGCCCCCGATAACTCAACGACTTCGGCCGGAGTCTGAAGCACCGAGGACTCTTTAGCAGGCGTGTTCGTGGGTGAGTTCGGCCGCGATCCAGCCAAGGGCTCCGTGGCGACGAAGCCGGGGAGCCGGAGGGGCGACCCACCGGTGGCGACAGTGCAGACCCCCAAACTCTGGCGGTACTGGAGGCAGTTCGGCCGAGGATCTGGAAGCCCGACCTTGAGCCCGCGCCTTCAAGTCGAGCGAGGGTCGGTCCAACCGCTTGTTGGCAAGAAGAGCCGACCTTGGTGACCATCGAGGAGGATTGGCTGGAGTCCTCGGCTTCGCCAGCGTCGGCAGCCGAGGCCTTCGCCGGAGGTTTGGACTCTCCGTCCGAGTCTGGCGCCTTGATCACTGTCCTCCAAACTCTCAGAGGAAGCTACGCTTCGACGTGACGCTCGGTGGCGACAACCCGATCAGTTCCAAGTTGATGTCGTCGGAAGTGATACGGGTAGCGAAACGGTGTTAGATGAGGTGGCGCTGCCGGACGGACGTATACTAGCACCAGAGTGTCGGCATCGAGACCGTGAAGAGCCGAGTGCTGACGCAGGATAAAGTTGGCGCGCTTCAAGCTCGCAACGTGAGCCTTCAATGCTTGAACGCGGGGGACCGATCTCGTTGACTGATGGTCAGACGCAGCGAGCTCTGACCAAGGATTGGCTACCTGCTCGGTGTAGCCGACGAGGAAGCCCACCCGGTCCTGGCGAGCCTCTGAGCCGAAGTCAGCGAGGCGTCGGCAGATTTCACCCGATATTCCCAGGCAGACACGACGCTGTTGTGGTGAGCGATCACCAAGTTAGCTTGGCGAAGGTGCTGGTGGTTAGCCGTCCAGTGTCTCCCGGGGACGACTCTCGTCGCTTGACGCCTGGTTGCAGTACACCTCGAACCTCTCCGATCCTCGGTGTCGGCAAGCTTGGCCTCGAGCTCAGAGACCTCATACTATAAACTCGTCCTCACCGGGGGGTTCCACAAAAGCCGACAAAACCTCGCCCCGGCTATCCAGCACAATATCAAGCTGCCGGGGACGTTGACGCGCTACGCCGACGACGAGCTGACCTAGCTGGAGGAGCCGCTGGTCGACCAGAGCAGGAGCCGAAGTCTCGACCGGGGCGGCGTGCGAGGGAACGCTGCAGGTAGCCTGTGTCTGGCAACCGACCGAGACCAGGCGAGCAGCACTGGAATTCCGCGACCCGGAGGTTGACGCAGGAGTGCCACCGAGCAAGAAGACCAGGACGAAAGAGACCTCGGATGAGGAAGGCGGCGTCATGGGAGACAAGCCACCTTGAGCAACACCGACAGCGGGCGGAGCGTCAGATGAGAGCAGATCCGTTTGCGCCGAGCTTCCCGTAGAGTAGTGAGCGTCGGTCGGGGTATCAGCAGCTTCCTGAAGGGACATACGAGGATGACGAACAAGCACAGAGGTGCGTCAGGAAGTGTCGGAGGTCTGCAGGAGAAGCAAAAAACAACAGAACGTACCTCTTCATCCCGGTGCAGAGCATGGAGAGCGGCAGCCGTAGCTTGGCTCAGAAGGCGCGACGGAGGAGCCATGAGACACAGTCGGAAGCGCCGCGACACGAACTACTTGTAGGAGCTTGTGTCTAGGCGGGGGCAGTTGTGGCGTTGGGTTTTGGCCCTGGTCACCAGTTGCTGATAACCGAAGTTTCCTTTGGTGAAAGGAGGTGACGACGCCACCCGATTGGCTAATCTCATTTCCCGCGCGGTAGTAACACGAAAATTATAGTGACCGAGGTCTTGGCTGGATAAAATATAAAAACCCGGTCGAGCTTAGAACCTCATTTTGTACCCATCATGGTACCGTACCCTCGGCCATTTAGAGCCGGACTCAGGTTAATTTACTGAGATCTGTTCACACTTGATATTTATTTTTAGATTTAGGCCTAGCTATAGGATGACCAACAGATGCTCTCAGAGCTGTACAAACCATAAATAAATCAGCGGTCTTCCCCACAAGTCACCAAGGGACAAATCCGTCTTCGATTGGTCTAACTAGCTTGTCTTAGAGTCGGGATACGCTCGGCTACGTGGGATGCCGGTCAGTGAACTCAAGGTACATTGAACCGAGGGTTTATTGCTGGTTAGTCCAAGTGATTAGAGTGGCCGAGTTTTGGAAGCGACGAGGAACGTCGTATTCCATATATTATAATGAAACCGAGTGTTCCAGATATATTGTACTACCCGCCGAGGTTTTACCTTCGCAAACCCGTGTTAGGCTTGACAGCCGGTACCCTTCCTTCCGAGGGACTGCGGGGGTTCGCGCGAAAGCGCAATATGGCATACTAGCCCTCGCTCGTGGCTAGTGGTGCAGGTTTTTGGGTTGAATTAATTCAACCTAGGTGTAGAGAGGGTTTACAGCCAACCCGGTGTAAGGGATCGTTCCGGGTCTTCAGGTATTGATTCAACGCTCGTTGACCACTGTAAAGGAAGCGAGTGTTGTAGGTGGAACTCATACCTTTAGGCAGTGAGAAGTTCTGCGTATTCCTAAACGACCGTTCTAACCAGAGATGACCCCAACGTGCGCATCTCTTGTACGTTCTCGTACAACTCACATTTCCATTGCTTGCAAGCAATAAATCGGGATCGTTATCGAAATGCATCGTTCGCCGGGAGAAAAGCAGCGCGAAGCCGCTCGAACAACAGTGCCCAACATACGAAGCGCCCGGGAGACGTCGTCTCTAGCGTGTAAACCCAATTTTTGGCACGACCGCCAAGATTGGACAACGCAAGCGCGACGCGAAGTCCTTCATCCATGATATGACTCACCTTCATTGCGATCTCTGCTTCTCGGATCCAGAAGTGAAGGTTTCACCTTGCTTCCTTCGAACGGAGGTACATCCAGCCGTAAAGGCGTGGGCTGTTCCGGCTTCAGCTTGGCCATAGAGGCCGGCAGATTTCACTCCACACGCGCGATAATCTCGCGCTTCTACGCGTCGAACGCAGTCAGGCGTTCTTCTTGCTCGGCTGGCGTTGCCGATGCCAATCCCCGGAGGACATCGCTTCCGAAGATACCTCCCATCTTCCGAACAGACTCGAACCACGAGTCGTTCAAGTGAGAAAACTCACTGCGATCCATCGTAACCACTCCTTGAGATCACAGAAGATCAGGAAGTTCAATCTACCCGCGTAGGCGTGTGATTGACTACAAGTGCTACCAAGTGTGACGGGGTCACACAGCACCTTGCCTCGAGGATGCGTGAGAGAGCAAAAGCTCTCGGTGAACGATGAGTTCACGGTTCCCGGCCACGGGTTTGGTAGCAAGATAAAGACTAAATATAGTTTATAGCTGAGTTAAGTTTGTAGCATACAAACGCTAAGTCATCTATAGTAAAGCTAAAGAACGTCCGTGGCTCATATCCATCTATAATGACTCTAAAGAGTGACATCCGTCACTCGTTTTGTAACTTGGGTACACGCCGGTGTACCCCGTTACATTATTAATATGTCGCAATGGTGTTTTTATAGCGCGCTATAATGGAAAACGACGTTTCTATGAATATTGTTTGAGTGCTGGATTTACCCTAATTGTTGCTTTTTTCATTACCAAGTGGTTCTAACTTCCGTTGATATCCCTTCATCGCGCAGGATCGACCGACAATGGTATGGTGGTCCGTGAGCAACTGCTCAAGATCAAAACGACCGGTGAAAGATTAATATTTCGTCCTTGGCAATCTCCTGAGAATAATGTAATGCGGGATACGTCGAAGAACCGAGTCGTTTTGATCTCTTTCGATTGGGTGAGAAATGATGTCAACCCATACCCGCCATTTATTAACCGCGAAGTAGCATGACCATCAGGAGCAGAGTGTGGGAAATCAATCTGAGCTGCGTATGACGCATACTTAGGTATTGGCCGGATTGACGTGATCCGCTGAATTCGGATTTTTATCCCCATTACCTAGAAGCTGAAACGGAAGTTTTATTCACTTACACGAGGTAATGAATGGTAATAATCCCTCAATTAGAAGGGTACACTGCGCCTACGTACAGAAATAGAAAGTTCAATGATTTATGCGTGCCATCGAGTGGCATGGTTCAAGGGCGTTGTACGAGTATTACATGTAATGTACCCTCTGACATGTTAGTTGGATTTACTAGACACTAACTATTGTGAAAACCGATTAGTTTGTCTAAGTGGATTGTTAATCGGCCGATTAAGCAGCTGATTTAGTTCAGCGATGCCCGATTTAACAAATTAGACCTCCTAATTAGATTGGAGCTCCTTGAATTAAAATCAAATTCGTCATCAGGATTTGATTCGCAAGGCGGATCATGTGATTCGGATTTAGATGCTAATCGGCCGATATGGCCAGAGCCAGCTGATTTTCTTACTATTCGGCCCGAATGTCCGATGTGAAATCGGCATTCGGGTGCCGATTAAGAATAAATCTGCCGCATGTCTTACACGACAATGGCTGCAACCACTGTTGTATTAACATAGCGAAGCTTACAATATCAACAAAGCAAACTAAATCAGTTCTGCACATGCATCGTTCATAGATACTACCCTTCTACCCTAGTACAGTTTCGCCGGTGGCCCTCTAACCAATGCATCGAGTTAACGCTTTTTCTGACTGCGCTATGATTACGAGGTCAACCCACGATTTATGTACATATTTAAATGACCACATATGGATATAGCTTCGATTTAACCCTTTGCAAATCCTCGATGAGGACTGCTTTTACCACCTAATTCCACAGGACAAACTAATCGGTTTTCACAATAACTGTTACCTCAAAACTACAGTGTATACATTTTAGCTAACATGCATAAGTGAAATGTATTAAAACTAGTTTTTGTGTGGGGAACAGTTGCTTGAGATAATATTATTCTGTGAGTCCCCACATCCGCACGAACGACCTCCAGGATTTCTTATATAGTTATGCCATGCTTCTTGATTAATAAATGCTGCTATCATCTATGCAGACAAGTTGCGAGCCACTCTTCCACGTTAGTTCTTCCCGGTCACTAATTACATGCACACATATTATTAATACAATGTCATGTACATTGTGTAGATTGACAAAACCGTGCGGGCACGGAACAGATCTGGATTTGCTTTTACATGGTAAATCCATGCATTAAGCTGAAGCTCCAGGAAGAAGCTTGGAGTCAACGACGACTCCTTCGGCGCCGCCGCCAGAAGAATGCTATCACATCTTCGACGGCATGACTGGCCGCAAGGTCACGTCCGGGTCTGTCCAGTTGGAGGCCCTGCTGGAGATGTCGGATCTCTCGCATCTCGATACTATGCAGATCGATAGAGCTCTTTGCCCAGCATGTGTGCCTGCAACACCAGTAGCACACATCGCTGTCAGTCGTCGCGTCGTACGGGCTTCGACTGACGTCTTGTCGATAAGCTCAACCGCAATGGTGGATTAAGTCCACGTGAGGTCAATAAGGCCAAGACCGTGGCCAAGGCAGAGGTGCGTTATGCAACCTCTAGTGTGGGTAACCAAGTACCACACGGAGTCAAACAGGACTCTTGAAGCCTCCATCAATACGCCTCTGGACGTGGGTAACCAAGTTCCACGTCCGGATGACCGTCGACGACGCCGTCGCCGGCACATGTTTGGTCTGGTCTTGTATCAGACCGGAGTCGCTACGAACGACTCGGAGCAATGCTCCACAAGCATGGACTGCTCGATGGCGTACCTTGCGGTGAGGCCGTACATGAACGTGGTGTCGACGAACACAACGTCCCACCTCCCACTGGATCGGCACGTACTGTGCCACTGGACATATGGTCGCTCAGACCTAAACTGAAGAGGATGTCGCTGGTTGCGCTTCCTGTGTGGGGAACATAGCTCCACACACCAAGGCGGGTAACATAGTTCATAACAGCTCGGAGAGGTGAGGTCGGAATGATCTCACCTGGCGTGGGTAACATCGTTCCATGTCAAGTCGCGCAGACTCAAACTGCTTGCGAGCTGGTAGCATGCCAGCAGCGCTCGACACGGTCGACCAGACCTAAACTGAAGAGGAAGACGCAAGTTGCGCTTCCTGTGTGGGTAACACAGTTCCCCACATCAAGGCGGGTACAGATCCCCCTCGCCAATTTTATGGCTGTCTAAGCTAATATTTCATCGAAATTAATACGTTGAGACGTCCACCGACTGCGTTCCCTTAAGTTGTATGGACTAAAACTTAATAGCTGCCAAATTTAATATTTAGTAGATTTTGAAGCCTGATTTGATGCTTCAGGATGTGCTGAAGAATGACCTGATCGAGTCTGCTTGCGAGCTGTGTCTCGTTCTTCCTGAAGCTCGTCTTGAAGTCTGCCTTGAAGCCGGCGCAGGCCAGGCAAAATGTTTACCTCCACGTCTGAATGCTCAGACAGCAAGAATATCACTGACCGAACAGCATCGGCCTTTGCCGACAGAGGCATCGGCTGCAGCTGGGAACTCGAGTCGTCCGGCCCCGCTTCCTTACCGTCTTCACACTCACCGACTTCTTCTGGATCTTGCTGCGCCGACGCCAACAAGGATTCATTGATCACGTCGCTGAGCAAATCATCGGCGGACACGACCTTCATCTCAGTTTCATCTACTGCTGCTTGGCAAATGAAGTCTTCAATGTCCATCGGATCACGGACCCACAGAGCTGCCACGCGCTGCTCCAGAATCTTGACCAGCTCTTCTTCCTCACGCATTGAACGCCGCGATGTTGTACGGCCAGGAACGAGGCCTGTGTGACGGAAGCAGTTGAGGATGCACTCGGCGGAGACTTCGCGCCAGCACGCCTTAATCCAACGTATTGCTGTCAGCTGGTCAATCTTGTAAATACCTTTTGCGTGCCCTCCTCCTCCACATCCAACGCGTGTTCCAGCTGACGACGGCGATAACGGCGCTTGAAAGCAGCAATAATTCCTGCGTCTAGAGGCTGCAATCGAGAGGTCGTGTTAGGAGGTAGGCAGATAACCGTTACGCTCTGAAGCTCCATGTTATGGACAGTGTGCGCGGATGCGTTGTCGAGGAGAAGAACAATCTTACGGGACAGCCTACACATATCGTTGTCCAGTACACGCATCCAATCTTGAAAAAGCACACCTGTCATCCAGGCTTTCGCAGCAAGCTGCTTCTGAGTGAGAGTGAAGTCGTCGTCGTGCCATTCGCAGATTCTCTCTTCTGCGCAAACGTCAGGTCCCCGAGTTGCTTGGGACGCTTCCCACCTGTTTGTATCTTTTGGAAATCACAGGCGTTGCTATACGGTAGGTCTATGCCAGGTAGGTTTGGTTGGATGACAACACGCCATTCTGATAGATAATAAGCTGTTGTACCTAATACGAACGGCTTCCACGGATGGTATTAAATTGGCGAGGGGATCTGTAACATAGTTCCGCACGAGTCTTAACAACTCGGACGAGGTGAGGCCGTTAAGACCTTACCTGACGTGGGTAACATCGATCCACGTCAAGTCGCGCATACTCAAACTGCTAGCGGTCTGGCTGCATGCCAGCCGCTGTCGACAAGGTCGACCGGACACGGCTTTGGTCGTAAGAGGGGAGACTCGGAAATACCTTTCCTCCCGAGTCTCTGTTGAGACTAGTTTCCTCACGGAAAGTGTTGTTGGTACGGGCCAACAACTGTGTGTACAATAGTGTACACAGACACGTACTCTGACCGAAAGGAAGACGAGTTTTTACGTGGGTCGATGGAGATCTTGTATATTACAAATATGTACGCTACCTACCTACACTCGCCGTCGTGTTCGCAGGCTTTTATACGGCGTACCTCTGGTGTACGGGGTTCCGACCCTGTACGCCGTCGTGGTCGTGGACCTGTACACCGACGTGTCGAACGTCTACGGGTCATTGAACCGTACGTCGATATGATGTGCTCCTACGTGGGCATTTACCTGTGCGCCTATACGATCATCGGACAGCGGTCATCAACCCGTACGCCGACGTGGTCGCGAACGTTTAGGCCCACGTCACGTGACCATGGACCTGTACGCGGTCATGGTCATCTAAATAACCGAGTGTCGTGCAGGCATGCACGCACTCTGACCATGTCCTGATCTGGGCGATGCGCGACGCAGTCGCGATGCCGTGTTGACAGTGGTGGGTCCACCAGATAAACCGCCACAATGCTAGAAGTACCGTTGGGTACGTTGGTGTCGATGCCCGACACCGACGCGTCTTTGGTTTGGTACCCAAGACGCGGGGAAGAGCTTGCGTCACCACCCGGCACGCTCTAGGCTGCTAATAGCGGCCGTCGAATGACAACCTGAAGCATAGTGCTTCTACGCTATGGTAAATGCTTGACCTGAGCCCGTGTACGGCTCCGAGGGTCCACTCGGGGTCGGCCGTGGCTAGCGTGACCCATACCGGGGCCAGGAGATGGGCTGCCAGCTCACTCCACGCTTGGGCTATGCGATTGATTGCCTTCAAGGTGTAGCCCCGCGCGGGACGAACAAGACACACGAGGTGTCAGGAGGGCCCACGGGTCCTCCGCCGTGAACTGCAGGTGGTCGAGGAGGACCGCCGCACGTTTGGATGATATTACATTCCGTGCCGAAGCACTAGACATTTGCTAGCGCCCAAGCCCAGGCCAACTATGCCCGTCGGCAATGCGGCCAACGTCGTCGCGAGTGCAAGAATGCAGCTCGCAGTGTCCGCCGTGAACACAAGTCACTGTGTGACCGACGAGAGATAGCGCCAGTCGTGCTTAGGCTGCGCCCGAGCATTGCCCCTTTGGGTGTTCGAATTCTCTCACTTCTGATTGGAGAATCAGGTTTGATTCTCATTTAAGTGGGGAGGATGTAACGGGGTACAACGACGTGTACTCAAGTTACATAAAGAGTGACATCCGTCACTCTTTAGAGTCCATGGTACATTGTACCGGTTGGCTGTGAGCCAACCATGGACGCTCTTTAGATTTTACTTGATGACTTAGAGTTTGTAAAGTTTAAGCTTAACTCAGCCATTAAATAACTTTATCACCCAGAGTCTTTCCTGAAGGCGATCATAGTGCCACTACGGAAGAAAGGGGATTCAACGAATGCGCTGGACTATCGGCCAATCTCTTTGCTCCAAACCAGCTACAAACTGTTCGCGAAAGTACCAGGCTCCAGAGCTTTCGCGGCCGATTAATTGGAAGCACGCAGCAAGGATTCGTCCACGGCCGCCAAATGGATCGCTCTGTAGTGATGATGATGGCGCAGCTAGAACAATCTATCAGTGATGCGCTCGTCACTGCAGCAGATTGCGCCGGCATCCTTCTCTTAGATTTTGCGAAGGCGTATGATACCGTGGATCGAGAGTACCTTTCGGAAGTGCTCCTTCAATTTGGCTACGCCCCTGAATTTATCGATCTGATGGAACGACTACACATGAACACGACTGCCCAATTTCTAGTCAACGGAGACCAATGAAGGTACGGGCGGGGATCCGGCAAGGATGCCCTCTTGCGCCATTACTATTCATCTGAGCGGCAGAAATACTGGCACTGGCGATCCAAAAAGATAAACGAACTGATGGCATCGATATCTTAGGGACTTAGGGGTCCACAAAGCACAAGTTCTCGGCCTTTGTTGACGACTCTACGGTGTTTCTGGAGGAAAGCGGCCAACTACTTCACATCATGGAAATTGTGAGGAACTTTGGGCGGATTTCGGGACTCCAAGTCCAACCCAGCAAGAGCAGATTTATCTTTCTTAACAAAGCCATCACGAAGACGCTCTGGTGCACAATTCAAGTGCTACCACCTGGAGAAACTGTCAGATATCTCGGTTATGAAGTGGGATTTGCGGATCTTGCGAAGGTGAACTAGGCCCATCGCCTCCGAGCTCTTCAACGCCGAATGGTGACGGCGGAACGTGCGGCGACTACTGTACGCGACAGAGTGGATCAGCTAAACACAATTGTGCTTCCTTCAATCCTGTTCTCAGCGAAGGTGTTTGCGCCGGCGCCCACCGTCATAAAACGACTGGTTAATATGCAAAAACAATTTTTATGGCATCGGCAGCTCACTGACGACCCCAGCCGACACAAGATGTCTCCAAGCCTCATCTTCACCCCGAAGGAGGCCGGCGGCCTGGGCTTAGTCTCTATACCAGTAGCTATCCACGCTCAACGGGTTAAACTCGCAATGCTGTGGCTAATCAGCAAGCAGGACGTTTACAACGATGCGTGGATGAGCTGGACGGGCCTCGCGGGTGAAGAGTCTGGACTCACACCAAGAGCCGAATCGCAGCGAAGCTACCCGCAAGCGTGGTCAAACAGAAGAAGAACTCTCCAACATGAGCTGGGAGGTTTACTAGCGCCAGATCAGGCCACCCAGCAACTAAGACAAAACTACGTGACGACTCACTTGCCACGATTAGCTGCACGGATTGCCACAGCTCCTCGGAGCGCCACCCATCAGCCTCTCGCGGGAGAAGTGCTTCGTGTGTCAGTGGATCTAGACCTGCTCGAGCAGATCCCCCAGATCCCCCAGAACAAGTCGTATTTTGGGGCTCTTATCTGTGGGCAGATAATCCATGGATTCCAGATAGTAACGCACCCACGCTCCAACGATCCAAGTATGACAGGATCGCAGTCACGTCGATCGCACATATTAGGATCACAAGGGTCGCTGCAGCGAGCTACAAAGTTATCGTCCCACTAGGGGCGATCACTAGCGCAGGCCACACGGTAGCTAAGTTGGAGAGATGGTTATTGGCCATACTGCTAAGCTCGCCCCGGCAAGCAGTTGGCAAACGGATTGGAACGCCACCTCCGCTCGTGTTGCGGAATCCGCCGAAGCTCCACACAGAATATCTGTGGACGGTGGAGAAGCTAGGAGACCTGCGAGTTACTGGAACCTCCACGGATAGCCGGCGCTCAATTACGCTCGAGCAACGAATCAATGGGGTGGACTGGACCGTGACGGCGAACAAGAACGGTGAACAAGATGTAAAGCTGTGGCGGGAACACAGGGATGGCATCGTGTTTGAAGCTAATCCCCAGATCCATGGGTATCCATGGGCGGTTCCGAAGACGACACGAAAGCGAAACATACTGAAAGTCCTGAAGCAGCAGCCGAGGTGGTACTTGAGGAAAAAGCAAGCCCCCAGATTTCAGACGTACTGACAAAGTGGGAAGCTAGAGGAGTAAATGATGAGTGGGTGCGCGGAACCCAGAGCCAAACGCACAAACAACTATGGGCGCACAAGAATATGCTGACTAGTTTCCAAGTTTAGGTCACCTATCGACTAGCTGAATCTACACTGCAAGGGAGAGGAACAAGATCAGGGCTGTCCTATTGATGAGAAGTGTCGAACCAACAAAGTCACCATGATGCACATTGTCTGGGACTGTCAGCGGGCGCGACAATTATGGGTGAAGTGTTTAGAACATTGGCTAGGCCACGAAGTATCAAGCAGCCGAATGGACATCTACAAGAGCTATTTTGCTGCGCGACTTGCGCTACCCATAGGGTTCAAGTTACAAACCATGATTGCGAAGCGTTATTGCCAATGGCGGAAGGAAAATAATGCAACACTGGGACACATGTGGTGGGCCATCTGCAGCATCGGTTACGCGTTGCTGTGGCAACTCCGCAACCAGTCTGTCGATGCTGGGCAAGCCTGGACGGCAGCTCAGCAACTGAACTATATGTGGAACTCCACTATCCGTCAATTTAAAGCAGTAGCGCGGAGAGAGAGATTTCGGGGAAACCAAGATACAAGGACTCCAATTCCAGTTGTGTCTTGAATGTTACATGGAGATAAGCATTGAAGTGGAACCTGCGGATCCGCTTGACCAAACAGCGCCATGGATGACCAACAGCGAGTCCCCATTATTGCGCAGTCTTAGAAAATATCAGGCAGTTATTAATTATGGTTAAATAGACTACCTTCGCGATCAAGGGAAGGTGCTGTGTGACCCCGTCACATGAGAAGTGGGGCTAAACTTTCCCCATTCGATCACATGAGCTTGAACAATAAGGTATAATCCGTGCGTGCACAGTTTCAGACCAGTTCCGGACTACCCCGATTCCATACAAGATATATTTAAAGCTCGTTTTTTCAATTGATTGCTGAGGCTTAGGCGTACCGAGTTATCTGGAGAGACGAATCGAATGGTATCGTTTATACTCGATTTACACTTGATTTGGTGGATTTTGCTTAGATCGGGCCGTTGCCAAGGGTCAAAATTGGTGCGAACGCGCCGTTTTCCAACTAAGTTCGATTTCATTCTTAAAACGTACGAAACAATGGTCCCAATAACACACATAACACACCAAAACTTGCTCATTCGGGGCAGTAGCTACCTGAATGCAACGCAGATTATCGTAGAAAGCCAAGTCGATCCATACTGGGCAAAATCGTAAGCATTTGGAAGCTCGGGGGCTCCTGTAAGGGAAGAACAAGGCTGCAAAATGGTGAAAAATGCTTTAAAACGCCTGTTTAACTTCAAGTTTGTATGGGCGACTGTTGGCGCTACCGGTCGTCCGGAACTGTGCGCGAAAAATAGTTGCTCGATTCTAATGTATTTTTCATGTTATAGTACTACAGCAGCGGCACCAACAAATGCATACATGTATGTGGAACAAGCTAACGCTTCTCGTTCTTTTGGTGTGCCCTGCAGTGCATGACGCCACTGTTTCATGAAGTTATAGGCATCTCAAAAGTGGTGAGCGCTCGGATACCCCGATACCTTCACCTTCACCATTACTCTTATGGAAACTAACATGTGAGCTAGAAATACGACACACTAACTAACTGTTATCTAACATGTACAGTATATGTCAGCGTTGTGGAGTATACCTGTACTCGTCGAGTTTGCGGAGATATGCTAACGTGTTGACTCGTGCGGGAATTTGTTTAGGTGAGGTCTCAAGTCTGCATGATGTACTAAATCACTTCATTTCAGCTGAAATCAAATACATGTACCTCAGTACTCGTTTGATACATGCGCCTGTCATGTAAAGCAACGATACGAGTTTTCAGAGGGGCTGGTTGCGAATGAACTTGGAGATCATGTCGAGAGCAACTTCCGGTTGATCTCCAGGGGCCATGTGCCCTGCGTTGTGCACTTTCACGTATGTCAAGTGCGAGTGCGATCGTACGGAACCCGCATCTCCGATACCAGAGGCGGTCGAGTACGATCGTTCTTGTGCGGCATTGAAGCCGGTGGCCCCGCTCCAGATCAACTTCTCCACAGTTGCCTCGATAGCGTAGATGTTACATAGCAAGTCGGCGTCTCCAGCGTAGAACAGCACACGTAAGCCTGCTTCCAGCAGGTCTGAGACCTTATTACTCATGGACTTGAGTCCGGAGTAACTTGGTGCTCCGAAGAAGGCGGCGTTGATTGTTCGATTAAGTGGGTTCCAGCCCCCAATTCTTGGTTGGATCCCAAGGAACGCACGCAGGTCTGGCAAGTCAAGATACGCTTTCACGTTGGGGAATTTACCCATACAGGCGGAAGTATTCGACTTGGAAGTAGCGCACTCTTGGCGAATATCGTATGGATTCCGGTGAGCTTTTAGGAGCGGCAGAAGCTGCGTGCGCTGGCAGAAAGAGCCTGCTTCACCACAAACGGAAGTGTTCGTTTGGCAACCGGTTATCAATCGTCGGCACTCGGGAACGTTGATTTTCATTGTTGCTTGTTGAGTCTCGTTCACGAACGAAATGTTGTAGCGGTTGTCGGCAATATCGCCGAAATGAGTAAAAACTGCAACTGGGTCTGTGAGCCCATTGCCGATCCCGATGCCGCGAAGGTTAATCGGAATGGATTCGGGAGATGCAGGCGAGAACAAGTGCTCGCTCTGTTTCTTCCAAATGTAGTGCGCCACTGCTGGTACGTAGTGCCCCCATAGCTCTCACCAACAATATAAAGCTCACGTCCTTGGAGCTTGGGGTGTTTCCTAAAAAAACCTTGAAGAAACGAGAACACGCTCTCGGCCACTTGGTCATCAGTGGATTCGTCATCTTCGGCCACGGTCGAGTACGAGAACCCCGAGTTTGCAGGAACGTCGATCCACACCATGTTGGCCTGCGCCGTCCACGAAAAGGGATTTAGCGTCGTGGAGAGATCTTTGTTGACTGTGCACGGGCCGTTTTCCGCCAGCAATCCATAGGTTCCTCCCATCCCCGGTCCACCAGGAATCCATAAGATCAGTGGATCGGTGCTCGGCTCTCTGCGAGACTCAAAGTACCAGTAGAAATAGTGCGTGTCAACTCGATTCGAGAGCTCGATGTAACCGGAGTCCTGTTTTTCAAGACCGCAGAACATTGTTCGGGTCGCTCCATCAGCTTCAGTGACGTGAAGAGCCTGTGCACTGAGGCCAGAAGCCACTCCTGTAAAGCCAACCAGGCATAAAGCCAAGAGTGCGGAGGCCAGACAGCGCATCATCACACAAGAAGTGATTTGGGCTAACTGTAAACGGCGTCAACTTGTACAACGGTCGCGTCACAATTTTATGACCACAAGTACTTTTGCCATTTGCAGTAAATGCACTGCTACTACCGTATGCGTCGGACCTCTTGTGAACTCGTTAAGTACACTCGCTACAAGCGCGTAGCGACCTCCTTCCTAAATTGGGTGCTGGATGCACGTGGACGCGGGCGTGAGACAGGGTAGAAAGTGAAACATGCAGAGGTGACCATTGTGATCGAGGATATCGCGGCAGAACCGTCGACTTTACCGCCAAAGCTGCTCAACACTGCCCAAAACGCTCGCAGCGTACCAATGCTCCATCACGTTGCGAGAACACGTGGCCAAGTTCTTCGCAGCTGACGACGAGGGGCAGCAGCACTTCCTGGGGCTGTTGAAAGACTAGACTGACTAGCGACTTTGAAGGGGATTAAGGGGCAGCAACAGTTGAGAACTATTAGTTTAACATTTTGGAGCTGGATGAGGACTATTTCCCAGATGAGGAGAGTTTGGAGGAGAAGGGGCGTCCAAAAGCACTGACGCGGACAGGGAGCGGCTGTTCAACGAGGCCTTTGCTGAAGATCTGAGACTCGAAGTCGTATAGCTGGAGGAGCTGGTGGAAGGAGTATTTCAGCTTTATGACCAAGTGAAGAAGGAGAAACGCATTTTAGTAGAGGCCACGGTGGCGGTGAAAGTGGCTATTGACGCTGATAGTGCGCTGGTGGCGGGTCTGCAGCTGAAGTATCCAGCACTTACAACGGCGGAGGATGTGGGTTTTGTGCTGCTGGACAACTTGCCTGGAAAATTTTGGCGTCGAGCTAATGTGGCGGTTGTCGACTTTTGGAAAAGCTTTGCTGAGGATGGAACGTACTTCTACCAATTTGTCCTGGGCATTTTGCTCGTGGAGTTTAGAAGTGTGTTGAACACGCTGCTAAGCTTTACGACTGGAATGCCGAAGGATTCAAGGGAAGGAATGGGAAGGATATTTTGGTGAGACGTACGGCGAGGAGCGGACGCTGCAGTACGTGTTCCCAGACACCAGCAACATGGTATTTTGCTCCTGCAACAGTTTCCACACCTGTATAACGCGATGATCGAAATGAAGATGGCTAACCTGGGAAATCTTGATACGTCTAGCGTATCAGGTTCTTTCATGGAATTGCTGATTGTCGCTGTTTCGTAGCCAGATACATCTTGTTTGCATGGCCAACAATACAAAATGAAGCATAGTTAAATGACTGAGGTTTTGTATGCACGGTCTATGGTCGATTAATGGTGCCTGTTTCGTCGTGAAATCCTACGGGAAATGCCCCCATATAAGTGGTCAAAAGTAAACGTCAATACAGTGGGGCCGCCTGTAAAAACATACATGTACCGTACACCACACCGTACGCGGGCCGCAGCACCACAAAATAGATTTTACAGTACATGTAAAAGAAGACAACAACTCTGTATCGATATGTACCTGAAAGAACACCAAGCAGCACTCCCCACCCTACCACGACCATGGTCGCCGCTAAGCTCCGTGTAGGTCTCGTGGGATCGACACGGGTTCTAGCTTCTTCCACGCGTCGCTGCTTATGCGCTCCGCCCAGTTCGATATCACGCACGTGCTGAAGAAGCAGGATCCCGGCGCTGACCCCGTTACTGCGGTCACGCCCTCCATGAACAATCTGCTGGCCACGGAGGTGCACATGCAGTTTGTTGCCATCTCAACGGTGCACTTCGAGTAGACCAAACCACACGTGATCGTGGTTGTCGTAGTAGGCCAAGGACCTCAACGCCATCGCCTAAGCCGACGGGGTGCTCTACGATCTGGCTGCCCATTTCACGAACAGCTAGCTGCCGCAATATTCTTGAAGTGCCTGGTACGAGACGACCTTCGTGGTGATGACGTGGTCCTCGTCCGTCGCAGAATCCGTGGACTTGCCGAACGAGCTCTCGGGCTCGCAACCTGCCTTCCTTTTGTGGCGTTGGGTTTTGGGGCCAAGCGGTCACAGCTCGGTCACCCGATTACCGACGCTGTGCCTTTCGGTGAAACGCAACAACGCCACCCGATTGGCTTATCGCATTCCCCGCGCGGTAGTGACCAATGAGTGATAGTGACCGAGGTCTCGGCCGGGTATAATAACCTCTCGGCCGATGGTACAAACCCTCGTTTGTACCCATTTCAGTTTCGTACCCTCGGTCTTATAGAGCCGGGTACGGGATCACATACGGGGATCTGTTCACACTGGATATTTGTATTTACGTATAGGACTAGCTATAGGATTGACTACAGAGGCTCTCAGAGCCATAGATGAACATAAATAAATCAGCAGTATTCCCACCAAGTCATCAAGGGTCAAGTCCGTCTTCGGTAAGTCTAGCTAGCTTATCTTAGGGTCTGGATACGCTCGGCTTGTGGGATGCCTGTCAGCGAGCCTAAGGTACATTGAACCGAGGGTTTGTTGCTGGTCACTCCAAGAGATTAGAGTGGCCGAGTGTTGGGATCGACGAGAAGCGTCGTTTACCATATATTATAGTGGAACCGAGTGTTCCATACACATTTTACTACCCGCCGAGGTTTTACCTCGGCAAACCCGTATTAGGCATGACAGCCGGTACCCCTTTCTGAGGGACTGCGGGGTTCGCGCAAAAGCGCAATATTGCATACTAGCCCTAGTGGTGCAGGTTATTGGGTTGACCTAATACAACGTAGGTGTACAGAGGGTTCACATCCAACCCGGCGTAAGAGATCGTTCCTGGTCTTCAGGTTTGATCCAACGCTCGTTGACCTGACAAGGGGAAGCGAGTGTTGTTGGTGGGACTCATACCGTTTGGTAGTGAGAATTTCTGCGTGATCCTACACGACAATTTGTCATTGGCTCACAGTGTATTTTAGCCAATAAGATCACGTCGTTGTAAAATCGAAAATCTATCCTACGTTTTTGTCAGATAAGTGAATGAGTATTTCAAGTCTCAGCATGTGACAACTTCACTTGTATCTGCTGGGTGAGGTCTGTCGCGGCGTTGCAAGGAAATGCAGGCCTCAGCCGCAACGTGGGTCAACAGCAACTGGTGACTTTGTCGCGGAGAACAGATCCAGCTAGCAAGTGGGGTCATCATTAAGCGCGCGCGAACCCGTTGATGGCAGGTTTCATGATGGTTACATATGATTTCCAGTATTTGCAGATGGCAAATGATATGCTGACGACGACATCGAGTTTTTGTGCGTTCTGCCACCTGTACAACGCACTTGTGGAACACGGATTCCTTGCACGTGTCCCATTTGTTGGTGAGCTCTTGACGATCCGTGAAGAAATTATATTCACTCCGTCACGGGATGCGGCTGCTCGAGGTGTTGACAACCACACATATCTGCATAGTGCGCAGTACACCTCAACTTCAATCGGTGAAATGTATCGAAGTGAACCTTTGCCTGTAAAAGTTCAACGAAGCATCGCCCAAAAGCAGCTCAGCGGGTTATCCCAGGTTTACCGCCTGATGGTAAAAACGTCAAGTCAGTCTTGGAAGGCACTTCTTCGAAGGCAATGCTGAGTAAAGCTGCTGACGTTTGCTTGCTGATGTGATCTCGGAAATGGCCGACGCTCTAAGTCAACAACAAAGGAACCTGTAGAAAATGCTGCGGTGATGTTTGTGATTCTGTTCCTGGATGGCCTGGAGCCAGACGGCTCTATGAACATGGCTGCGCTGCCGGGGGCGAATCGTCGTTCCCTCCCGCCACAATGGTGATCAAGTCAATGTGTGGAAAAGCTGCTGCAGTTATTTTAAAAATCAAGTTTGGGACCTCTGAGTACTTCACATTCCCGTCCAAACCAAACTTTTCCACTCAAGAATACCGTAAATCACGGCGATCATGCGAAAATGCAACATTTACGTAAAAACTCTATCAGTGTGTCTTTTCTTGGTTAATACGACGAAGCTTTTGGATATGGTCAATTAGTTTTTACAGCCTCAATCATACTTTTACGATTTGACTTGGTTTCTACTTTTACGGCCTTGCATGATCACCGTGATTTACGGTACCGGTATTGGCCATTGCCAACTCAAAAGGGAGAACAGGACCAATATGAGGATGATGAAGACAGCTTTGAGTGCCTTCCTATTGCTACAGTAAACCGGTATCTCTGTTCTATAAATAAAGACAATTTGATATATCGGACACATCGGATATATCACCTATTTACAAACACTAATTCATTTTTGTCCTTAAAAATTGGGAAAATCCAGCGTACTTAAGCGAATTTTGTCCTTAAAGTACAATGCATCTCGACCCCGACGCGCTCCTTCGTTTGTAATGGTACGCGACCAACAAGGTAGTCACTACCGGGTAGTGGATAGCAAACTGCAGGCAACGGCACTGCTCCTGACCTCAATGACGCGGATATGTTATGGCGAGCGTTTGTGTCATATAAGGCGGCAATACAAATAAAACGTCGCTATAAATTCGCGCACTCTGATCCGCGTCCGTAATGTAGCTATTCTAAGTAATCCTGAAGTGTCTCCAAAGTCGTCCAGCTTCAACGCTTGCCACCGAAGCAATTCCGCATTCTGGAAATTTCTCTTTGCTTTGGACGCTCTTCCAGGGCTACGTACGTACGTGACAAACTGTCCCTCACCAAACCCAGTTGCCGGACGACGTCTGCGACACGACGCCCAATTCCGCACCCGAGTCACTTCCAATTGCCCTCTCAACGCTGAAGCCAATCACAATAAGGAATTAGCAATGGCTCGATCCATGCTCCTGCTGCTGCTCGTATTACATGTAGCACTGTGTTCCATCCAGGCCATGGACCCCAGTAAGGATTACTACAAGGTACTGGGCGTGGGCAAGATGTTCTCGGACCGGGAGCTCAAGAAGTCGTACCGCCAGTTGGCGCTCAAGTTCCACCCAGACAAGGCGGAGAATGCCGAAGACAAAGAGGCGGCCAAAGAAAATTCGTGGAGGTCTCGGAAGCTTACGAAGTGCTCTCAGACCCAGACAAGCGCAAGGAGTACGACGACGCCCGAAAGTTCGGAGGAGCGCCAGGAGGAGGTGCTGGAGGCTTCCCAGGAGCTGGAGGACAGCATACAAGACGCTCCACGGACGAGAACATGGCGTCGTTCTCCAAGATGTTCGAGAGCGTATTTGGCCATGGATTTGGAGGGTTCCGCTGGGTTTTCAGGCGAATCAGGAGGCTTTGGATTTCCTGGCGGTGCCGGCTTTGGAGGGGGAATGGGGCGAGGAGGAGGTGCTGGTATGCATAACGAGTTCCAGTTTGGAGGAATGGACGGGTTCGGCCAAGCTCAGAGACCTGGTGCGGCGTATACTGGTGAGAGGCGCGCGAGACAGCCGACGACGCTGTTTACGAAGGACTCATCGGTTAAGTCGCTGTCGAAAAAGAAGTTCCCGAGCAAGGAGGCGAACAATGAGTGGCTCGTGCAGTTCTACGAGATGGACGCGACCTGCGCCAAGTTCCGCGAGAATTACGAGAGCATTTCGCGCGATCTGGAGGGAAAGTGCGCGTCGGAGCAGTGAACTGCGATAAGCACGCAGCGTTTTGCCGCGCACATGGCGTGGAGACGTACCCGAGCTTCGTGTACGTATGGGAAGGCAAAGAGACCAAGTACGAAGGGGAGCTAGACGAGTACCTCGTGTATAACTTTGCGATCGAGAAGCACATCGCGCGTCTTCATCGCTTGCGCGACTCTGGGGAGATTGAAAAGCTGCACGCTGGCAATGAGGCCAATCTGTGCAACGTGGGAATGAAGGCGACGTCTGGTGCATCGTCTATGTGTGCGGTGTTTGTCTTGTCGGGTGACAAGAAGCAGCGCGAGAAGGACATGAAGGTGGCAAAGGAAGTGGCTGCCAAGTTCCGGCACTCGAAGGCTCTGAAGGTCGCGTACGTTGACTGGAAGACGGAGCAACGCACACTACGCAAGTTGGTGGAGACGGCGGCTGGTCACAGCCACAGACAGCAGGAACCTGGACTATTGGTCATCCGTACGAAGCGAGGGAAGACGCGCGTGGGTCTGCACCCGCTGAACGCCGACTTCACCGCTGACGCATTATCCGCCACGATGGAACGTGCGGTGGGCGGCGATTTGCCGCTGTCAGCCGTCCACGGCACCGTGCATTTCCACTGAAGGCAGCGTACGTGTCACAACGTAAGTCCAATTAAATCAACTCATATAGAGGCCATGCTGCTCTCACCACCATGCCAACTTTCACTGGTTTCCAAAGAAATAAATGAATCCTCCCGTCGAAGCACTGCGTCATCGCCGCTCGTTACGGGGCCTTCTCGTTCTCGTGGAGCTTGGGGGTCCCGCTTTTGCGGAACTCGCTCTCTTCCATGACCACCACCTGACGGCCGATCATCGTGAAGTAGTGCGCAGTTGTGGAACCCCAGCGGAGTCCAACATCCTGCTCCAGGAGGTCTCTCAGGTATTCCTGCTCATATGTCGAGCACGCTTCCGGCTCCGTAGTGATGATGGCTCGCACTGCGACGTCTCGTTCCGCTGCTCGCTTGAGGGCTGCAGCCACCTGGGGAGACATCACGGGCCCAATCGTCGTGATGGACCACTCAGCGGTGCCCAGACTGCCGATGAACTCGTGCTTCGGTCTGAGCGACACTTAATCCTCAGTACCAATGTTGGGCATGGGCCCTTCATCGTCCACGCTTGTGTCCCACCACTTGCGAACCTCGGGGACAGTGGAGCCGACCTCCTTGGCGGCGTCTTCGTAGTCGGACGTGCTCGGCGAACAGTCAAGGCGGAAGCCTCGGGCCCGCAGGAACTTGATCACGGTGCGCTTCGTGCGGCGGATGGGGCCCTGCCCTGCCCATGTTATCAAGATCTGAGTGCGAATTTGGATAATGAACGAGCGACTTTGTACCGGTAGTTGAAGTGGAATTCTGACTTGATGTTTGTTTGTACCGGTAAGTTGCTTCGACAATTTTGTAACTCTGCTAATACCGGTACAGTACCAGATTCCGCTGAGAAATTGAAAACTGCCTTCGGCTAATACCTCTGCGATGCCGATTGGATCAGTTGAAACATTTTCAAGAGGGAAGTGCCCATCATCGATAGATACTGTACCACCCTGTGTCACACAGGCTGTGTGGTCCACGTTGGAGGTCAAGATTTGAATTCGAATCGTCCCGCCAAAAGCATGCCGACTTCAATCGCCATTATCAATCCCGATCTTTTCCTGTAGTGCGCCGGGGGCACCATGCGGCGTCTCCATCCGGGGAGTCCTGCAACGCCTCGTAGTGCTGCTGCTGTCGCACGTGCTGCTGCTGAAGCCGCCAAGCGGAAAACCCAAGTCATCACCAACGTCGGCAACGGTGATGACGTACCCGAAGAGCTGCTTAAGCCCGACAACCGCCAGCACCTTCACGATCGCACCCGCGACGAGAGGGAGGCTGTTGCGCAGCGGCGAACCTCGAAGCGCGATCACGAGCCAGTGGCACCTCGAAACAAGGAGCAGCTGCTCGCTCTGCGATACTGGCCCGTACGGGAGTACCGCGAGTACCTTCGACAGAGTCGTGAGCCGGGTAAGACGGTGCAGCACTACGACGAGTGTCCCGCCGTCCTCCTGGACGACACGGGCAGTCCAACGAACGCGAAGTTCACAGGCTGGTTGCATCACTTGGGGTACCCCTTGCCCAAGTTGACGGACTCGCCCTATCGCATCGACTGGCTGGCCCAACGGCGCCTTCGCTTCCGCATGGCGAAGTCCATCGTGGACGGCCAGTGGCGCAACCGATATATTGAGCGCTCGAAGCCCACCACGAGCGTAATCCTCAAGGAGGTTGTGGAGAAGATCCAGAAGTGGCAGTCGAAGCCGGTTGAACCATTCAGTGTTCTTGGCGCGGTTAGCGCCGACCGGCTCCGAGGAGCGGTCATAAGCAGACACGATGTCGGTGCAGTCCTCCAAGAGACGGCTTGATCGCACACATCTTCTCCGGATCCGCGCGGATGCCGTCCTTGCCAAGGAAACATCCCAGAAGGGAATCTCTTCGACGCCGAAGATGCACTTGTTGATGTTCACATACAAGCTATTCTCGTGCATGCATATCAAAACCTCGCGGAGATGCTTGATGTGAGCCTCGACGGCCGTCTTGTCTTCCGAAGCACGACTGTGTACGAAAATATCGTCGAAGTATGTCTGTGCGAACTCTCGCATCGGCCGAAAAAGTTGCGTCACCAGGCGATTGAACGAATCCGGCGCGTTTGACAGCCTTTGGGGCATCACAAGCCATTCCCACAACATCCCACTGGGAGTACTCACCACTGTGAGGGGGACGTCGGACTCGCGCATCAGCAGCTGATAATAGCCGTCGACCATGTCAAGTGCGCTGAAGATAGTGCATCCTGCCATGTTGTTCTGCAACACGTTCTTCCGAGGGATTGGCGTTGAAGCCGGTATTGTCGCTGCATTCAACTTGTTCAACGCGTGCACCATGCGCCACTCCCGTTGGGTTTCTTCACGCAAAACGTCGGGGACGAGTGCAGCGACTTCGACTCGCATACCATGCCCGCGACATACGTCGCTGCGAAGAAGGCGTCGATTACGTCGACTTGCTCCTTTGGTAGTGGCCACTGGCGAGTAGTGCAGTACTTGGTGCCCGGCACCAGGTCGATTTCATACCGAACCCCCTATCCGGAGGCAACACTCACGGTGGATCATCGCTGACGACATCCAAGAACTCCATCAGGAGAGGGTAGTACGGGTCCGACGGGTCCTTCAGGATGGCCGCGCCATACCTTGTCTGCCTCAACGAGGACGGCTCATCTTCAAGCACCTCCGGGTCCATGCTGAAGAGGTGTTCAGCTCGACCGAGTCGTGCTCGCGGTGGATGAGGAGCATCTCCTCGAACTCGCCCGCCTTCAGTGGATCCAAAAATTCCACATATGAGAGCTCTTCCAGCTCGAGTAGGCGGGGAGCCAGATTCGCGCCTTCCTTGCATTCTCCCGTGAGAACATCTAACACCACTGGTGTAGTCATCTTGGCCGAAGGGACCGCCCCGCGGTGTGATCTTGCAGCGGCTGACACAGCCTGAGCATCTTCCAACGTGGGAGTCCCTGCTCGACCACTTCGTTGCGCGAGCACCGGCTCCAGCGACGTGTCCTGCGCGATCTGACCCAGCATCGACGCCTTCCGTAGTGGGAGACCCTGCTCGACCACTCTTCGTTGCGCGAGCACCGGTTCCAGCGACTTGTCATGCGCGAGCTGACTCAGTATCGACGCCTTGCGTAGTGGGATGCCTTCGCGCTTTCCAATCTGAGAGGGCGTGCACGCGCATGGGCGATGGCACGAGAGACGTCGTTTCCTGGGTATTTCACCTCGTGGGCGTTCATGGAACATGAACTGCGTTTGGCTTTCCTCTTGGCCAATGTGGCTTACCGCTATCGGTCTCTCTTCTTGCGCTGTAAGAAAGGAAAGCGTACGCTTCAAAACTACGTCATGGAGTTGCAGAACCTAGAGGTCGCTATGGCGAGCGCTCCCCTCTCTGAGGACGTCAAGGTGACGGTCTTCATGGACGGCGTTCGGCCGGGTCAGGTCCGGACGGAGCTCTTCCGCAAACAACCGAAGTCTTTCAACGATGCGTTGCACGTCGCCAAGCTGGAAGATCATTTGGGTGGGTGACGGCCACGCGGGTATTCTTCAAGCGGTCGTCGGTGTGCTGCGATCGAGTCTTGGTTCAAGCCGATCGCGTGGGGGTATCCTTTTCTTGTGCTGTTGTAGCCCTTTCCGTTGCTTGCCGCCTCCTCTTGGCGGGATCTTGTGGTGAGATTGACGTGCGAGCGTACCTTGGCCAAGCTATCCAGGTGTACGTCGTGTTCTTGGTTGACGTGGCGAGTTCTTCTTCGGGTAGGCCAATGTACCTCCTTCCCCGGTAGTCTAGAAAACACTTGCATCTTGCAAGGCAAATCGGAATCTATTATACCAAAGTAAAGGTCCTAAAGATCTCTACCTATCCATCCCTCTTGCGTGCTTCTCGATTGTCTACGGGAGCTCGAACTTGACCTCGTGTACCAAGATCGTGGTACCCGTACTGAAATAATTGCTCGATTGTACCCACACCGCCCGCACCGAAATCACTGCCCCCGACCTTATCCATTCAGATCGCGTACCGAAACGACTGTACCAGATTGTGTGCCAAAATGATTGCATCCTGCGTTTTGGGTCGGCATGTACCCGGACGGTGGTACCCTATCCAGAAATAACATAGTCGGGCATAGTCGGACATATCTGAACACAACTGAACTCTCATGGTCGTGATCCATCAGCCGTGACTTCGGACCGTCATGTCTCGCTCAGCCAGTGAGATCTCCCAACCGGCAGATCGCTTCACGTCAATCGCCCCGTACTGGCGACGGTTGCACAACAGCCACGGCCGGTACACACAATTCATTCTTCGGACTTCGGTTCGATCACCCGGATCTCCATGGTCGCCACCGAGCGTCCCAACACCTCCGATGCCCCTCCAGGCCCCGCGGCCCGCAATGTTGCACCCCATGCCGACGTTGTTCCTCCTGAACGTGTAGCAGCACGAAGAAAAGCAGCTCCGGTGGTGTCCACGTTGCAGGTTGTACTCCCTCCCGTTCACCGAGAGTCTGCGCAGGCCTTCCTAGAGACTTTCACCGAGCTGCTGGATCGCGCGGACGCCGAGTCATCCTTGGTGGACGATCATGCAGTCCTGCAGAGCGCATACGCCGATCAAGTAGCGCGTGCCGATCGTCTCGAGGGCGAGTTGAATGCAGCGTACGCAGCCGCTTCGCCCTACGTCCTGCACTGCCAACACCAGTACGATCTCCTTCACAGCCGTTACCGGGACGCGTTACAAGTAGCCGCAGACTACGAGCGATCTATGCGAGAGCGTCTGGACAATTCCCAGGAGATCGCGGCTGTCCGGGACCAGCTACGCGTCGTCCAAGAGGTACACGCCGAAGAGATTGTGCGCCTACAGGACAAGATCAGTGACTTAGTCCGACAGCTGGCAAACGCTGCAGCGGATGTAACTGCGGGTGCCCCTCCTGGTCTTGCGCGCCGCATCCTGACGCTTCAAAACGAGCGTGACCAGGCCGTGACCGAACGCGATCAAGCCGTAGCGGATCGCGACCAGGCTCGCCAGGATCAAGAGCGAGCTAAGAGTAGCCTCCGGGTTCTTGAGACTTCGCATCAAGCGCTTGATGACGCCACCTCCCGGCTCCGCGTTCAAACTACCCGCCTGGAGCGTCGCGTCATGGATCTGCAGGCGCGGCTCCGGCAGGATTCGGCCAGTGCCCAGGTTCGGCTGGATAGCAGCCACGCGGAACGTGATCACGAACGCGACCGATCCGACTCCGCAGAAACCGCCTTAAGGTCTTCTGACTCCAATCTGCAGCGGACCACCAACGAGCGGGATCGCGCTCGAGATGACCTCCAATCTGCCCGTACGTAGCTTTCTCCGTGATCTTGTTTGTCTTACGGGTACTAACCCACCTTGTTGCCATATCCCGAAGAGTCACAGATTGCGGCTTCTCGGACGTCAATCTCGCGCCTCGAGCGCGACTTGAACCTGCAGCAAACGAAGAGTGCGCGTCTCCAAACGTTGCAGCAGACACGCGAGTTGGCGGCCGCCCGATCGGCGTCTGGGGTAGCTGAAACTGAGCGGGACCAAGCGTTACGTGACCGGGATGTTATTTGCGATTGCGTGGCGGGCCTAATTTCCTTCATACAACCCGGCTCTGCTAGGGCCGCGGATTCTGTTACTTCTGCTGCCCAGTCGCCTGCGCCAGTCGACAATCCCAAGCGTCGACGTAGTTCGCGATCCCCAAGCGGTTCGCTGCCGCCTCGCCGACGACTTCGAGCCCAATCGCCCGGCCGCATCTCATCTCGCCGAAGATCATCACCAGAATCCGGTTCCGACAGGCTGCGTGGAGGTAGTCGCTCCCGGGCTCGTGCCGACAGTCAGTCAGGTTCTAATCCGTCGTCGGACAGTGACAACGATTCCCTGCGTGCAGCCCTGGCTAGCTCGCGATCGTCTATTCGACGACGTTCTTCTTCCGCGCGTGGTGGGTCGCCTAACTGTCCGATCCAAGTTGCGTCCGCCTCTTCCGAGAGTTCACCTCGCGATCGCGATCGATCCGAGAGCGACGACGGAGGTGGCAACTCCGACGACAGCAGTGGTCGCAGCGTCAGCCACCAACAGTCGAGTGATATGGTAATTCTCCCAACGTGGACATAGCGACTGCTCGGCGTGGCGTTCCTGGGACGCGCCTCGTGCCCACCAGCTCCGCGAGTGACGACAGCGTCACTAGTCAGCCGCGGTCTGAAAGTGGAGGAGAGGTTTGTTCAAGAGTGTCCAGCGCTAGGTGGGAGAATGTACGGATTGTGAGACAGGGAAAGGACGACCCTTCGTGAGAGGTGAGTCGCCGGGAAACCTGCAGGCTACGTACCCTTTTCAGATCATCGCAATGGATCACATCCCGTCGCTGCCAAAGTCGTTCATAGGGAATACAGAGCTGCTGATATGGGTCGATCTGTTCTCGGGGTATGTGATCGCGAAGGCGAGCGCGGAAAATTACGAAGAATGCGTGTTCCGTCGGTTTGGAGCCAGTGAGGCTATCCAACACGACAGAGAACCCGGGTTTATGTCCGATTTCTTCCGCGCATTCAGTCGGATTGTGGGACAGAAACAGAGGGCCACGATGGCGTATAGACCACAAGCGAACGGAACAGCCGAAAGGATGGTGCTGACGCTAACTCGCGCACTTAAGATGTACGTCGCATACGTGAATCAACAAGACTGGGACGAGTATGCCGGACGTATGACGTTCGCGTTGAACACGGCCCAAGATCGCGTGCGCGGGGATACGCCTTTCTACTTGCCCCACGGTTGGGACCCACGATCCACGTTGGAAGCGGCATTGCCCCTGGGAAGTACGCAACGTCGCGATCGGGAGCCTCGACAGTGGAGATATCACGTGCAGAATCATTACAGGCGCGCGAGGGGGCAGGTGAACGAACGACTTCGAGCCACAATCCGATCGCGGGCGGACGAGCACAACGAAGACCTCCGACCACACGAGATTATAGCTGGTGCGCAAGTCTGGTTGTACCTGGACAGAGTACGCACGCAAGTTGGCCCACATGTGGCACGGTCCGTTTCGGGTGGTCGACATGATTAGGAATCACGCGGCGAGGCTGAAGATCGCTGTTCCCGACTATCGCCTGTATCCGGTCGTCCATGTGTCCAAACTGAAGCCAGTACGGATTTTCCGGATCGTCCTACGCTGAGGTTAACTGTGGACGAGGGAGACCGTTTCGATTTTGATGAAGCGATTTTGCCAGAAGATAGCTGGGAAGGGTGTCTCGAGGAAGGTGAGTACGAGGTGGAGAGGATCGCAGGAATGAGATCGGGTCGACGGACGCGCTACGGACGCGTTCACCGCGAATTCAAGTGTATTGGAAAGGCTACGCCGACCCTTCATGGGTTGACGAAGCCGATCTGAACTGCGGGGCCTTGCTACGCAAATACGAGCGTGGACGGATCAATCGCAGCCGTTTCGGAGTCATGCAGTCGCATGAGGCGGAGGAAAGTTCGTAGCAGGTGGGCTGTTGCGGGTGGAGAGAGGAAAGAAGATTGTGTGGGGAGGCCACACATCGAGGTTAAAAGGTTATTCGTAAAAGTGATGTATGTACTGGGGCGAAGTCACCTCAGTAAAGGGCGCTGATCGCCCGATACGCAAGAAAGATCGACAAATCTAAATGAAGTCTGAAGTCGAAAGGAATTATCAAGACCGGTGCTAAACAGCTACGTGGTGTCTGGCGGGGATCGTCTACTCTCCGGTAGCTGGACGACAAAATTTGGCAGATAGACGCGGGAGGCGGGAGCCAGGGTGATCCGCGATGTTGCTGCGATACTGATTCCGCCATGGGTCCGCCGTGTCGATCGCATGCAGTGCGTCCACGAGGGACGAGGGTTGCGATTTCGGCCAAGGCCAGGATACCACGCCCCTTTCTCACCGAGCCGAGGGTAATGGAGAAAAATGGATCAAGCAACAGGTCCAGGTCACACTGACCAGCGATCATCCCACGGAGGATGCGCTTCAAGAAGGATTTCCAGCGGGCGCCAAGACGTGGTCGCCGTTGTCGTCGCTCCTCGTACAAGGCGGCTAGGAAGGGACTTCTCTTGCGAAGCTCCGCACCAACAGGAAAAGCATGCGCGGCCTCCCACACAGCCTGTCGGTGTGTCTCCTCCCACTCCAAGTACTTCTGCGCGATCGCGGGGAACCAGCCCGCCATCTCAAAGGACACGGGCGCTATAGAGAAGTTGAGATCGTCCCACGGAGCGTTGTCGTACAGGGCTACGATCTGCACCTCAGTGATCAACTCGGGCGACCAAAGGTCCTCTGAGGGCGGACGCTCGCCGGAGGAAACAGCCAGTTCCTAGGCTTGGCGAAATGATGGAATAACAGGTTTATGTCCATCTCCAACACGCTGATCCGGCCAAGGTATCGGGCAGACCACGGAGAGACATCGGCGGCAACACGGCGACGACGATCGCGGTAGACAGGAAACCCTGCTCGACCACTCTTCGTTGCGCGAGCACTGGCTCCAGTGACTTGTCCATCGCCGGCTCCACGGGCCTGAGCGACGCTCTCGATCTTGAGAGATCCATGAGCCTCATCGTGAGACACACACGGAACCTCCGTACATTCTCCTACATCCACTGAAGGCTCTTGATCTCTCGAAGATGCAGGGAACTCGGAGGGAAACGCCGTAGGTAGTTCGAGTACTTCCGTAGTACCTGCGAAGTACCGTTCGCCTCGTGGCATGCGATGCTCGTGCACAAACCCGTCCCGGGAAGAGGAGGGGACATGACCCGCCAGGGCTCTGTCTGCGAGGGGCTTGTGACTAGCACCGATGGTGCGACTTCTTCAGTCAATCCAAGGCTCGTACTTGCCAAACCAACACATACCGAGGATAAGATCGTACCGATCATCCATGTCAAGGACAACGAACGGTTCGACCGAGTTGAAGTCATCAAACGTGACGTTCAAGGATACAAGAACCTTTCGCGTAGACACGATGGACCCAGTCGCCAGGCGAACAGATACAATGGTATTATTATTAGATGCTTCCAAAGCACTAGCATACAATGCACTGTTCCTGGCCACACTGGACTTCGTCGCGAAATTGTAGGACGCTCCCGAATCAATCAGAATCGTCAGCGGTTCGTCGTACCCTTTACGCTGGCAGTGATGACCACGAGGTTAGACCGCGCGGCGGCCACGGAGAGACACAACAGTGTCGTCCCAGGGACTTGCTCTCCAGGAGGCGGAGGTGGCAGAGCCACCGATCTCGAGGAGAAGCGAAGTCTCCCAGTAGGTGCGGGACGCCCTGCTGGGAGTCGTCGTTTTCAGACCCCGCAGATTCGATCATGTTAAGGGACGGCAGAGCCGCCTTGGTCTTGCCTACCTTCCACGGGCTCGTTGGACAGTTCCGACGGAAGTGGACAAGCTGGTTGCATCCAAAGCAACGACCACTCGCGCGTTGGTTACGCTGAGATCGGGCCGACTCAGCCGACGAGATCTCCATGGCAGTGGGACCGTCGTTGACCGTGTCCGAGCGGCCCGCATACCCCTGCGCCGAGCGCACGCCCAGCCGTCGGGTACACAAGGTGACTACAAGGTTTCGATCGCGCCAGATCAACGGAGTACCCCTCCGACAGTCGTCAGTCCGGGCGTACCGTGCGCAAGCTTCGACCGCGTCAGCAATTTTCGTTAAGCAGCTTCGCCACATACACATACACATGATCTGGGATCTGGGATCTGAGATCCGATATCCAGATCTGTCGATCTTGGATCCGGGTCCCAACTAGATTTGTCCCGTATCTTGGTTCTCGCCCCTTGATCCGGACATGCGTCTGACTCCTCTGCTGGCGCGTCATATTCATCTGCTTAATCTCCCTGATTCAGGCTCCATAAATGACATCGTAATGTCCAAACCCCTTCCATGTCGCGATTTAAACTCGGAGCCGCTGGTCGATGTCTCCCGCCATCAGTCCAAAGCCCACGTTGAAGTACGTCAGGTGTGTCACCCTCCTCGTGCCGCTTAGAGCACGCCATCCGTTTTTCCATGTCACCAGGTCCAGATCCATCGCTCGGTCATATTCCCGGAACTGTGACCTCTTGTCTCAGACAATCTCGTCCGGGCATCTCATTCTTGAAAATGCGCATCACCACACTGGCATCACTTCATTACCTATACACCGACACGCTAAACAATATGCACTCATACGGTACGTATTATACAGTGGCACACTATACGTTGTACTGGCACATTTTACATGACTAGTTGGCACGCTATACACTATACACTGGCGCACTCACGCTATACACTATACCCTGGCACGCTGTCCACCGGCAATATGCACGGGCACGCTGTCCACTTGCATGCTATACACTACACACTGACGCACTGTACACTAACTCGCTATACACTATACACTGCCGCGGTGTACACTGGCACGCTATGCATTATACACGGTCGCGCTGTATGGAACGCTATAAATTACAGGCTGGCACGCTGTACACTATACACTGGCACACAATACACTGGTGCACTATTGATTATAGGCTGTCACGCTATATGCATTACATGCTCGCACGCTATACAATATGTACTGGCACGTTTCACAGTATATACTGGCACGCTATGTACAGTCGAGCGCTAGGCATTATAAGCTTCCACTGCTTAGCTGCGACGAACCCGTTGTGATCAATAGAGTATACGCTGAGGCGCCCTCAAGCTGTTCGAACATTAATCAGCAGTGCTACCCACTCTTTAGTATACGCGGTCGCGCGCTATTCAGTAAATACTAAGTACCGTTCACGGGTGCTATTGTACTGGCCACTCGCGAGAATTTTCTTGTGGCTGTTACTAAAGATGTAGAGCAGCTACAGCATCGTTTCTTGCATCAAAATGAGCGTCGTTCCACGCAGGTCATATATTCTCTATCTACAAGAGCGCTCATTTCAAAACTTGCCGCCATGAAGCCAATCTCCACCTCTGAAACAAATCTGATTCTTCGCACTCACCGCTATTTTCTGGCGGAAGCTCAGCAGGGACTTGATCCCAGCAAGCGTGGCGTACGGCTGCGCGTTCACCAGTGTCTTGGCTTCGGGATGGCCTCGATTGCTCGCGTCGTCGCCGCCGACAACAAGCGCAAACGGGGGACGACGACGACTCTGACGGAGTCACACGCTGTTTCGAGAGAGAGTGTCGAAAAATACGGTAATTTATTTAAACAAATCATTACTGACCGAAATATTACGGGCAAGCCTGTCACGTCTCAGCTCATCGCCGACAGGGTACAATATGTGACAGGTGACTGCATGTCAGCCCGGAATGTTCGACGCACGCTACGAGCTATGGATTGTTCGTACAAAGTTGGTGAGCGGCGGCATATTCGCGGAGACAATGAGGCCAACGTCGCCTACCGAATGAAGTATCTACAACGCAAGCGCGCCAACCTCAACAAGCGCACTGCCATTCTCACAGAAGTCTACCTCGATGAATCATACTGCAACCTGCACCATGTCGCTCAGCGCACGTGGCCGCTTCCTGAGATGTGGCGCTCGCTTCCGTCTGGGAAAGGGCGGCGCTTCTGTATCATTGGAGCCGGCGCCATCACACGCGTCGGCAACTACCGCGCCCGGGGGAATGGGTCAAGGGGTCCGTGAAAGTGTGGGCAGCTGACAAAGCTGCCAGCACCGCCACCGACGACTACCACGGCAACTTCACGAGCGAGAAGTTCGAGAGGTGGTTCGGCGAGCTTTGCGAGACGCTTTGGGGTGAGTACAAGGAGTGCAACATTATGATGGAAGGAGCTAAATACCACAAGCGCGACGTTGATGCCGCCCCAGCGAAGGGTAAAACCAAAGAGACGCACGTCAAGTGGCTTTTTCGCCAGGGGTCCCCGCAAACATGTACATGAAGAAGAAGGAGCTACACCGGCTTGTTGAAGAGAAGAGAGGGAAACCGAGCTACGAAACGGTCAAGATTGCGGCAAAATGGGGGCACAAGGTTCTATTTTCCCTCTTTACCATCCGGAGCTGCAGCCCATTGAGATAATCTGGGTTGCTATCAAGAACCCGATCGCCAAGAACCCGTGCAACACAATGACTGAGCTGGAGGCCAAGATTCCCAATGGTATTGACGGAATCACGTCAAAGACGTGGTTACGCGCATACCGGCACGTCCAGAACGTGGAGGAGGAGTACTTGGAGGCGACAGAGTTGGATGAGTAGTAGAATCAGTTTTTAATATATATGTGTTTCTATAAATATTAAATATTGAAGGTTGGAATTTATTGTGCAGAATTGACTCCAAACCCTCCTCTGAGGAGCGAAATCATTCGCCAAAATTGAGGGGGTCCTTTCGCTTTGTCAGGTTTATGATCGCTCTGAGGGTCTGGTGGGGACGCTGATTGGCTACTTTTGAAGCAGAAATTTCTCCGATACTCACGGTACCTTTCGTTCTGCATAATGTCAGATAACGGTTTCGCAATGACTACCGGAATTTGGTGTATCAATTCGAGTGGCTAGTACAATATTAATAAATGCACCATAGTGCTACCCTGATGTGAGAGAAACCGACAGAGATACGCGTAGCACGGGTGTTTGTTTTTAGTGAATTATGGTAAAACGTTATTATTCAGCCAGTAATTACGCCTAGGTACTCGTGTTGCTAAGGTATAGGTAAATCCTCTACAAGCTTGGTACTCATTAAAAGCACGCTACTCAGTTTACCGCTCCAGCCTAAACTAAATCTTTTAAACTTTTTCACATTTTTAAATGCACAAAAACAAACTCGCCACAGGAAACGGGCGCCACCCTACCCCTCCAACAAACCATGCCTACAGCGTCCGCGTAGCGTGCGCCCAGAGAGCTAGTCCTCCAAGGTATTCCACAGTTCAGTACCAGACGTCATCCGCATGACTCGCTGCTCCAAAGCCAACGAAACAGAACCAAGAATCAAACGCTTTATTGTCGCCTGATTTTGTTTCCATTCCGTATTTTCTTGGTCAGACGCAGAAGCACCTGCAGCAATCGCTTTCCCCGTAGCTATGTCCTCCATGTCATCTTCCTCAAAGAGGATCATCGTCAACGCATTGTAGAAATCCCAATGTTCCCCATAGGGGTTGCTAGAGATCGCATGAGAACCGCCCATTGCGAGCGGCCATCAAAAATCCAAAAGCCACGCAGACGTTCATGAAATTAGTATAGCTATTTGTACTAACTATTCGAAATTCACACGACTAAACCGTTTAGCTGCCGATGACCAGGGCATAATATACTTAGTACTAACCATACTGACGAGGAGAATACAACCGAACCCTGTGCGTGAGTCCATGGAGAAGAAAACCAGCACCCAAGACGATAAAAGAGACCTACTGAATCTATTCATCAAGTCTGATACCGACGTGCAGGTTGTGCGAGATTCGGTTATGAATTTTTGCTCGCTGGTTTGTCGTGGATCATCGTCAATCTAAACAGGTATCCTGATGTACTGTCGAAACTGCGCGAGAAAGGCTGATCATCGGTGAAATTGACGCTCCAACGTTTGAAGACGTGCAGAACATGCCTTATCTTGAGGCGGTAGTGAAAGAGAGCCTACGTGAGTCACGTAACGTGACCACGACAAGCCGACACTCAGCGATGATATGTACCTTCATTCACTTGTGTCGAGTTTTCGTAAGACAGTCTGTCGACGGATGTAATAGTGCAATATCATTGTCTGAAATAATGGCTACATGTAACATGTAAGTACTACCGGTCTCTTGCTGAGCTTACATTTAAGCTTACATGAGTGGCGCCTACATCAAGGACTGTAGTTGGTACTGCACACGTAGGATAATATGGAAGACCAAGGGCTTCTTCATGCTCACGAACTCGAACTCCATCTTGTGCTCGGTCAAGATCCTACGGCTATATGAGAACGACGTACATCTGTCCGCGGATGAACTGCTTCGATCGAGGTGATTGCCTCTGCTACTATATGTACTACCGGTACAAGGGCGATGCCTCGAAGACATGTGGAGATGAGGCAACCGTACGCTACAGTTATGACAGTATATTATAAAGAGAAACAGTGCACGCTCTCAACACAAACACACACAACTTAGTATTCATACAGAGAAGCAAACCTGCAGGCCACAGCGCGTCGTACAGCAGCACGTCATGCGGCTGGCGCTGTACTCCACCAGCGATCACCAGTAGTAGAACTTTATGCAGAAGATGCCCGTGAGCGCTCCGCGCTTGATACCGACGGAGCAGTGATGTAGTTTCTAGTTAATTTGTTTCTGGTAGCTCTTATAAATGCCATACAAACACAACAAACTTATTCTGTATCAGGACCTGCCAGTGCGGATCAGAGGTTGCCGTAATAACGCTAGATACTTACCTAACGAGGAGGGCGCTGAGCACTAGGAGCGCTGCTTTCTTGGCTTGGTTTGCTCGACTGATGTTTAGCCAATAGTGGAGCGCAATCATGGCGACCGACGAACTGTCTTATGTTTTGACAATCAATAGACTTTGTAGCCATCTTCATACTAAAATCAAGATGTTGTCATTTGTAAAACGTGTGGTGACGCGTCACTGAGGGTTGATCACCTTCTGCAGGACGATCAATTCGTAGCGTAGGTGCCATTGCAGGCCAGTACACACGTAGTAATAGGTAGCAGTAAGTACATCAATAAAGGAAGTAACACTTGTACGTGCCGGGCAAGAGGCCGCAACAGAAACGCAGGCTGCAGGGTAGCTCTCTCGTTCACAGTGTGCGCAGCACGCTGTAAAAGCCGAAGTATGAGCAAGAGAGACTACCCCGCAGCGCCGCGTTCCGCAGTTTGTGTATTTTGTAGCATTCAATCACAAGGTAAGTCAATAGAGTAGAGTAGTCAGCAGGATAGCTCACAATCCGGGCCGCTGTTGGCCAACGGTGTGTCCGTCCGTAGTCCGCCGCTAATCTGCATGTTGAGCGCGTATCCGGACGCCCACGGTCGGCATCACGCAGTGACGCCGTGTGTGTTCTGGTGCACGCCGTTGTATGATAGTCTTCGGGATGGGTATCTTGCACCTACCTGTCTTAAAGACAGCAAGTCTGCAAGTCAGCATCTTGAGTTCTTGGCACTTGGTCGGGCTCAAGGTGCTGGCAGTCAGCAAAGTAGTCCGCAGTCCACCGTCCCACTGTGGGCCTACAGCTCATGCTCCCACTTGATCTCATCGGTGGGCGCCGCAACGATGCGATCACACTGCATGTGCAATCAGCACATCGTAGCGCCTCACTGTTAAGCTCCAAAGCGGCGCAATCCGTAGTCCACAGACTCCCACTCGATCCAATCGCCACCATCCACGCAGTTGTAGTTGTAGGTCGCTACGTTAGCACCGTGCCGCAGGCACAGTAGTAGCAGTAGTCGTAGAGTCCGTCGTAGCCGCAGCAGTAGTAGCAGGTACGTCCTCGCCAAGCACAATTGGCAACACCTTCATCGTTGTGTGAAAACGAGTGAACTTGACAACAACCAGCGCCTTGGTCATAATGTCCGCCACCATGTCCTCGGTGCCAACGTGCTGCGTCGTGAGCCGCTTGAGCTCCACGTTACGCCGCACCTTGGGGTGTTTGTTGTCAATGTGTTTCGACTTTGAATGTTTCCCAGGTTTTGCAGTCAGCACAATTGCTCCTGGGTTGTCGCCGAGTAGCTGCGGCATGTGATGCTTCCATTCCAGCTCCTTGCATAGGCCAGCAAGCCACAGCAAATCCTTAGTTGCCTCCGCCATCGCAACGTACTCAGTCTCGCAGGTACTGAGGGCATTTATCTCTTGTTTGCGCGATGCATACGAGATCACGTTACCATCGATTGTCGACACGTAGCCGTTAATGCTGCGTCGATCGATCGGGTCGTTAGCGTAGTCGCATCAGAATAACTGCAAAGTCGCACCGACTTCTGCAGCTGGACGTCCATCACCAGTCCGTAGTCACACGTAGCCTTCAGGTAGCGCAGTACACGTCAGGCTTGAGCAAATTGCGTGCGATCACAACTGGCCAGATACTTGCCAAGGTGTCTGGTCGCATGTGCAATGTCAAGCCGCGAGGCACTGACAAGGTATTGGAGTGCACGAACTAGTTCTCGATACGGTAAGTAGTCCTTGGTTGTAGGCAGCACCGCCGTCGAAGGTGTCGTCGCCTCAGGCGTCGTACATCCATTGCAATCACTCATGTGAAAGCGCTTGAGCACTTCAAGCACAAATTGACGCTGGCGGTAGACAATTTACCGCAGCGGCCGGTTGAGCAGGATCTCGACACCCAATACGTACTTCACTGTACCCTTGTAATTAGCTTGATAGTTTCTTGCAGCCGTTCAGCAATCTTGGTACACAGCAGTGTAGGCCCCATTAGAAGTAGGTCGTCAACGTAGACAGTCAGCAGCAACTGCACTTCACCGTTCTTCTTCAGTATATAGAGGCCGTAGTCAGAGTCCGATCGTTCAAATACCATTGTCATCAGCTTTAGCGTCTTGTTCCAAATCTTCGGTGTCTGCTTGAGCCCGTACAGGCTCTTCAGTAGTCTGCAGACAAAGCTAGGTCCGTCAACTTGGAACCCTGGAGGTTGCTCCATGAAAATCAATTCATCGAGGTCCCCATAGAGGAATGCAGTCTCCACATCGTATTGGAGTACTGCCCATCCGCGCTGTACCGCAAAGTAGATCGCGGATCGGATGGTCTCGAAGCGTATCACCGGGGCGTACATCTCGCTGTAGTTCACGCCTAGTTCTTGTTTAAACCCATGATGACAAGTCTGGCCTTGAATCGTTTGATTCTGCCTCGTTCATCACGTTTCACAGCGAAGACCCATCTGCATGTGATCACTTTCACGCCCTTGGCCACTGCACGCGGTGTCAATTTCCACGTCTTGTGTCCCTTCAGTGATTGCACTCAGTCAGCATGGCTGCTTTCCATTGCAGCCAGTTCATGCTCTTACGCGCCTGCTTGTAGGTCGTAGGTATCTCAATGTCCATGTGTACAGCCTGCAACATAGTCAAGTAGCCATACGTTCGGCTTCTGCGTCCATCGTGGTCGCTTGAGATACAACTCCATCGGGGGTGGCTGGATCTCGAATCCAGTCGTCACCTTGCCCTTCGTTGCATGTTGCTTGCGCGCTTTGTGCTTCCTTCGCTTCTTCGACTTGGGCACCGCTGGCGGTTCCTTGTCGGCTTCCTGCAATGCAGCTGCAGGCTCCGACTCCTCTCTGCTCGCAGGTGCAGGTGAGTCAGCCGACGGTAGAGGTTCTGCATCTCTTGGCAGTCTCTGCGTCTCGTCAGCAGCGAGTCGTAGCATCTCTAACTGTTTCTCCATGTTGGCAGCAGTCACATCCCAGCCGCAGGTACGTTTCCATACTGGTCTTGATGCGGGCCTCAGGTACGGTTTCAGGTAGTTCATGCAGTGTCGAAGTAAGTGTTCTCCAACAGATGCTTCACGTAGGTGCCATCCACGGTGAACTCCTAATGAAATCCTACGTTTCCAAGTCTCGCAGTGGTCACTTGGCAAGTCAAGAGATCCAGGAACTTGTAGCCGATTGTAGACTCGCTATAACCAAGTAATAGACACAGCTTTGCCCTTGGTTCCAACTTCTCCTTCTTTTGTCGCGACTCAGGTGGCACTCGCACGTGCAAAATACATCCCCAAGTCCGCAGGTCTTCCAGCCCTGGAGAGCTGCGATGTAGCTTCAAGTGTGGTGACTCCAGGCCCAGTGGTTTGGTTGGTAGCCAATTCAATGTGGTTACCACGTGAAGGAGCGCATCTCCCCACAAGATGTTCGGCAGGTGTGTGGCCGTCAACATAGCCCGCACTCTCGGCAGTACGATGCCGTTTGCCCGTTCAACAATGCCGTTCTCTTGAGGAGAATACGCGTTCGTAAAATGCTGTACAATTCCATACGTCGCACAGTTTTCTCGTAACTCATTGCTTTCAAACTAGCCTCCTTGGTCCAAGTACAGACGTCGGACCGTCAGCTTAGGAAACTGTGTCAGCAGCTGATTCAGCAGAATTTTGATGTACCAGGTAGCTTCGCTTTTCTTCCGCAGTAGATACACCGACTTGTAGCGCGTAGCCTCATCAATAATGAATCGAAACATCGTCGCTTCTTCTGCAGTCTTCTCGTTCAACGTACAGATATCCATCATGAGAGGCTCAAGTGGCTCAGCTTTCCGCAATGGAACACGCGCGTAATACATTGGCTTCGCCTTACTTGCAGCACACGCAACACACTCGTAGGGAGTAAGACCTTTGCATTCATCGTAATCCCAACATCGAGCTTGTTCGACAAAACTTTCACAGCATCCATGCTCAGGTGCCCAAAGCGTTGGTGCAGTAACTCCATCGACTTCTTGCTGTCTACATCCTGCTTCAGCGCCGCCATCACCATGACACCAGTCACCTTCTCGGAGTCCAGATGGTAGATGTTCTCGCGCATCATGAACTTCAAGGTGGTTCCCGGTTTCGACAGCCAGGCGGTTTGCTAGTCAGGTGAACACGATAGCTTGTACTTACCGCAAGTAACCCAGGCTAATGATGTTCACTTTGGCGTTCTCCGTGTACACCACGTCGTCCTGGAGACGATCCTCCAGCATTCCAGTAGCCTGGTTAACAACACGTAATAGAACAGAGCCACAAATTGTGGCATGTTCAGTCGTTCCGTTTGCAAAGTCCAGGCGACTTGTTTTGTCTTCTCGAATGGTAGTGAACAGTGACAGGTCTCCGCAGACGTTCGCCTGGGATCCCGAGTCAAGTATCTATTCCACCGAGGTAGAGTCAGAATCAGATTGCATACCTTCATTTCGTTGCACAGCATTCATTTGCCACCGAGGGGCATCACTTCCTCGCTGGTTGTCTACAAATCGGCGTGGTGACATCGCGGCGACTGTCCGCGCGCAGGCGAACGGCCACGCCACTGCTGTTGCTGCAAAGCTGGAGGCCCATAGTGGCTTAGTGGTCCACGTCCGGGCGAGTTCGCGCGCCGGCCAAAAACACGTGGCGGCGGCGAACTGCGTCGCTGTGGTGGTGGCCCACGCGGTGGCGAGCCAAAGCGTCCTCGAGGTATCGACCGACTGCGCCAGTGCGGCGGCGATCGACTGCATCCTCTTGGTTCACGTGGCGGCGAACGACTTTGTCTTCCTTGGCCTGGCTGCAGCTGCCAGCCATCAAACCCACATCAAGTTGCCCAAGCTTCACACGAAGGGCGACTACAAGGCATGGAAGAGCGAAGTCGCCCTGCACTTTGAGACGTGCACGCTCGGGGCCATCACATACGGCACCGAGCGGTACGAAGATGCAGAAGGACTGCGCCGCCCCAAGGACAACGAATGGAGTACCGCGTGAGGAAGTAAAAGGCGTTCTCTGCCCTTGCGCTGTCGCTGTCCGTGGACCTACGTCCTACCTTCAAGATTGGAGAGCTGACGGAGGCCATGGACGCCCCCGCACTGCTGTACGACCACAATGTCCGTGAGTTTCTTCTTCCTGAAGACAACGCCATCTCACAGCACTTTGAGGCTGACGACGGCGTCAACCCTGACTACCTGCTCCAAGACTTGGTGGTGCGCCGTCTGCAGCCGAACGAGTCCGTCACCACGTACGTGGAGGACACCGCGCGAAAGGTGACGCTTCTCCGCCAAGCCAACGGAGACTTCGAGGAGTAAGCCTACTACTCTCGAACGCGGTGCTAGTGTTTCGCGACCTGGCCCGCGAGCATACGGATTGGATCAACAGCAACGACCGCAAGACCAAGAAGCTGGCCGAGGCATTGCAAAGCCTGCGGTCGGCCGCGCATCAGCACGACCAACTGCAGCAGCAGACCCGGACGAGTCTGCCAAGACAACTGAACGTCGCCCAAGTCACTGCTGGCCATACTCAAGGCAAGGCTCGCAAGCAACAGCGCAAGCAAACCAAGGGCGCGACTGAGTAGCTTGCAGCTACCTGTCTTGAAGACAGCAAGTCTACAAGTCAGCATCTTGGGCTCTTGGCACTTGGTCGGGCTCAAGGTGCTGGCAATCAGCAAAGTAGTCCGCAGTCCACCGTCCCACTGTGGGCCTACAGTTCCCAAAACGTAAGATTTACGGCGCCTCTCAAAACGCAAGTATTGTCTTACGAAAGAGCATGAATCCGTTTGGTTGCGAAGTGACAAGTACTCTCTAACTTTACCACCTAAACTTACAACTTTTCATCGTGCTCTCTTAAATGCGATCTTTTGTTGCATCTTTTGAGTTGCTTCCCCTCATGTTGCAACCACCAAACGGGTAGGGGATATCGAGTGTGGCCAGCCAAAAGAGGCTTCAAGCCAGCGAGCCCCAGAGCAGAGAGGTTATCGGGTGCCTCCTTCGTCCCTCCCTCCTCTCGGTCCCCATGCAGACCACCACAGCGTCAAGACCTGCAGCAGGCCAAGCGCCGCACAAGACCGGGCCCACGGGTCCCAAGGGCGCCAAGAATAAGAAGTCGCAGCAGCCCAAGAGCAATGGCAAAGACGCTGCGGGTCCGCGACCTGTGGCCCCGCCGCCCGTTTCCGGGCCCTGGGGCAACCCCAAACCCGCGACGGGAAGTGCGCCCCCGCCAGGCTTCGCCCCGAGCCCACCCACAGCTGGTTTCAGTGGTAAGTTGAGTACTTGGAAGGATTGCCAATTGTTACAGTTTTGACACGGTAGATTTCCTTGTTTTTACCTTTGGGCAGATGCGCATCAGAGACTGCTGCGACACCGCGCGCTGTTTGCGTTCCGGTTCTTGGTGGGAAAAGCGGTGGAGCTGCAGCTCGTGGCGTCGGAGGAGCGATATGCAGGCGTCCTGGACTGCGTGGACCCGGACGATTTCTCGGTCGTGCTCAAGAGCGCGAGGAGGGTGAGCAGCAGCAGCGACGCCAAGCCGTTCGAGGACGGCAGCACCATCATCTTTAGACGCCATCAGCTCGCGCACTTGGTGGCCGACGGCATCGCCAACTACGCAGAGGGCGCGTTTGCGGCCGGAGTGACGACGGCTGCTACTGGGGATTCCGCACCGACGTGGAGATCAGCGGACGCCAGGAGAACACTTAGTCGGACGCGAACTGGAGGCTGCGAGCTCGTGGCTGGACCCGGCGTTGGATACTGGCGCGCTCGAGGACTCGGCACCGAATGGCCGACGCCACGGGAAGAATCAGGGCAAACCAGGGAACTGGAACCAGTTCGAGGCGAACGAGAAGCTCTTCGGCGTCGTGTCGACCTACGACGAGAATATTTATACGACCAAGCTGGACAAGACCAAGATCTCCACAGAGCAGTCGCGGGAGGCGGAGCGCCTCGCGCAGGAAATTGAGCGCCAGTCCGCTGCTGGAAACTTCCATTTGCAGGAAGAGCGCGGACAAGCGGCGCGTGGCGGCAAGCACGCCAACGACTTGGACGAGGAGACGCGTTACAGTTCTGTGGACCGCAGAGAAGCCCCGCCCAGCTCCGGCGGTAACGCGTACGTGCCTCCGGCTCTCCGGAATGCACCGCGTCAGTCTAGCGATGGTAAGTCGCAAACTAAGGTGACGAAGACGCCGCCTGCTTGCGCGGCCCCCGCTACTCCTGCACCACCAACACCTACTGCTGTAGCGCCGACCCGTGCTGTGGCCACACCGTCTGCGACCACACCAGCTGCCCCTAGTCAGTCCAAGCCACTTTCTTTTAGTGAAGCTGTTACCGGGCGATCGACTGTCGCTGCGGCTCCGACTGCCCCCAAGGCGGCTCCGAAAAGCCAATCAGAAGAGAAGAAAGGTGCACCACCGAAGAAAGCGGCGGCGCCTGCACAGGTAAATGGCAAGGACGCGAAGCCTGCTGCTGCTAAGGCAAAGGGCAGCCCGAAGAAAAAGGAGAACGGAAAGGAAAAGAAATCAGAGAGCAAGCACGAGGAGAGCAAAGATTTGTCTTCCACATCGACAACTAAAACTACGGCAACGACCGCGACTAAGCAGACAAAGGAGGAAGCACTGAAGGCGGCTCCGAAGAAGGTATTGAACCCGAATGCCAAGGAGTTCAAGTTTAACGCTGCAGCGGTCGAGTTCACCCCGAGCTTCTCGGTGCCACCTACAGTAAAAGAGCAAGTGTCATCGCCGTACCGTGGCGGCTCGCCTGGACACATGCCTTACCCGCACCCTGGCATGGGCTACCCTCCACCGATGCAGGAGGGGTGGATATATGACATGGGTGGAGAGGAAGGCGGTGAAATGGCTATGCCTCCTTACGGTTACGGCGTACCTGTGGGCCCAGACGGCGTTCCGATGATGTACCCTCCTATGATGCCGCAACAGAACATGCGCATGATGAGCGGTCAACGTGGCTACGGTGGTTACCAGCAGCAGGGATACAATCCTCGAGGCTACTACTCCCCACCAAACGGTGGATATCCGGCTGGAGGCGTGTCGTACGCGGGCAGCCCGGGTATGCCTGGCGGTGTAGGTCCTCAGCCCCTCTCCCCGCGAGGCACCCACGCCAACTGATGATGAGTCTCCTAGTGAATCTGTTGCTGCCTCTGCTCCTGATGCATCAGCTCCCCGTGCCTGAGACGACGGCGCCAGAGGTAGTTTCTACTCCTGCCAACTCGAAAACGCAGCAGGCAGCCAAAAAAGTAGACGAGAATCTAAGTAGGTCGCACGCACAGAGTGATCGCGGCGAAGCACGAAATCGAGAAAGAGGGTGATGGAGAGAGGATTTCGGGGTATGCTTATCTTGCATTTTGTTTGTCCAGGTCAAGGTTCAGCGGGGTTACAGGAGAGCTTATTTTACTTGCAAGTCTTGTCGAAGTGGCAGTGCGAAGCTCCAAAATTGATATAGTGGTGCGTGTGTTCGCCGTTTAACGAGTGATGCTGCCCCCAATTCACAAGTCTGTCAATGGATTACCCATCGAACGCCGCGGGAGTGGCATCGGCAGCAGTTATTTCAACGACAGCAACAGGAAGCAAGCCGTCGCTGGTGGATTACCCTCTCCGAGTCGAAGTGGGTATCCAGATCCCCACTCCTATGGACATTCGCTTGCCGGGGCATCGTCTCCTGTACTGGATCAAATGGCAGAGCGGATGCAAGTAGTTGAGCGCGAGAACGAACGCTTTCGTGAAGAGATCCAGCATCTTCGACACTTTTACTCAAGCAACCAGCAGCAGCATGAAAACGATCAGGTACGGGTATTTGTTGGTATTCAAAGCTTGCCGTTCAAGACTGTGTTGCTCATTTGCAAGTTTGAAATGGCTTGAGTGTAGGTTTCTGTTGGAAAATTGCAGAGGATCTTCAGCGACTTGCTAATTCCTTCAACAACAAGTTGCAAGCAGACATGAGCCACCAGCAACGTGAGCAGCAGAAAGCTGCATTGCTTTTCGCAGAGGTTTCGCGACTCGGACACCGCGTAGAGGGGCTGGAAAGTGAATTGAGAGGAGTAGCTGATGACACGCACCGAAAATTCGAGGCTCAGGACCAACACGCACAATTCCTGGCATCTGTCACTTCGAAACAGCAACAAACGACGTCACCAGGTCGAACTACGGAAGTTCAAAGGCAGCTGAGAGATATGCAGGGTGCGATGGTGCACTTACGCAGCGAATTGGAAGCAGATCGGAGTGCTAGGTGGAAAAATGACGCCGCAGTGGATGCAAAGCTCGACGCCCAACTCGAGCGACTCAATACAAAGTTGGCTGCAGATAAGCGAGACCTTGTGCGTGTACTTGATGAACAGTGGCAGCTTGTGGCCGGCGCTGATTTCGAGCGCGTGACTTCGCACATGCGCGAGTTTTCGCGAGTAAATGACCACTTGCTGGCGTTGGAGCGGTGGCTGCACAGCGAGTTCGGACAGATCAAGCGGGTATTCCAAGCTCTTGCAGGCGATGTTGATGCGCGCTTCCAGTGCGTGCTAACCGAACTTGCTAATGGTCTTAAGCTGTGGTACGCAGCTCGGATGAGGCAAGAGGAAGAGTTGGGCCTGAGGTTTCAAGATATGGAGGAGGCCACGCGTTCTGTAGCGCTCACAGTACAGCGCAAGCTGCGTACACTCGAGGAAGTGATTCCGCTAGAGGTCCAAGCTCGACAGAAGAATGATGACAAACTTAAGCGGCGTGTGGAGGGCGTTGTCAAGGCTTTGGGCCATGCTATCGAAGCTTGCCGTGGGAATACCTACCGCAACAGTCTGCACTTGCAGATCGTGTATGCCAGCTAGAGCTCGCTCAACGAAATGCTTCAGACGAGGTCAGCATACAACACAATGCAATGCGTGAGACAGTTCAAGCGTTTATGGAGGACTCAGATGCAATGCTGGCCCGGTTAGCTGCCGCGGTTGAGCAAGAGCGCGTGAAGGGGTTGAAATTGTATCTGCTCGAGAGGCTGCTTTAGAGATCGAGCCAACGCATACTCGTGAGGAGCTGAGGATGGAGACTAGACGAGTCAGAGAAGATTTGAGCGCGTTACAAGGTTGGAAAACAAAGCACGAACAGGAGTGTCTGCAGACAGCACCGATGATAGCGACTATCGTATCACCTGTGGCCGCGCCTGCGGCAGTGGCAACACAAGCCACTGAGGTGTTAGCGGAGTCCAAGCGCGTCAAAGAAGAACTGGGCGCTCTGCAAGCTTGGACGGCGATGCACGCCCAGGAGTGCCGACATTTCTTTGACTTTTTAAACTGGTCCATCGATGACGCTCGTCGTGAAAGTGCTGTAGTGCAGTGCTTGGATGCAGTCATTGCCCAGATTTCGGAGACGCAGACTTGTGGACACTTGAATACTCTCACGAAGGGCATACATGGGGTATGGAGGCAGGCTGCAGCAGTTCGAGATGCGGTGGTTGTATCCCCGGCACCTGCTTTATCATCATCAGCAGCAGCATTCTCGAGAGAAACGAGGATCGAGCCAGCCAGTCCTACTTCCTATTTTCAATTGTCAGTAGAGCAGCAACTACGAGCGGAGGCTATGGACATGTTGGACCTGTCGACGACAACGTACTATGCCTCGGATGATAGCGAAACCCGTGCACAAGTGGATGAACTTAGCATCGCTCCTGAAACTGCTGATGTGGCCGATGAAGGCCTCGAACCAGTAGAATTCGAGTTCGAAGGCGACATTGACAAAGGCGATAGACAAAATGCTACATCGATGTCACTTCGATGTGAGGATGCGAACCATCACGATGCTGCTGCTTCGGAAGCAATGGACAAAATGCTGGACTTCCTCATCAGTGCAGACAACGGAGATGAGTGTCTAGTGCATCCTGATGATGAGATCGCGAATGCCATTCCAAGTGCAGTTGATGGTCAACCAAACGAGGAGGAAGAAGAGGAATACAGCATGGACATATCGCAAGACGAACGTGTCGGCCCGGATCTTCCTACAATCTCCCACACCAACCTTCCCGTCCACCAAGAAGAACTCAACGATGAGGATGCAAAGTCACAGAATATGCCAGACCAGCCCGCACTAATTCCTGTAGAATCACCTGAGGAATGGGACGGAGAGGAGCCGTTGACGCTGAATCTGTAACGTCCCAGTCCTTCTGATCGATGCAAGTTCCAAGCACTGCACAGCACACGGCAATACATAAGGTAACTTAAAATCCCCTACGGAATATGTCCTGAAGTGGTGCGTCGCATGACGTCTGTCGTCGGCTCGTCCGCGGGACGTGGTGCCACGACCGCCGACTCACGTCCTGTCGGGTGGAACTGGTCCTGCGGCGGCGTGATGGGGACATACCATCCCCACTGCGGACTCTCCGTCTGCGCTGTGTCCGCCTCCGAGTCGCTGGCCGCCGCCGCGCAAGTCCCCGCGTCCAGCTGCTGCGTCGTCACGCTCTTGCGCAGCGTCCGGTGCCGCTGGAAGGCGTCCTGGAAGCTCTCGGCCACGTCGTCGCCGTCCTCACCGTCGCTCTCGCTGTCCTCCAAGCGGCGCGCGCGTCTGCCGAGCGGCGGCGGCGTCTCGTCCTCGAACACCTGCGTGAGGCTGCCGCCGTGCTCGTCGCACCAGCTCACGGCGGCCGACAGTTTGCCGTCGCTGGCCAGCGCGCCCGAGCTCTTGCGGGACAGAGACGGGGAGCCGCGGCGGCGGATGGACGCGGGTCTACTGGTGTTCCGGTGTCTAGTGGCGGCCTCCTCCGCCGGCAGCTCCAGCGCGTTGAGGTACGTGATGACGGACACGGCGGTGGCGGCGGCCGCGGCCAGCACCGGGTGATCCTTGAACCACTGCACGCCGCTCGAGAGCTCCTTGGCCGTGGGGAAGAAGGACGCGGCCGTCGCCTGCTGCATGGCGAGAGTGATGGTCGTCTGAGCTCTTTGAAAATTGGCGACTGGGTTTAACGCGCACTTGAAAGGGCGGAAAATGGTGTTGTTGTAGAGGGAGGAGAGTGTGACTTTAGTGGGCGCAAGAGTTCTTGTAGAGGGAAATACACCACTTCAACTTGGGGGATGGGCGAAGGAAGGCAGCACATACCGATGTATCCATACGCGTCATTACCGGTACAACAGAGGCCTGGCATTGGGTATGCGGTTTAGTGGGACCTCCCCAGCCGCATATCGCATGCCATTTCGCAGGCACACCCATACAGTTGCGCACTATTTTCACTATAAACTTATACTTTTATGTATCTGATACGATGCATTAATCTAGAGAAGTAATTTCCTCACCTTAAAGTACCTAAAACTATGGTTAACTCCCACTTTGAATGTTTTCCATCCTGCCCGAAACGAAGAGCCTCACAGTCCTCCATTTCACTCGATTGACAGGATCAGCAGCCAGCCGCCAGAGAGAAAAAGACCATCCCCAGCCACCGCCGTAGCGTACGCACTACCCCGTTCTACCCCACTCTACTGCTCCCCCTCTAACTCCCCTTCTCCCCACCTCCCAGACCCATCAACTGCCATGTCTGACGAAGAGCAGGACTGCTGTCCGCTGTGTATGGAGGAGCTGGACATCACGGACCAGACATTCAACGCGTGTCCGTGCGGCTACCAGGTGTGTCTCTGGTGCTGGCACCAGATCAAGAACGAGTACAACGGCCTGTGTCCGGCTTGCCGGCAGCCCTACGCGGAGCTCTCGAAGCAGAAGAATCCGCTGGACCGTGACGAGTGCGTTTTCGCTTCTTGGCCACTCCATTTCGACCGACTTTGTGACAGTGTTTTGACTGACTTTGACAGGGTCGTGCGGCGCACCAAGCAGCGCAAGCAGAAGGAGAAGAGCGAGCGGCGCTCAGCTGCGCAGGCCAAGCACTCGACTGTGAACCGCAAGAGCCTGCAGAATGTGCGCGTGATGCAGCGCAACCTGGTCTACGTCATCGGCCTGCCCGTGCGCTTCGCAGAGGAGGACGCACTGCGCTCCAACGAGTGCTTCGGCCAGTACGGCAAGATTGTCAAGGCTGTGGTGAACAAGAGCCACCTGAGCGCGGACAGGGCCAACGCCACGGCCAGCGCGTACATCACGTTCGCCCACAAGGAGGACGCGCTGTGCTGCATCGTGGCCATTGACGGTTACTTTCTAGACGGGAGTCAGCTTCGGTAAGGTTCTACCTTTTTAGGGAGGGTGTAGAGGGGACTGACTGGTGGGTGGTGCAGGGCGTCGTTCGGAACGACCAAGTACTGCAACTTTTCCTGCGCAACATGCAGTGCAACAACCCGGACTGCTTGTATCTGCACGAACTGGGCGACGACGACGATAGCTTTACGAAGGAGGAGATGCAGTCCGGTACCACTCGAGCTATTGCCAGCTCCTTACATCGTAGGCTGACTGGCTGTGTCTTGTTGTTAATTGTAGCTTTGCATTCCGGGAAGGCGGCGTTCCGAGATTTGTCGATGGCTAACGGACAGGTGGAAGAGCGGGCTGGGTCCCGGTTTCCGCCACCGCATAGACCTGCACCGTCTAGAACAGGCATGGCTGCTAGTGCTAGAGCTCCGTCCCCTGCAAGGGCAACTGCATTGGTCAGATCACACAGCGAAGAGCCCTATGTGGATTCACAGCGGCATGCACAGAGCGCAGCAGCGATATCGAAGCTCAGACAGGCGTCAGCGGATAGCAGTAATAGTTCAGGGTCTACGTCGCCAGATTGTGTCGACACAGCAGCAGCACACAGTACAGAGTATCCGCCGCTGACTCGAGAAAATTCCTACAGCAAAATCGTAACGGGGGTCACAGCAGCAGTTATGCAAATGTAGCAGCGTCAAATCCAGCTCCAGCTCCAATTGAAGCCGCTGTACAGAGTAAAAAGCCGCAGCTGCGGGTGGACACATCTCGGAAAGAAGACACAGAGCAAGCACAAGACCAAATACCAGAATCAGTACCAACACCAGCACCGGTAGTGGAAGCCGTAGTTGGTCCATTGGAGGCGCTCAAATTGGCCACGGGATCGTCGACTCAGGAGCCAGCGTGGGCGCAGCCGTTCCCTACCCCATCGGTACCTCAGAGCGAAAGCGAAGGGCAGTCAACGATCAACAGCAGTGCAGGTGTTTACAGTCCGTTTGGGCTCGGTTTTGAAGGAGGCATTCGTCGTGCCAGTAGTGCAAGAGATCTCTCGTCAAAGTCGCCAGCACCCGGTGACGTCTGGGGATCCTCTGGCACGTCTGACAACACACTTGATGCGTTCCCGCCTGCTGCCCCAGCGGTGTCAGCATCTACCAGTTCCTCATCGTCGTTTGCGTCTATTGATGCAATCTTCAGCAGTCAGCGAAACGACTCGTCCGAGGTGCTGGCAGGATTGCTGGCGTTCAGTTGGCTCCCAACCCGCTGTCGAACGGAGCACCCCTTGCTGCGCCGCCCAAGGACGCGCGTACCTCTCGTTTCTCGTTTGCGAACCCTGCGGATTCCCGTCGTGACGGCATGCAGCAGACCTCTGCGCGTTATGAGCTATTGGATGGGACGACGGTCAACAACCGTAGCTCGTTTGGTGGTTTCGATGCTCCTCGTGTCGGTAATGCTCCATCGGTCCCGTCGGTGTTCCCTTCGCCGCCTCATAGGTCTGGTTTCCCGCCACTAGGAAGTTCTCAACACCAGCTTCACCATGCGCCTCTACCGCCGCACCCGTCTAGGAGTTCGTTTAGCGGTGATTTCCGTAGCAATGATCTCCCGCTCGGTGGGAGCGGTGCACTCGGCGAATCTGGTGGCCTTGCGTTCCTTCAGCAAATGCTGCCGAATGTGAATATCAGCTTTGGCGGTGATTACCCAAGCCTGGCTGACCAAACATCGAGCGGAATTGGTGCTACTACTATCACTGCTCGCAGTACAAGTAATGGCCGAGGTCGCAGCCCAGGACGTCGACTCTTTGAGCGAAGCCAGAGCGCTGGTGGTGGTTTGGTTTCGCCGGATGCTTGGGACGGAGGAAGTCTGAGCTCGCTGGGTTTCGATGGACAGTCTAGCAACCGGCGAACATCGATGGGGTCCTCGTCGTTTTATGATCTGGCTTCGGTTCCGCAGCCGCCCAACGGATTCCCTAACAACAACTACGGGTTTAACTCGTCAAGTTCGATGACTGCCAACGACAGCGGAGGTGAGCGTCTTCGCCTACACAACAACTTTGGAGGTGATGCTTATCGCCGCTCTGGTTCGTTGATCAACAACAACTAGACAATGGTCCCAACAGAGGAAGCACATTCTTAACGAGGAGGTTATCACAACCAAGGTGGAAGATACGACAATCTCGCACATGGATGTCCGTGGTAAGCTGAACCACCCGAGTGCTAACAGCGTCACGTATCACACACAGTCTGAAGGTGAACTGAGGACGGATATGACGATGAAGAAGTAAAGAGTCCTGACCTGGAAGACACAACACACACGCGAAGCCGCGAACACACACCACACAAGCAGATCTCAAGACATGAAGCAAAAGGAAAACGAGAAACATACAACAGAAATGGAGGGAGCAGTGCAGATGCACACGTGAAGCGATGTCGGTGCTGAACGAGCTACCAAGACGACACATCCAGACACACAAATGATATACCCCATCGACCTAGCAATCTTGTTATGCCCGAGCACATTAACACGAGTCGCTTTGCCCCCATGAGCTCCATGTACGTCTTCTGTGCTCTTGCAGGTTCAGCGACGTTTCAAAAGGACTGGATAGATAGTCGCCGTTGATTTTTGGGGTTGCAGGTTGGCAAAGCCCTTAGAACTAAGGTTAGTTGTCCATTGCATAGGATGCTACGCGAACGTTGTAATGGCGACTATATTCCCAGTACCGAAATTGTCGACGAGCCTTATGCGATGAGAAGTACGAGTGACGGAGACAAAGTTGATGTTGAAAACAGCTCTACCGAGGAGCGCGACGAGATCAAAGAAGCAACAGAAACGAGCTCGAGGGCGGATGATATTGGAGAAGAACATCGCCAATATATTGAGCCCGAAGCAAATGAAGATAATGAAGACGATCCAGGATTTGACGACTTCAACGACCGTGGAAGCAGCGGCGAATTTGTTGCTGTATGGGTTCGTATAAACTTTCCGGACATCACGAGTGAATTGGAGCTGCAATCTCAAACCTCCACTTTTGAGCAGGCAGAGTGTACTGGCGAGTATATCGAGGACCATACTGGTACACATTCCAAGCCTGAAAGGCACATGTGCGAAGAGTGTAATTCATTCAGTGCTGTGTTCGTTTGTGAAGACTGCACTCTCGCTCTGTGCTACCGATGTACGGACGCCATCCATATTGTACGTTTGTGATCATTTTATTTGTGCGAAGGCCAACCACTGATTCCCGTGTGTACTGTAGATCCCGTCTCTATCGGAACACAGCATAGACTTTGGTCGATCCAGTGGCGCCAACGACGAATCAAAAGCTCAACTTGAGACTAGTTTCGAGCAGCCCCTTACCACAAAGGCGACGATAAATTCACCGCTAGGTGTTGCTACAACGCAAGTACATGTAGAAGCTTCTCGACTGTCATCACCTGCAGGAACAAGCATCTTCTTTCGCGCTTCGGACTGCGCTCGATGGCCACGTGAACTGCTTCATGGTACTTTAGTAAACCGCGACCCTGCCACGATCTCGAACGGGGACACATTCTACCATCGTGTGCTCTGGTTGAGAGGTGTGGAAGCTCTACCCAACGGGTTTTTCCGTGCGGCACTGGCACTTCCTGGTTGGGATATCACTAGCGACAGCGAAAAAGACGTTGGTGAAACCTTTTGGCCGCACGAGATTGGAGTGTTTCCAACACAGCTTGGTGCGTTGCGTGCTGTCGTTACAGCTGAGCAAATTTCGCGCGCTAAGTTTCGTCGCGAGCTAGCAGGTGGACGCATACATCGATGGCGTAGATTCGAGCTTGACGGCAGCTACGATACAGAAGAAGGTAAAGTTGGTCAAGAAGCGTTCCCATCTTCCGAGATTCTAGATGAGATAGTTGCTGAGACCGCTGCAACACTCAGCAGCGAGTTTGGTGTGCGGCTCATACGCCAAGACGACGCGCAATTTCATCAAGAGCTCGCTCAAGGCACATGGAACTTTCGCAAGTGGATGGCGACAATCGGACGTACAGATAATTTGCGTGAAGAGGATGCGGTGCCGTACGAAGATGGGGTTGGTTTCTGCGACGCCACTCTTCAGGCTAACGCCTTCAACGATGAATTGGAAACACCCGTACCCACACCCTGGGCTCCTTCTAGTCGGATTCGATTGTTCATGATAGCGCAACACGAGTTAGTATTTCCTGAGCGCGTTTGTCGACAACACCTCCGCACAATTCTGGAACAATTACTGTTCATATACGCTGGTTTCGCTTGGCGACTTTGGCTTGAGTATGTGGATCGACATCGCGAGAGAGAAGATCAGCAGAACCGTGAGCGAGCCATTTGTGTACTACAATCTTGGACTCGACGAATTGCTGAGAGACAACGCCAAAATGAGCGTCAGATTCTGCTAACCATGGCAATAGGTTCTTCGGCGGATGCTCTGGAGCTGTATCGACGACGACAGATCGAGGCACAAAATCTATATGCTTTCTTCTCACGGCAGATTGAGGAACGAAAACGAAATACACTGAAAGCTTGGCGTGTAGCTGTAGGGCCTAGCGCTCCTCCTCCGCCGCCAGCTATTACTTGGCATCCAAGTCACGGAATGAAGGCCATGCTGCCGAAACTTCCTCGTATGGGTGCTCGCAAATGCGCAGTACAGGACAAGTCGGCTGCACCCGGTAGTCAAATTATCATCGAAGACATGGCAACGTACAAGTTGTTCCGCGCAAACCACGCGGGCCCAGCGGGTACCTCTTACTGGGTCATTCGAGCTCGGGTACTTGCAGGTGCATGCCCAGTTGGCCCTGCATTTCGCGAGGCAAGACGGCTGGTTTCACGTATCGATTTCGCAACAAGTGTTCTCTTGCAGCAGATTAGTGTGTTCGTCTGTCTGATGGAACCAGAGGAGATCAAGAGCATGGAGGCGGTAGTAGGTGGTTCCGGGACGGCCACAGCCTGGAGTTATGAGAGTCAAATTCGCACCAAGTACGAAGCACTTTGCAGGGAGCTGAAAAGAGCTCAGACAATCAGTAAACGACACGTAGAACTCGCACAGCAGTTGCTGGGTGATTTCGATGCCGAGACTGCTAACACCGCTGCTACTACAATGGGGGATCCGGTTCGAAGAACAATAAGAGAAGGAGGTCATCAATGACGTCGCAACAGCGACAGGAAGAGGATGCCGCAGAGGAAGCCATGATGGCGGAGGCACGTGAAGCTCTTGAACAGAAGCTTCAGCTGGCTGAGCAGCAGGCTACTAAGGCTTCGCGCGAGTTAGCGCGGTTGGGCATGATGCAAATCGAGTTCTTGTATTTCCCTATCGCGCCCGACGGCGTCCCTGGCAGCGACGAATTGATTGCCTTTCTCGAAGACCGGGTCGAGTTGAGACTCCGTGAGGGCAAGAACATTTACCTGTTCAGTCGTCTGGGGCACGGTCGTACCGGACTTGTGGCAGCACTATTGCTTGGGCGCGTGTATGGAATAACGGCATCGGAGGCTCTCGAGCGAGCTCAACGAACACATGATTGTCAACGCCCAGAAGCACCTCGTGGTTTAAGTTTTTGCTCACCAACTACAGCACCGCAGATAACGTTCGTGAGACGCGCGTTGGCACGTTCAATGGATCCCATCTACGTTCCTTTGGTGCTTGAGAATTCAGCTGAGGGTTTCCGTTCGACACGAGTGCAGCAACGTGGATTGCTGGCCGAGCCATATTTACGACATGATGGATTCATGATCAGTGCGTCTGGAGATGCCCAGACACGAGAACGAGAATCGCTCGAGCAAAAGCGTCTAGAACGAATTGCTCGCCGGGAAAGCACTGCTGCAGCGTTGCAGCGTGAACGCCGAAAGCAGAAATATGAACGCCAAAGCATGGAGGTTGAGGAGTACGCACAAGCAGCTCGCGAAGCGATGACAAGTATGTACGACGATATCGTGAAGGACACCTCAAGTACACTGGAAGGTGGTTCATAAATGGTTTATATTATGCAAGGCTGCTGAAGATCAACGTGCCGACCGATAGGCCCTTGTTGGATTACATGACGCTGCACTTTGCACCGCACGCCGGCTCAAGGTTCTCCACCTCTGCCTCAGCCTTCAACTTCGCCACTTCCTCTCCATTCAGCATCTTGGGCGATGCCGGGGTCGCAGTTGGGGTTGCTCCGCCTTCTTCGGCGAAGCAGACGCCTTCGGGGACACCACCACCGGAGCAGGAGCAGGGCCGTTAATGGCCGGGATCGGAGGGAAGGTTGAGGCATCGGCCAGAAATGTCTTGGGCTCAGCCAGAGCAGCCTTCGCGGAGGGTGCACGCGGAGGAGCGGTTGCAGTGTTGGTATCCGGCTGAGCTTGTGTCGTCTTAGCAGGCTCGGTCTTCACAGCTCCAGCCTTCGCCTGCTGCATCTTACCAGCTTCAGCCTTCACGGGTGATGTCTTGGCGGCCTCAATTTTAGCTACCTCAGTCTTCACCGATCCAGTCTTCACGGGAGATAGAGCCTTTGCGTTCACGACTGCATTATTGGTCGGTGTAGCAGGTGTCTTGGTGCCAGTAGGCTTCGTCTCTGCGGACGAGTTCGTCGACGACTCACCGGAAGACGCTGCACTTCCACTGCTAGTTGAGACAGTGCCCTCGACAGCATTTGCAGGAAACCGTGCAGCAATTGCAGCCGCATCGACAGGCGTAGCCAGCGCATTCGCGGCACGAGGACTGGCAGGGTTCGATCCGAAACCAGCAATACTGCTGGAGCGGCTCAAGGCGTCGACATCCGAGAACTCACTGCTGTCGATGCGGTCAGCACGACCCAACTCGTCCATCTTGGTTGGGCCGAGCGCATCCACGCTGGTGCGACGAGCCTGCGGGTTCTTGATGTACTTGTGCGTCTCAGTACTGGGCTGCCCCTCCGCATCCACGACACGCTGGAAGGTGAAAGTGAGTGCTGTGCCCTTGGCGCCACAGGTGACAATTCCACCGGGCGTATCGCTCTTGGGCTTGACGATGTGCGTGAGCAGGTGGTTGAGTGTCTTGCGGACACGGTTCGAGTCCACGACGCGGAGGTTCAAGCCGTCATGACCGTAGTGAAGATCGGAGTCTTTCGTGGAGCCCTCCTTCTCCACCTGGATGTACATCTCACCCTTGGAAGCTGCGATCTGCAGACAAATCCCTTCGCGCTGACCTGCCACCTTGTTGTTCAGCGAGTACGTGCTGCCATCTTTTCCGTCCGAGGTACGAAGTACGAACGGGGTTTGGTAGGTCAGTGGGGTGCCGTTCGGCTGCTGCTTCTCACCACGAATCGGGGCACTGTTTGTTTCGGTACAAAGCTACGAGTTAGCAATGATGCTGGAAGGCAAATCACGATTCGGAGGAGACGTACACAATGAACTCGGCTTCAACCACGCGGTCCTTTACCTCGTCCTTGACGGGAGGCACCACAAGTAGCTGCGTTTGAGTTTTGCCGGGCAGTTCCAGGAAACCCAAACACGAAGGCGTGGCGTTCTCGACGAACGCCGACTTGGTCTGCAGCTTGACGACGTCGCCGAATCGGATGATTTCATTGACGCTGCTCATGGTTGCTGAAGAGAAGACGAACTAGTAAGACCCGGGCGGAGCTGGCAGAAAGCTGGAAAGTTTGGGAGTGAGAAGGCGGAGACAACACCTCGCAAGACGTTGGCTTCCAGCACTATTGTTGGCTAGGTTTCTCCGCTATTGATAGCGGAGAAACATCGATTCTTGGCCAGCAACAACGCACGAGAATAGCTGCAGCGTGGGCCAAGTCTCTCGTGGCGGGTATGCATTAAACCTGTATTTTTAGGTCAAGGTGCCTCGGTACATGCATCCTACTTAGTATGTCCTTGACCTCTGGGCGAGAGCGTCAAGAGAGGGCTCGATAAGTGAATGAATAAGTGCTGAGGCCGCGCTCTGATTATGCAAGCCGCGACGATAAATGGATACTTGACCAAGTTGAGCACATACGAACACCAGCTCAGTACGCCGTTGAAAGAGTAGTGTGGATATTCATTTTCTCTTTTTCATTATGCCACTCGCAAAGCTAAAACTAAAATGGCGAGTTCACTGGCAGGAGGGCGCATCTCCACTTCATCGCCGAGCTCGCTTCTCATTGCCGTGCTCCAGACCCTCGAAGCAGGCCGCGCACCCTCTTAACAGCTCACTCGTCTTGCTCTTCTTCCCATTCTTCTTCTCGTACACAACACACACCGGCACGGCTCTCTCGCTCGTGTCGTCTCCCTTACCCACTCACCGCAACGGGGTATTCCATCGAAGCTGCGTCAGCCGAGACGATCACACCTGGCATACTTTTTGATGCTGCTCTCGACTTGACAGCTTTGCCCGCGCTGCTCACTTTGCCCTTGACTTCACAGTCGTGGGGGCGGGTTGTCTTCTAACAATCGGACCTGCCTCAGGGCCACCATCTTCGTCACTACTTGCTTAGTTCAGGTGCTCGTTGCCGGGCATGTAGGTGAATCCGTCAAAGTGCGCCTGAGCACGATGCGTCGCGCCCAGCTCCTGCGTGACTGGAGAATCGCGCGCCATCTCACGCGTGAAGATATTGGCAACGTTACCGGTATCGGCCTCACTGCTCACCACAGGTTTGAAAGGCGGCTCCATCTCGCGCTTCAGCAGCTTGTCGAAGTCGATGCTAGCAAAGAACGGGTGGTCCATGATTTCCTGCACCCCCGACGGGCCCGAGCCTAGCCGCTTGGCTGGGTCTCGGCGAAGTAGGCCTGTCAGCAGATCCTTGGCGTCCTCCGAGAAGGCTTGAGTGAATACCACATCTCGGTGCAGAATGTTGTGGAACATGCGCTTTCGGTTGCGGTCGAAGAACGGAGTCTGACCAGTCATCATTTCATACAGCAGCGTACCGAAGCCCCACCAATCCACAGCCTTACCGTACGGCAAACCCTTCAATAGCTCAGGCGCAATGTACTCGGCCGTACCACAGAAGGTCTTGGCACCATCGGGCACATCAACGTTCTCCTTCGACAGACCAAAGTCCGTAAGGGCGATGAAACCCTTGTCATCCATCAAGATGTTCTCGAGCTTCAAGTCTCGGTAGGCGATGTTCAGCTCGTGTAAGTGCGACATAGACATCAACAACTGCGCAGCGTAAAAGCGAGCACGCTTCTCCGAGAACTTGCGCGACTTGCGCAGATGGAAGAATAGCGAGCCACCGTTGTAGTAATCCATGACAAGATACAGCTTGTCCTCGTTCTGGAAAGCATACCGCAAACGCACCACGAACGGGTGATCGATATCACGAAGGATACGGCGCTCCGACTTTGTGTGCTCCACCTGGTTCTTGGCAAACACAGATGCCTTCTTCAGCACCTTCATAGCGTAGATAGCATTCGGGTTTGCCGCTGCATCCGAACCTTCTTGCGCACAAGCATAACCTTACCGAACGCACCCTTACCGATAACCTTCAGCAGATCGAAGTCCTCGACACTGAGCTTCGAGTTTTTAGGTGCCTCAGCGTTCGATTCTGACCGGCCGGTGTTGGACATTGCGGACATCTGCGTATCGGAACGGTTACGGCTCTCCGTCGACGAGGATATCGACGTTGTCATGGCGTCGCTTGTGGTACGGTTGAAGCGCGGGTAGTTCGCAGGAGGCTGGGCAGGCGCTTGGTTGGCGCGCGGTCCTTCCGTGGCACACTCAGTGCACACGCGTTGGGCCGTGCTTGACCCCGGCAAGAAGAGTCGGTCGCGCGAGCAGGCGTTGCACACCGCGCGGTGGCACATCCGACAGTGATGGCGACGGTCGAACAGCGTGAAGTGGAACAGGCACAAGTTACAGTGCTTCTCGCTGTTGCCCATCTTGGAGTTGTTGGCCTCGCGGCGGGCCGACTCCTGACGCTGTAGCTGCGGAGCTTCAGCACCGTTGCCAATGAACGCGGGGGCCGATGCGGGCGGCTCCGGCACCGGTTTCTCGCCAGCCACGTACGTCGTGGCATCGCGCGTGTCCAAAAACCGGAAGAGCGCGTCCTGGATCTTGTTGATACAAAGGCCGTGACGTAGTAGTGGTTGGCATGGGCGCGCGCGGGTCTTCCAGCCGACAAACACGTGCACCCAGTACGATGCGGCGCATCTCCGTCCAACTTGGTCTGGAAGAGCAGGTCATTGCTCTCCCAGTACATGGTGCGATGTGCCAGAATGGACTTGACCGACTGCGAGTCGCCGTCCTCGATGCGGTGGCTGCTCTCAATGAGTGCAATGGCGCCGTTGCGGCGCATGAGCTGGTCGCCACGCGACTGCAGCAGGTACTTGATGAGTACGCCTCCGTACGAGTAGCCCAAGAAGTAGACCCTCCTTGCGGTGGAGCGCGCCACGTACGAGTCCCAGAGCGAGTCCATGTGCTCCTCAGGACTGGACGAGCCAGGGATCTGCAGCCGCTGCTTGCCGTCACGCATGACGATGACGTTCTTGTTGGGGTTAGCCACGATGATGCCGTAGCCCTCGTCTATGGCCTTGCGGAAGTATTCGAGCATGCTGCCGCTCTTGACGCCGGCGTGCAGGACGAGGCCGCGGCTCCACAAGCCAGGGTAGAGGCCGCGACTGACGGCCACAAACACCAGCAGCTTCTTGCACGTCTCGTAGTTGCGGGAGACGAAGACGTTGGCCTTGACGGGCGCCTCGGGCGTCGAGTTGGCTGGGATGAAGACCTCTCGGAAGCCCAACTCCTTGCGCATCGAGTCCTGCACGTACTTGACGGTGGTGTTGATGATCTCGTCCTGGTGCACAGCCAGGTCCGTGTCGTCCAGGCCCTTGCCCGTGGCCTTGAGGTGGATCATCCCCTCGGCGTCCATGGCGTACAAAGGGTGCGAGAACGGCAGCGGCGCCCCGCGGTTCGATGACGCGCCGCCGTTGGCACTGAGCTCGGAGGACGGCTCGGGCGGCAGCGTCCCATTGGACTGCCACGACTGCTGCGAATGCGGGTAGTCGGTGGCCGCGCGGTTGGGGCGGCCGGGGGCGGACGGAGGCCCGCGAGGGACGTACTTGGTGCCGTTGCCAGGCTGCTCCTTGTCCTTCTTCTTGCGGCCCCAGCGAGGAAGCGGAACGACATGACAGAGAGTGCAACGAGGTGAGCTGTGGAGTGAGGGCGCTGGGCTTGGACCCGAGGGAGAGCTTAGCGACGGCTGGCGCAACAATCCGAACTGGACGTCTTCGAGTGACCCCTCGCGTTCGAGGCGTCGTTCTGAGCGCGCCTGTGATTGGCGCAATGTCACGACACGGGTAGAAACGCGGCGACTAGCACTGACGCCTGGCCTGAACTCAGCAGCGACTGCAGGTGGCGCTGCGCCATGAGCAGGCCTGCCAGTTGCGGGACTGGACTGACACGGCCTGTCGGATACAAGTACGTGTAGCTGCATCACTGTAGGCGAGCAACAACGACGGCAAGTGCAGCCATCGATGCTCGTGAAGAAGAGCCAGCGAATAAAACTTCGTCGCGCTGTCGTTAAATGTACCCAAAGTGGTGCACATCAATTTGGTTTTGCCCTTTTTGACAGGTCATTATTTGTGTACCGTGGATAAAAACTTTAAACACCTTTTCAACTTCAAAATGGCAAAAAGAAAATTCAATACGTCATAACGTAAAATCAAAATGACACAAGGTGACAAATCTGATATTAAAGTTGCAACGGGTTTGAAAGGGAAAATATATACTGCAAATATATTAAAAACGCTTTGTGCTCGCCAGAACTGTTTATTAAGGAACGCTTGATGAAGGGCCGGTTTCTCTTCTACGAAGCTATAACCACGTATCTTGCCACATAGGCTCGTTCCACACCATTAAGTCCCATGATGGACCAATTCAGGAGGCAGACGAGCCAGAAGTGCGCGTATGCAAAATATAAAAACGTGCGTCAGTCACTTCTCTATTCACGTCATTTTGATTTTACCTTATGACGTATTGAATTTTCTTTTTGCAATTTTGAAGTTGAAAAGGTGTAGTCCAGTACACAAACAAAAAAGGTGTCGCAAATGTTCCAAAGTTCGACAATTGTTGTGTGGTTTATTCCACCGGTCTAAAGACTCGATTTTTAACCCAAATACTGTACAATGGAGCGCAAATAAAAGGCATTTTTATTAAATCTACATCTTTGCAATCAGCGAAGAAAAGCAGAGCCGGGAAGCATACTAGACTTCGTGCAGTGGAGAAAGTGTCGATGCATTGGCACCCGTTCACGAGAGCCTCGACAACGAATACTTTGTTCGGCAAATCCTAGACCTCATCAAGCGCTTAAGGTTCCAGAAGAAGGCCGACCGCGCCAAGAGCCAATGCCGGCTGAAGGTATATCATACCAAGCACTGGCGACGCGTTATGAGAAAACATATCACGTACGTCGTCGAGGTCAACGTACCATATCGTCACGTCTCCGACCGTCAGTGCAACTCCGACAAGCATCCGATGCATCGCAAAATTTTATATCACACCAGATTGTGGAGGTTTCGAAAAATACATCCTCTCAAATGATTGGCTCCTTGATAGGTGGTATACGTAATTACGCCTCGTAAATGAGTGGCGCACGTGCAATTTTGCTGTGCCATTTTGCCCTGTGAGCTCAGTGCTCGATTGACCACCCGGCGCGGTGAATTGAGGGGGTGTACCGAGCATCGGTCACCTTAGAGGGTTTGTCGCGGCCACGAAGAACTGTGAATCACCGTTAATTCCCCGTCGAGCACTCCAGACGAGTACCCCTGCGAGGTTGTTGTCTAACCCCCACCGATGTAGCTCAATGGAAGAGCTCCCGAAAGGGAAGAAGATGGTTCGATTCCGCCCATCGGTAAATTTTCTATGCTCGAATGACTGCTGCAGACCTGACATCAACGGAAGCACCGACTACAAGGACGTGGGAAGAAGATCGTGTTGCGTTACGGGAGCAGCTTGAGTGTGCCTTGGTGATGAATAGGTGCAGGGTCTACAACTCTATCGATGGCGAGACGCTGGCGATAGGCGTTGATGAGGTCGTTGAGGCTTCCTCGCGATGCAGCTGCCGAAGCGCCTTGAGTACAGCGTTGGATCCCTTTGACGGTACGCCTCGCGCGCCAAGGTACGCAGTGACTTTGCTTGACACTAACTCTCCGAGCTGACGGACATTATCCTTGTAGCTGGGCGATGACTCGTCGAGCGTGTATCCGTCTTCGATGAAGAGCTTCATGAAGGCCACAAGCTGCTTGGCATCTGATTTCTTGTGCTTGTCCGTGCTTAGCCATCCGCGCGGAACGGCAGTGTACCACGCGAACCAGGTGTCCATAAGTGGTATCGTCTTTGAGCGGCGTCGGCGCTTCGCCGGTACGATTTCATCTTCATCTCTTGGTCGCTTGGCTTGATCTACATGTGCTGATGATTTCGCTTCAGTGTTGGTATTTGCAGCTTCTAGGGATTTGACTCGAGCCTCGAGGCTACGGTTGACCTCGATTAACCTTTCAATCAAGGCAGTCTGATGTTCGAACGCAACTTTGGCCTTCACGTTTCCTTCCATCAGGTCTTCTGCGGTGGTGTTGGCTTGAGCTTTTGACCTCGTGAGTTGCTGTGACCAAGCAAGCAGACTCGTCATCGTCAAACCAGAGGCTTCAACGCATCGCTGGATCGTCTTCATTACAGGCGCCTGCGCGTCGGTCTTCATCGACGACGGGTAGTGGAGGAAGATAGTTGCTGTCAGCACATCTCTCACAGCAGCGCAGACATTGAAGGCCTTGTTACCCAGCACATGACTCGAATTGAAGAGCTTGCGGCTAACCTCTCTAATATCCTCTTGTGTAGTCGAGTCGAAGACTTCCAGTGAGGGAAGAACACAGACTTGCTTTGGCGCCATCCCGCTCAGCACCTTGGCTACTTCATGGTCTTCTTTCGGAGTATTGAAGACGTAGGCAAAGGATTTGTTGGTCGTGGTCAAGTTCCAGGCTCCGCGATCGAATATCCACTGCGCCGTCAGCTCTGAGCTCGCGCTCGCATGCTGCGCGCCGCCACGTCGAAACGAATGAGAGGTCAGCGGCTCTTCGACTCCAGCTGGACCAACAACACGATCGAGCAAGCGGTTGACAAGAGCGTGGACTCCGACTGTCGGTGTCGTGTGGACGGTCGTGCTTCTCTTTGACGTCTAAGAAGAATCTCGGGCGCCGCTGTCTTCAAGCAGATCTAGCAATGGGATCGAGTCGGTCAGCTCAACAGGGACGTCCTTCGAATGCACTGGCAAGTGATTGAGCAGCGCTGCGCACGTCGACTCCTGCATGATCAAGGCCAGAGCGAGCACGTCATGAAGTCTTCGTCGGGAAAGAGCGACAGTGTCTTCTTGTCTGACGTCTTCACGCGGATGAAGCGGATGAAGAACACGCCACCAGCACCGATGGTGAGCTGCTGCTTCCGGACGAAGGTCAGGTCCGAAGCGCGCCCAAAGAGATATCACAATAGGCATAGCAGTGCTGAATCTTGGTAGTCTGAGGCACAGCAGGCCGTTGAATACAGATAACTTGTCATCTTCTTGAGATCATCCTTCGTGCATGCAACCGCTTTCTTGACAAACCCACCACTCTCGCGTTTGATGCAGTGCTGTTCAAGGGTACGCCCCAAGCCTAGCAGCTGGCGGGCCACAGCTCCACCTTGAACAGGGTACTCGTCGAGGAGCCAGCACTTCGCTTGGCGGAAATATTGAGCGACGGAGTGGCGCGACAAGTGCAGCCCCTTTGTTCCTGCATGGAATGCTAGGTACACACCGAACTTGTCCATCAGCGTCACTAGGATGCCACCCGCGCGGCTTGGGTCGACAACGATCAACGCCTTGACATGCTCCATGCTCGTGCCCTCGGCGGAGAGGAAGCGATTGAACGCCTTTATGGCCGTCGCGCGCGCTTGGTGTTGGCGGGCTTCAAATCGTTTAGGCTCATTACTCTTGGTCGGAGAGGCGGCAAATATGCGAGTGATACGTAGCGCACCTCTCGCTTGTAGCACGATACACATATCTGGGCGTCAGCTCCGACCAGATATGTCGGAATCGCTCAGCTTCCGACTGCAACGTAAAATCGTATTTTTATTGGATAAAATAAAATCGTTGACGTGATTCGATTCGCCAAAATACATAGAGATGGTTTTTATTGGCCAAAAACGAATTAAAAACCAATCTCATTGGCTAATATGTACCATACAAAGATGAAGTTTGGTCGGAGAGACATTGTTATTCATCCATACAACGTGGCCGAACGACGTATCACCATTCCTCCACGGGACGGTGACAAGAAGCACGACTTCTTTACCCGCATCATCAAGGTCGGGGCCATCATGGCCGATGAAGATCGTCTCGTGAGCATGGGCTCCGTCAACGACGGCTACGGGCAGCTCATGGCAAAGTCTCCCTCGTCAGTTCATTACCGCGTTGAAGGCGGCTCACGTCGAAGGACTTCGAAGCCTTGCTCCATGCAGCAATGCACGACTTCGACCTTCACGCTTCGTACAAGCGCACGCCAGGGAAGAAAGCCGAGCAGCTGCGGGAGTTGTTCTTTGTCGACTGTAAGGTTGTGGAGAGTGTGGTACCAACCATCGTCCGCAAGGTGTTCGTTGACTTCAAGGCGACGTGGTGGAGAACTGTATTCCTAAACCAGGTTAATGAAGACCCATCGTCACTGCGACCTCCGCAGCAACAGGTTCGTCAACCAGCCCCAGCACCTTCTGGCAACAGGTCCCTGCTCAGGAATTACCTTCGGTAACCACTGATGAAGATGCACAACCCGACCCATGAGCGGTCATGACATCCGCCGAGTACGAGGTGTATCTCCACGACCAAGCCGCAATTTCAACGGATCGTGCTTCGTTGGTTTCGCAACAGGCCACACTGGTATCAGACCAAGCCGCGCTAGCACGAGAGCGGGACGAGCTAGCGGCGGCTCAAAACGCCCTAGTATTCGGATGAGCTGCCCATGAAAAGGCCCGATTGGCCTTCAAGCAAGACAAGGCTGTCCTGGAGCGCGACCGGGTTGTACTTGATCGAATTCAAGCTGGCCTTGAAGCGAATCTTGCCACCTTTGAAGGCGATCGGAGGATGTTGGAGAGAGAACGTGCTGCACTCAACCGCTACCGCGATGCCCTATGAAGTGGTTAAGCCGCGCTTGCAACCGCATTACGCACAAGATTGGTCTTGCGGAAAAGCTGACAAGAGCTTCGCGCCACCATCGAGACGGAATTCGTCGCTCACGACGCCAGGGAGCAAGCGTTAAAAATATGTATTTTCAAACTTGTGGAGACGTTAGCTGCGTGCTTCGTGCTTCGTCAGGTCCCACATGACGCCCTTCGGCCTGTCAAAAATTAGACGGATGCGGTCGTCGAGTTGGATATGGTACCCCACCGGTCAAGCGAATGTTCAGCGACAATATCCCTGTGAGTGTCACTAAGATTACTTAGCACGCTCTACAGCCTATGCCGCAGGTTTATTAGCAGCTTTTTAAAAATTATTCGCAGCAGCAAAAATTCCAGCAGCTAGCTCCCGTCAACCAGTACGGATATCTTTAGCACCTTCTGCTACGACAAGCCATGCATGCCATACGGTCGGCGACGGGTGGGCAGATAGCAAACATCGTCTACCAGTTGACTGGAGCACTCAGTGAATCAAAGCAAGCTGTCCACCCACGTTATAACTCTAAATCATATTTTAAGGTCTAAAATGATACTTTGCTCGTCCTTTTTTGGACCGATTAAAATTTGGACCAAATAGGCTGTACAGATGTAGCATTCCCAGACAGCGTTGCAATCCGGGGTACTTGACAGTGGTTCTTTGAGGATCCACCCCAGGGTCTGCCGTCAATGCTTGATGATCCAATCTAGGGACAGCGTCGGGGAATTACAAGGCCGTTTAACCCCAGACCCAGACACCGACGGAGAAAAACTTTAAGATAATCGAGTCTTAAAATGCAATCACTGACCCAATACGTTTATGTACTTTAGATTACCCTCCTGCGGTGCTGGCGCTTCGTCCGCGCCCGCTGCCTTGCCCCTAGAGCCCTTCGATCGTGCTCTACGCCTACGTCCTATCGCTATGTTACCGACGGCACTGCCACTCGTCTGGGATGTCTTTTGATGTCAATTAAGAAATAGGCCACTTACTTCTCGGACAGCACGCACAGCAGCTGCGGCACCACCTCAATGCGGAATGGCCCCGGGCCCGCGAACACCTCGCCGTCCACGTTCAGCACGTCCTCCACGATCGGCTCGATCACGATCGCCTTCACCTTGTGGTAGCCAACCAGCTCCGACTTGAGGAATGTGTTGGATAGGTAGCGCACTGCGATCTTGGCTGTCTGCCAGACATTGCCCTTGCGCGAGTAGATGAGATCCAGGTTGCCGTCCGACGGGTGCGAGTACTTGGTCTCGAAGTAGACGTTCGAGCCGCCGGCCGACGTGAGCTCTGAGGTGAAGCTGTGCCACTGACCAGCGTACTTCTCCTCGCTGGCAGGATTGAAGATGGACTCGGCGTCGCCCGTCCACTGCTTGGCGGCCGGGTCCGAGTCGTCGTAGATACTGCAGCGCTCCACGTGATGCTGGTCCCCTGCTGTGTCGTCTCTGATCTCGTAGTACGTGCGCAGCACTTGCTCGCCCGTCACGGGGTCCACCGGTGTGTTGTCCGACAGCACGTAGCTCATCTTAGCCTCGTGTTTGTGCGGTGCGAAGAGACCGCGCTTGACCTTGAGATAGAAGTAGCGATACACACCGAGCCATCGCGTGGCCTCCGACTCAACCGCGATATCCGAGCCGATGCCGTAGCTCACGCCCGTGCAGGCGAACTCGAGCCGGGTCGTACCGTCTTCGTTACTGGCTTGACAGGTCATCACGTCTAGCGGGCGGATCTTACGCTTGATGAGGCAGTACACCGACGACGCATGCGTGGGGTGCCGACGCCCTTGCCGAAGGCGTTATCTGTGCCGGCACAAATGAGAGAAACGGGGGTCGTGGCCACGAGGGTGCGCCACACGCTCTCCTCGCGAGAAAAGACGCCGTTCATGAATTCGTTCACGGTGCCGTCGCCGCCTACGAACACGATGGCCTCGTACTTTTTCTCCAGGTCGAGCGCTGCACCGATGTCGCGCGCGTGACCGCTGTACTGCGTCTCCTCCACATCACACTGATGTTGGCGAGCTCCAGCAGAGGCTTCCAATGCTCCCAGATCTGGCGGCCACGACGCTTACCAGAGTGCGGGTTCACCACCACCTTGATGCGGCGTGTCACGTTCTCAGGCACGCGGGCCAGCCACTTGGCAAACAGTTGCAGCGACGCCACGAGTTTAGCGGCCGCGGCCTCGTCGGAAAACCGCAGGGTCACGGTGCGGTATCTGCGCATGAGACGGCGATGCTCCTTGCCTCTTCCAGGCAGCATGTAGTGCAGGTCCACGCTGACGTTACTGCCGGGCGAAAGCGCCGCGCCCAGCAGGTCGTCCTTGGCGATCTGAAACTCCTTGGTCTTCTTGCGGAAGAGCGACACGCGCTGACAGTTGACGCCATCGCGGTCCACCTCAACGGCCATCTTGCGCCAGACGGAGCCGAGCTGCATCTCCATCTCGGCCTTGAGCAGACACTGCTCGGGGAACTCGCGCAGCCGGTGCGAGTACATTTCACGCACGATCTCGCGCGCCGACGCGGCCGTGGAGAAGCGGAAGCGAATCTGGCGCTTCTCGATGGCCTCCATGGCGGCGTCTCGCTGCGGGCAGCCGGCCCAGCTCTTGGCGCGCGTGAGGCGCAGGCTCGAGGGCGTCTCGCCGGCCTCGCTGTCGCTGTCGTCGCGCGACTCGAGCGCCTTGCGCGGCGCCAGGCCGTGCGTGGGGACGGCCACGGTCGAGGCGCGGTGGAAGTGGTTCTTGTTGGGCGGAGAGACGGGGCGGCCGGAGCCCTGCAGCACGCGCTCGCGCAGTTCGCGCACGCGGTCGCCTGTCAGCGCCTCGCCGTCGCTGCCTTCGGTTGTTTCGCTGGACAGGCGTTTGGCCTTGACGGGCCGCAGCTCTTCCTCGTCTTCGTCTGGCTGCAGGTCCATGGTGTCGAATAGTTGGTTCTCGTCCTCGATGGTCTTGACGGGGCCGACGTGTGTAGGGTCGTCGGCCCTGGAGCGCGTCTCGAGCACCGCCATGAGGCTGGGGATGTATTGGAAGTCGCTCTCTCCTCTGGCTGGTAAATTTGCGAATGAACGAGAAGTGATTGCGCTCCCGCTTTATATCGCAAGTTGCAGTCAGGCACTGGACCGACTCGCGAGAGCATGCTGGATGATAGGGCGCTTGTTGTTGTCGGTTGGTGACGAACAGCAAATGTAAAAGGTTTGGGTGCTCATGGGTAGTCAGGGTGATAGGTTTAGTGGGTTTTAGAGACTTTCGAGCGTTTAGATGGTTGTTACCGGTATGGGAAAAATGGCATAATCGAGCGCAAAGAACAGGATTTGAGAGATACCCAATTTCAAAGCGCCCATTTTGGCGAGTTGAAATGCTGGACGCGCGCAATGGACTCTTTACTGCTGCAGCATTCCACGCGAGTTTGCTAGCCCTGAAGTAATGGCTGGCAATAGCTGCTACTGAACGCGATTTGGTTTCAGATCAGCGCTGGAAACCCCTTACGCTACTAACACTGTTAGTCTGACAGCAAACATGCAACTGACGCCGCTCGACGACTAGAACGAGTTGGCGGCGTTACCATGCGTGCTACATTAAACCAGCATGTGCGCTGCAGGTTGCAGAGCTACAACCTTGACGAACCAACAGCTACAGGTACAACTGCACGAAAAATTGTATAAGTTGTTGCGAACCAAGGGTGTATCGCGGTTGGTTGTCCGGCTACTTGAGAGTTCACGTTTGGGCGATTGTACGCCTGTCAGTGGGGGCGTTATCGGGTTCAAAACCACCGACTTGCTACAGGTATTAGCTATCAGGCATCGTCTGCCTCTTATCTTCTAGCGACCTGGTTGAAAAGCTGTTCAGCATTACTGGTACATATTATGAAAACGTTAATTACTTTAAATTTAAAAGAATGCAGCGAGGAGCTCACGTCAGACTTTAACTGCTTTGAGAGCTTAAAAACTGCACAGTCCGCTTTCGAGCAGGTTACCTGTGCCGCTCTCATTAAATGATACTTCGAGTACAGTCCAAAACCGTTCATGTGTTGTTGAGTCAGTCATTTCGTACTCAAACTTGAGTACAAACTACTTGAGTTCAAGTAGTTTTGACTGACTCACAGTTTTAGCTTTTGGCCCATTTTTGCCGTCCCGTCTGGCCACGAACGATTATGGATCGATTGCGCCAGAGCCAATGCGACGCGAGTGATGGTTGTGGTCGAGAGGCGCCTTGCGCCCGCCGGAGATCGCAACAACTTTTGCGCTTTCCGTGCCTGGGTTCCTTCGGCTCAGCGCTAGGTATATCGGATAATAGCGTTTGGAGCGCGCATTTCGCTGTTTGGTCATGACGTCTCCATGTGCTTTGCGTCAACCGTCCGACCTTGGCCCGCCTCACGTCCAGTGGCTGCTGACGTTGCAGGCGCAGAGACCGTGGAGAGGGCTCATGTCCCCACGCTTTGAACGCCTGCTGACCAGCGGATCGGCTCGCGCAATTACTTTCGACTTCACCCAGCAATGGTTTGATGCGAGACACGTCCGATGGCGTGCACTGGTGATGGCGTCTTCGGCGAAGATCGTTCCCGCGGTCGTTTACGCCGATTGTGGGACGTCCCTAACGGCGTCACTTGGAACGCACCTGGATTTCGATCGTCGAGCAACTTTGGATTAAACCGGGTTATAACCGGATCTATTTTTGGATTTACCGGTATCCGTAAATCCATGCGGCTATGTAATATATATATAAATTAGTGGGCTCTATATGTAAATATTGAAAACAAAAAGGCCATTAAGAGTAATTAAAAATGGAATTGTGTAATTTCCCGAACATCACTTCAACAGCATTCACTCGTCAAGCTCTATTCCAGCCCCAGCACGCGCCAGAAGAGAGGAGGAAGCCTGCCCATCGCTACACGTCGAACGCTCTTCCAGCGCCAGAAGAGCAGAGCAAGCCTGCTCTGGACCTCATCGCAAAGGGTATAAGATTACATGTACTGTAAGAGGCCGGCGTGATGTTAACACGGTGCAGATACTATAGGAGGAGGACGGCCAAAGTTTGGCATGCGGAAGAATTTTGAGAAGGTTGCCGGAACGAAGAACGTGCCGTGCAAGAAGTGCTATGAATTGATCTCCAACGCAAAGGTGGAGAAGCGCAATGCCCGCTGTAGTGAACGACCCATTAGCGTTAGCTGTTTGGAGCGGGGGCGAAGCGGCGATGAAGACGCTGTGCGTAGGTCCAGTGAGGACGACAGCAGAGATATCGACGACGAAGGCACCACACGCTCACGCAACGTCGACAACAGCTTCGACTACTTAAGTTCTTAAGATTAAACCCGATTTGCTTCAGTCTAGTACTACGTAGTAGCACAACGTTAACGTTTTTTAGCCAACATTGTTCGTTTTGATTTGATGCGTGTCATCCGTGTGATGTACATGTATCTTGCTTGCTATCGACGCGCTGCCCTCGCATCCGCTTCATGATGTGGTTTTTGTGCAGGCCACTGGCTTTTCGCCGCGGATAAATCCGGATCGATCCAATAAATCTGCAGTTTAAACGGGTTTGTGCCGCGGCGAAAAGCAACACTATCTTACAGTAATGATCGCCAGGTGTTGAGAGCACTCGCGTTGTAAAGTCGTCGTCTCCATATCCACCGTTGTGCTCTTGACACCGTCCTTGGCCTCCATCTCCGTCGTCGTCTCCACCTCGATCGTCGTCACCAGCTCTCCAGTAAGGAACGTCTCCGTCGTCATCTCCATCTCCGCCGTTGTGCTCTTGACACAGCCCTTGGCCTCAGTCTCCGTCGTCGTCTCCACCTCGATCGTCGTCACACGCTCTCCAGCAGGGGTCGTCTCCGTCGTCGCCTCCATCTCCACCGTCGTGCTTTTGCCACCGTCCTTGGCCTCTGTCTCCGTCGTCGTCTCCACCTCAAACATCGTCACGTGCTCGACAATCGATCGACATGCTACCGTTACAGTCCGTGCCCATCACTATTGTCAAACCCACATGAGTGACTATCTCATTAGCCAGAATACTGTATGCAGTCGCGCCGGTGGTTCGTGTGGGACCCGCGGGGCTCGTGATCGCGGGCTTCGCGTGGGTTTTGGTCTTGGACTGCTGGTGTCGGTGCTGATGTCCATCTCGAATTGGGTGGGGCTGCTGTCGCTCATGGGGGCGACCGAGGGGTTGTGGTTCTCGGGACTCTTCGGCATGTGTCTTTGGTGCCACGTCGTGGTGCTCACCACCAACCCAGGCACAGTCCCATTCAAGCTCAAAGGACTGACAGAAGAGGGGATGGGGAGGAGGTGGAGGAAGAGATGCCATTGCACGAGTATGAGGAGTGCGAGGACGACGGATCGCTGCTCATCTACTGCGACGAGTGCGAGATCTACCGTCCGTCAAGGTGCGTGGGCTGCAACTTGGGGTTTGGTACAGGATTTGCACTCATGATTTCTGCAGAGCGACCCACTGCCACACGTGCGAACGGTGCATCGTGCTGCAAGACCACCACTGGTGAGAGCTGTGAAACTCACTTGTAACCTAACATGCAACTGACCTGTGTCGTGTTGCAGTCCATGGGTGAACAACTGCGTGGGGATCGGCAACCAGAAGGCGTTTTGTTGCTGCTGCTCTATGTGACGGCCACGAGCATGCAGGCGGCGTTGCTGGTGTTGCTGCAGTACGCCATGTGCGCGCGCGGCAAGTACACGTGCGGCCTGCAGAACGACCAGTTCCCGGAAAGTTGGGTGGCTGGATCCTCGCGGCGGCGGCCGTGTTTGGGCTCTTCTGCTCGCTCATGTTAGTCATGGAGATGCTCAATATTTACCAGGACCCGCTGTACTCGCTCATCGCGGACCAGCTCGCGGCGCGCCGCGGTGGAGACAAGTCGGCGTCGAGGCTGGAGCGCCACTTGAGCGTCATCTGCGGCACAGACGGCATGCGCGCGTCGTGGTTCTTCCCTCCACCCGAGAGATGTGCACTGCACGACCTGGAGATCGTGCAGGGATTCAGGTGTCGCTCGAGGACGCTGACATTTGCTGATGCCAGTGCAGGACGGTCAAAGTATAAGAGAGTGGGAAGCCAATTCAGAGACGTTGCTAGCTACTCTTGATGCCGCTCTTCATCCACCACCAGAAGAACCAGTCGAACATAGCCAAACGTCGAACTCCTGACGATGACCAAGCGGGCCTTTGACGCCCAAGTCATATTGACGTGGATGCCGTATCCGTTTATTATAATATATAAATATAATTTGAGCTGGTGTGTACAATGTATCTCCGTACCAAAGCGAACAGCCGTGGACTCAAAGGCGCAGTTCTGGCTTCTACCTACCGGTACAAAACACTTAGGGCACAAATGCAACAAAGACACAGTTTTTGTCCACCGCGTCTCGAGTCAACGACGGCTTCAGTTGAGTTTGTCCGTCTGGACGTCCTGTTACAGCCTGGAAGCGCTTCTTATCCTCGCCCCTTGAATGACGAGCCCATTGTGCTAGTCGCCCTTGTAACGGTTTCGCCTATCACATGGCTTCACTCCTGTCTTCTGGTATTTGGCTCAAGAGCGGATCGTCACTGTCTCTGTCACTGTCGCCGAGTCTGGAGTCGCTGCCCCAACCGAGACGTTCGTTTTGGGCGAGCACCGCGAGTTCGGCTTCTACGGCCTGGAGCAGGATGGCGCGCTGCGTCCTGGCGGGAAGGTGGTCCTACTGACGCGCCGCACTGCCGGCTTGCTGCTCAACTACGCGGCCATTGGCGCGCTGTACGGCGGCCTCAACAGCGCAGTCGTGCCCTTCCTGTCCAAGTTCCTGCAGCTGCAGCAGTTCCAGGTCCGAGCGGCGTCGACGGTCATCAACACGGCGTGGAACTTCAAGGCCTTCGGGGGCCTGCTAACGGACAGTGTCAGGATATGCGGCTACAGACGGAAGCCGTACCTGGTCTTCGGGTGGCTGCTGTGTTGCGCCAGTTTACTGGTCCTCGGGGCATCCGAATCACCAAAAGCTGGAGACACTGAAGCGGCATGGAGGTACGTGCTGTTCATGACGCTGGGGACGGTGGGCTACTTCTGGCGAATGTAGCGGCGGACGCCATTGTGGTCGAGATCGCGCAGCGGAGCCGCTACCGACGCGGGGACACACGCAAGTGAGCATTTACGCCGCGAGGATGCTGGGGTTGATTGTCATGGACGTGTTTGTCGCCGGCACGCTCAATGGATCGGCGTACGGTGGCAACTTCTCGTGGTCGTTGAGCGTGAACCAAGTGATGCTACTGTTGGCAGCCTGTGCGGTGGTGCCTCTTGTGGGCTCCATTTGGTTTCTGCACGAAGAGCCGACTCGTCAGACAGCCCGATCTTCTCCTTGTCTGAAGCTGTCTCGTGTCCTGTAGGCCCACCAGACTCTGCACCTCTCGACCCGCCGCTGAACTTTGGCATGCGCTGCCAACTCGTTTGGAGCCTCGTCCAGAGCCGCGCCATGTGGCAGTTGCTCATGTTCGAGCTCGTGGCGAGTTTTTGCATGACAATCGACTCAAGTGCAGCTCCGGCGATCGAGGCCAACTGGGTCCACGTGGACGCGTGGTCGAAAACAGTCGCCATCGCGGTCTGGTGTCTTGCGTTTACTGGCGGATTGTTCACGACACAGCGCTTCTTGCTACGTGGGCGTGGGGACATCTCTTTGCATTGCGACCTTGTGGATTGTCGGCGTTGACGTGGTCACCGTAGCCTTTACAGTGTTTGACGTGGTGAGGAGACGAGGCTTCTGGCTGTACATGCAAATGCTGGCGGCACCTGCAGCAGGTCTGCGGTTCCTTTTGCTGCTGTTCCCGATCGTGGAGCTCGCACCTCGTGGCCTAGAAGGCACGACATACGGCCTGGTCATCACCTTCCGCAACATGGCCATCCCACTGGGCACCACGACGTACAAAGCCATCGACGCGCATTTTGCAGTCTCCGATGACGAGTTGCACAACGACTCGGACTGGACCCGACTGCAGGTCGCATACACGTATTTAATCGCCTGGAGTTTGCAGCTTTTGAGTCTCGCGTTTGTGGGACTGTTACCACGTCAGAAACTCGAGGTGCAACAACTGCGGTACTGGAGGTACAGTACTGCAGGGGTTGGCTCGTGGTCGTCACTCTTTTCAGTGGTCTGGGGTACGTCACGACCTGCAACGTTTTGTCACTTTTCAGACCACGTCCTGCCTTCGCCTGGCTGGGGGGACAGGATGTTGATAGTTGCAGTTGTTGCGCAAAGGGTTGTATTAAGAACATTTGCGCAAATATTCTGGTCCTACTGCTGCTTGTCCTGCAGCAGGTCCTTGAGTTGCTGGTTCTGTTGCGCCACGTACTTGCGCTGCTGCCGGCGCGGCGGATTTGCGGCTCTTCGCGCTGAAATTGGCGTTTGCGCGACTTTCCGCCCACTTCATGACGAAGTAGCCGCCGATGATGGGCGTCGCAAAGTACACGAGGCCCATGACGCGCTGCCCGTTCTTGGACAGGGGACACGCGTCCTGTGGATCTGTTGCTTGAGCGCTTCGTGGTGCTCTCCGAGTCGGCGCAGGAACTCCATGACGACCGCAAATTTGCATGCAAATCAAACTGCATTTGGCACAAATAGACTACTGTTTCGCGCAAAACTATTCGTTTGAACTACGAAGAGACGCGAAATTGATTTTTGCGCTTGGCAATGGAGGATGCGACTGAAAATGGAGAAGGTGAGATGAGATGCGTCCTGCGGACACAAATGTTTGCACAGGCTAAAAGTTGTGGGGTTTGCACAAGGAGGAGCGAGTTTCGAAGGTTACGCTGCCAACAGCTACTCGGAGTACTACCAGCAGCAAGGAGGGGGTACAGACTATTATGTAACGTACCCCACAGTTGAAGGACAAGAGTACGATACTGGAGAGGGGTATACTGTCGAACAACTAGAGTATCCCTATGCTATTGAAACCCCAGAGACGTGGAGTTATAGTCCGGAAGATGGGCATCAATTGTACTTGGACCAACTCACAACAGATCAGACGGAAGGGTACTACTATGACGAACAGGGAAATTGGGTTACCGGACCAAAATCCCCAACAACTGTGTTTGCTCAAGAAGGTTATTGGGAGTCAGGACAGGATAGGACCAACAATGTCGAAAGTCAGAAGGAGGCGTCCTCGTCTCTTGTACAGACTGTGGCGACTCCGCCACGGAAGAAGGTGAGTTTTTAGACTGGGAGGTTGGTCTCAAACCATTTCAGGTTATAACTTTTGTGAAGTAGAAATCAAAGAAGGAGCGCATTCTACAGCGCCAAGTTTTGTTAGAAAAGGAGGAGAAGGAAAGGATCAAGACACTGGAAGCTGCAGAAACAAACAACAAACACATTTCCACCGCAGTCTCGTCGACCAAAACGGAAAAGTCGTCGAAAAAGAAACGGGGTTCATTGGTCGTGAAAAGGCCAAATTGCAGCTGAAGCTGCGCATTGCCAAGGCGATCAAGCGCAACCGCATGCCAGTGCAAATTCGAATTCTTCCCAAGGTAGTATAGTTCGTTCTGTTCGGAATGTTGCACGTAGTCGACGGTATTAACGATCCTGTTCTCTTTTCTTCAGACGCCAAAGTACTTGAGTCCAATGGAGAAATACTTTGGCACGAGTGTCGAGTGTGTTCTGTCGGATATTTTCTGGGCTTCGATGAAGGGGATCTGAACCGTGTTAAGCAGCTCGTCGAAACGGAGATGGAAAGCCCAACTGACAGTAAACTGGACCCGTGGAACGTACGATACAAAACCTCGTGTGAAGGATGGAGTAGCAATTTATGGTTCTCACAATTCATGTGCTTTTGTGACAGCTCCACCAAACGCCTCTGCATTGGTACAGGCAACATTGGAGGGATACTACAGGTATATAAGTTTCTAACTCGTTTATCTTGTCGGCATGCTGTCTTCCAGGGCAGCGAAAGGCGGGTCAGTACCCGTAGTGAATTACTTGCTGGCTGCAGGTGCCAACCCGAGAAGCTTCGATGAGAACGGCAGTTTACCTCTGTGGGCATTGAAAGTAGTAAGTTCATCTTGAAATTAGCTGCTAAACGCGTCTTTGGTCGATGTAGGCATCTCTCTTGTTGGGCGGGTCACGTTGACGCCAGCATAGTACTGTTGCGCGCTTCTGACATCAAGGATCTATATGTTCAGGACTACGATGTACGGTATTCTTACACGTACAGATAAAATGATATCGTTGGTATTCTAACTTGATGTGTTGGACAGGGAGCGATGTGCCCACTCGACTGGATAAATGTCCGAGCCACACACAATTGCTCAATGCAATCGAAAAGGTATTCTTCACAACCACAGAGTTTTCTACAAACACCAAAATTGATTTGTTTGTCCATCGTGTATCGCTTTCAGTACCAGGACTCGCTATGGTTACCCAAATTTGTCGATGACCTCGTTCGTGGGATCATCCGCTACAAGATCAAAATCTTCAAGGACCCACCAAAGAAGCCCGGCAAGGCTTCTGCTAAAGACGATGCAAATACGGATGCAAGTACTATTGGTCAACCAGGTACCACAGAAACCGACGATAACCCAGCGATAACCCAGACAAAAGTCCAGCAAAGGATACCCTGAAAAGTTCGCCCACAAACAAATCGCTGCTCACGCGTTCCAAGACGGAGAAAGTGGATCGAAAGCTTGCTAATAAATACAAGGAAGCTTCCTCACAATCCTTGGGCTAGCGTATCAACTAAACAATACCCAACTACACGCAAATAAAGACTTCGTTCGTCTTTAGAGTAGCTGTGACTCGTCCGCAGAGTTTGCCAATCGGTAGAAGAGTGACTGGGGATTTTGAGCCAATTCTTTGGGGTCACCACTCTCAGCAATGCGGCCACTATCCAGCAACAATACACGATCGCAATGCATGATAGTTTGGATACGATGAGACACCGTCAGCACCGTAGATGTAGCAAACTCAGTCGCAATAGCCTGTTCATACACATCAGAGCGGTTGAGCAGTGCACAATTGTCGTACATGATAGGAAGACTCACCTCTGAGATTACCCGCTCAGTCTCGTGGTCAATGGATGCAGTGGCTTCATCGATGCAAAGCACCTTCGACGGGCGCAAAAGAGCTCTCGCAATACACAAAAGCTGAGCTTGACCCTGACTAAACGTCGCAGCTTGCTCTTCAGCACCACCTTCGACGACAGTATCCAAACCACGATCTAGCTTCGCAATAGCATTTGCAAGTCCACCACATTTTCGTAGCACTGTCCACAGCTGCTCATCCTCGAGAACGCCAGTAGGATCCAAGTTGGAGCGCACCGTACCGGAAAACAGCACTAAATCCTGCGGAATATAAGTAAGTCTTGATCGGACATCATGAAGACTGAGCGAGTCCAGTGGCACATTGTCAATCATGATGCTACCACTTCGCTCCCAGGGAACAGCTCGGAAGAGAGCGTTTAGCAGCGTTGACTTTCCAGCACCCGTACGCCCACATATACCGAGCTTTTGACCCGCGGGGATTTCACACGTGACATATTTAAGTGCTGGAGCTGCCACCCGTGGCCCAACCCACTCCCATTCTGCATCACCATACTTGTTGTGCTGGTCAGTGCTTTGAGTTGATGACGCGTACGTCACTGTTAGAGCCTTGATCGAAATGTGGCCTGTTGTTGGCCAGAAGTACGACATCTCGTTCGTACTTGCGAGGTCTCCAGCACCCACCACAACTTCCTCACGATCCAGATCTGTGTACTCTTTCACTCGCTCCACTGCGATCATTTGGCGCTCCGTGTCGACGAAGCTGTTCAAAATCGAGTTGAGTTTCCCACGATGGGGAGTGCGTACGTGAGGGTAAGTCCGAGGACACCAGGATTGACAGCGCCAGTGAGGTTGAAATCCGCCACCGCGAACACTGCAACGAACGATGTCACGCAGACGCCTAGCATGTCGAGTCGCAAGCCAAACCAGGCCCCGTGGTTGAGCTGAGGAACGAAACTCGTTGACTACGATTCAGACGCACCCCGTAGCTCTGAGCATACTGTTGTTGTTTTCGAGCTGCGCGGATGACAGTAAGACCGTCCAGAGTATCGGTGAACATGGCCAGCAATGGCGATTGCGTGACTGCATCTAGTCGCCCAAGGTGACGTGAGCTTGGACGATAATCACGCTGTAAGTGGAAGTACAAGATGCTCAACGGGACAAGCAGCACCAACACCAAGCGGTTTCCGTAAAGAGAATTACAAGAGCCCCGTCACGTCGGCAGCATCCTTCAGAAAAATGTTTAGAATGAACGGCAGCGATTCATCCACAGCGTAGGTGTCTCCACTCAACCTGTTAAGTACTCGCCCAGTGGGTGTGCGCTCAAAGAATCGTAACGGAGCTGCAAAGATGCTGTTGACTAGCTTGTTGTAGGTAGCTCGGGCAGCGCGCAGACCGCCGTAGGCAAAGATGACCGACCGAACAAACACGGAACCAATGTTGGCCCCAGCGATGTAGATCAGCACAATTGCAAACTCTCGCGGTGTGATTGAGTGCTTACCGTTCGTGTACACTGCGATCCACCAGTCCAGCGAATTTCGAGAGACTTGCATGGCTGCCACGGCCAGCACGATCACGACAGAAAGAGCCCAGCCTACGGCTAGTGAGTAGGCTTTCCACACGTGCCAGTCTACAACTCCAGATTCTCGGTGCTCCTTGTCATCTTCAGCTGCTGGTTGATCCTTAGCCTCATGCTCCAGCTCCCCTCATCTTTTTTGACAATTGAGTTTCTTGTGCTGGTGAACATTCGTCGGTAGATTCGTCAGAGTTGTCCTCGTTAGAAGAGCCCTTCAACAATTGCATCAAGCGGCTGGGTGGTTCTTGCGTCTTCAGGCTGTTGTAAGTGTCCTGCTCCACAATGAATCCTTCATCCATCACAACAATCTGCGCACTCTTCGGGAACAGCGAAAGAAGATGAAGTGAGTGCGTGACGATAACTACAGCAGCATCGGCAGAAAATACGTTGGAGCCCGATGAAAAGCAGTTCGTGACCACTTTTCGTGCAGTATTCATGTCCAGTCCGCTGAGCGGGTCGTCCAGTAAGTAGAGATCTGCTTGCTGGTAGAGTGCACGAGCGAGGTTGATTCTGGCGCGCTGGCCACCACTGAAGTTGCTGCCGCTTTCAGCCACGGTATGCGGTGGTCTCATGCGTCGGAGATCCACGTCAAGCTCGCACGCCTTCAAAATGCGCTCATAACGAGACCGATCGATATCATCGATACAGTCTGGTTCTTCGTTACACAGAGAAATGTTCCTTTTGACACTCCCTCGGAAGAGCCACGGACTCTGAGGAGCATACGAGCAGTGCGAAGATTTCGGATGTCTGTGAAATACGTCAGACTTACGAGCCGAGTCTGGTCGCTTTGGCATTTCACCGAGCAATGCAAGCAATAGCGACGATTTTCCAGCCCCTACGGGACCACATACCACGTACGTTGAGCCTGCACGCAAAGTAAGCTGATTGATACGCAACACGAACGGATAAGCTGTCATCCGTGGCGACGAGAGTGTATCTTCCATAAGAAGAGGAATCTCTTCCTCTCCACTGATATCGACTTGAACCAAACCCCAGGCAAACTCACAATCACGAATTTGCACGATGCCCTTCTCATTTTCATTGCCAGTATTGGTGGAGCTAGCGTCATAACTTTCCTTGTACCCTCCATCTGTGATTGTATTGTCTTGGCAGCGTTCACGATCGAAAAGAAAGCTGCGAATACGCAGCGCTGATACCTTTGCCTCAAGAAACCCGTTAATGATCCACGGAAGTAGTTCATGGGAAATATGAGTCGATCAAGCAAAGCAATCGCTGTGAAGGCATCAGCGGCTGAAATGTCTCGCCCAGAGAAGACTGCAGTGGCGAAAACGGAAACCTGAACAATCACAGGAGTGGATGCCCAAAAGAAGACGCAGAAAGCGTCAAGATACTTGCGAGCCTGCAGCCTCCCCATTTCCAGGGAGCGAAGTCGTGACATGGTCTCAAGTCGTGACAACACCCAACCCAACAGCTTCAGCGTACGAATAGCTTTCAGACTTTCCGCAGCGAGACCAACACGTTCGTCACGAAAGCGCATCATAACCGCAGTAACGCTCTGAATTTTACGTCCCAAGACCGTTTGAAGCGGCAGCATGACGGACAAGACTGCCACTCCAGCGACAAAAGCAACAGAGACAGCCTTGCTCAGCAAAATCAAGGCCACTGCGATCTCTGCTGGGATAAGCACCATATCAAACAGCGTGCTCGGCATGCCAACAATCCGCCCAACATCAATCGACAAGAGATTTGTGATGCGTCCAAGTCCACCAGCTTTTCGCTTCTCTGGGCCCGAAAGACGTAACGTCCGCGCGTAGATGGCAGACACCAAACCAGCGCGTACTCTCAAATCAAACCGCTTCCAGGCCAGAATATACTGCGTGCTTGATACAGCTGAAAGAATTGAGCGCACCACCATCGCTGCAGCGAGGGAGTAGCCCGTTGAGAGCGACGGGTTCGACGATCCAGCCCAGTCCAAGAAGAACTTGAGCAGCAGTGGACTCGCCAGTCCAATAGCTTTGTTCGCTGTCGACCAAAGCGCAAACACCAGTACATCTGCGCCATACAATCGTCGTGCCACGTGCAAGAAAGACGGTCGATCCGACCGAAACTCACGCTGTAGCTCGTTCTCGAACAAGGCCGCAGCGACCGATGTGGTGTCACGCAGCAGCAGGTTCGGTACGTCTGCCATCTCGAGTCGACGCTTCTTACCCAACGCAATAAAGGGCGAGATCCAGTGGAACGACAACTGCGAGAGCCACCCAACCCGGTCCAGCGGATTCTGCATCACCTTCTCAGTCTCCAACGTTACGGCATCTGCATCCTGTGGATAGCTCAGCACCCTCAACACTGCAACCACCGCCACCGCAGCTGAAAGCGCCGCCTTCCACTGCACCAGATTCGCCACCAACAGCTCGGGTTGATTTCCTCTTCCGTGCACCACCACTTCTTCGACACCTGAGAGCACCACAAACAGCGTGACAGTCTTGCAACTTGTCTTTTGTTGCAGGAACTCGAACCAACTGCCCACACCGTAGAAGAACCACACCGCCGCAGCAATACTAGAGCCACAAACCAGCGACGCCGACGACTGGTGCAGCGTTGCGACCCCGCCAACGCCACGGAACAGGCCAAAGCAGCCACCAGCAGCAGCAAATGCAGCACCACCAGACAGCATTGCACTGCATTCCAGCGACGTCTACTGCGACCACCCGCGAGTTGCAAGACGTTTTTCATGCTGACAAGCAGAAGTGCCAGCTGAGACCCTGCAATAGAGACTTTCCACGTCATGGGGGTGAAAATGGCATGACAAACGAGTACGGTACGGACCTTGCAGGACTAGGAGCTGCGTGCATTGAGACGTTGGTAGACGTGAGCCATTGAGCTCCACGCAGTACGCTCCCGAGTAACTCATCAGATATCGGAGCTCAGCTCTTCCAACGGGTCCAAATCTGAAATGATGTACATGGATCCAACAGATGAGATCACCCCCGACTTGGTAACTGGCAATGGATAATGTTGTTGAACTGATGACGACTGCACCAAAGACGAACCAGGCACCAATCCATCAAGAAATCGTGAATTAGTTTACCACTAGATGTATTATAATAGCTCGGGGTGGGCGTTTTGCCGTTCTTCTCTTGCAGGAAGGTACACGCCAACATGAGTGAAAGCAAAATCGATGCGATGGAGAAAAAGCTGCGCGAGATGTTCGAAGTGCGGTCGGGTTATCGTGACGAGCACAGTCAAGCAGCACTGCTCGCCAAGCATTTCCGTGGCTTCGATCGCGACAGTTCTGGTGTACTGGACTTCGACGAGTTCGCTCGCGCGATGTTGTCGCTGAACTTTGTGGGCGTCAAGCTGAGACGGAAGCGCTCTTTGATCGCTACGACGAAGACCTGAATGGGGTGCTGAGTTACGCCGAATTCGCTCGTGCGGTCACTGGACGCACAGGAAAAGCATTGCTGAGTGGAAGGGCTCGGTCACTGCTCGAGTATGTGCGGGAAAGCATTCTCGAGGCTGGTGGCAAAAATGGTATTCGTACACTGGGAGTGATTCTGCGCCGAATGGACCAGAACGGGAACGGCGTCATCGAGTTAGACGTAAGTCTGTACCTTGCTAGTGTCTGGTTATTTCGTGTTCATCAGCTTGTACTATTCAGGAATTTCGTGATGGTATAGCTCATCTAGGAGTCCAAAATGCCGAGCCGGGACAAGTGGAGCGCACCTTCCGAATGTTCGACAGAGACCAAAGCGGTAAAATCACCGTGGACGAGCTCACGCGAGGTCTTCGGGTACGTTCAATGTAGGTTTCAGCAGTAGTTTGGCGTCATGAGAGACTGACTGCTTCATGTGGGTTGCCTTGCAGGGGTCGATAACAAAGCGCCGCATCATGTTGGTGAAGAAAGCATTCGCTCTGCTTGACACTTCAGGTGACGGTAACGCCACAGTCGAAGAGGTCGAACGCTTGTATGATGCTTCCCAACACCCTGAAGTACTCGCAGGACGTATCAAGCCACGCGACGCCATGCTCGAGATCATGAGCGTCTTTGAGCAATTCGATTCACGCGGTGACGGAACCATCACTTGGCACGAGTTCCTCGAGTACTACAAGGACCTCAGTGCCGGGATCGCCAACGACGACGAGTTCGAGCTCATGGTGCGCAATGCATGGCATCTTAGTGGCGGCGTCGGCTGGAGTGCCAATACGTCCTGCCGTCGCGTACTCGCCACGTTTCGTGATGGCTCTCAACGCGTGCTCGAAATCGAGAACGACATTGGTATCGCTGCTGCGGATACTCGACGCATGATGGAGAAGCTCGCTGCCCAGGGATACCGAGATATCGTAGGTTTATCACTGACTCACTAGTAGCGCTTTCCACCATTCTCAGACTCGGTTTCAATGTTTTCATTTCCGCGCCTCGAGTCCCGGATTAATGGCTAGGGACATGATTAGGGAGAAGACGATTTTTAAAGTACTTCGGGGATGTGGGTTACTGGTGCCCTGAGCTTCCTAATTTTTTGTTCATTTTTTTATTTTGTGGTGTGGTGGTGGGCTGAAGAGGATGTACAGTATGCACTTGATGATCAAGTCTTCTTCGTGGCCAAGCGTACGTAAGGGATGGTGAGTAGCTTTTCATGTCTGCTATCGTTGAACTGCTTTTCAAGTTTCTGATCGTCGGCTTTGCTTTTTAACTCTTGAAGTTCTTTGCCAAGTCTGTCGGTGCTGCGTGTTAACTCTTAAGGTTGTTTGCTTTGTCAATCATCTCTTCAATTATGTCCACCGCGGCAGCGAGATGGAAAAAGTGTGTTGTTCTCAGTAAAATGATACCTTGTTGGTCCGTGCTCTGGTCACGTCGAATTGCATCAGGGTCCAGCACGAAATGTTTCCAATCGAGATCGACAGTTCGAACGTTCCAGTCTGCTGCTGCTTGGCGTGTAACTTCGTTTTGAAATTGTGTTGAGCGCACGTATTTGTGGAGCGGTATATTGCCTTCGACGCAAAAGGCAGCCCGACACCCGCTATCGACACCTTGATGCAGTTTTTGTCATTGCACGTGTTACGCATTCCGTAGTCCTTCGCTCGAGCATCTGTTGAACTCGTTCTGGTTCGGTGAAGATTCGAAGTGAGGGGTAGTTTTCATCCTCAAGTCCACTGGAGAAGAAAACATTAATATCTCAGTCTGATACCATCGATCCAAACGTTTGCTCCGGCGCCACACAGCAAAGAATTCCAACATTCCAACATGGTTGATATGCTAAAGGATGAGCTCAAAAGGGTGCTAAGGTCGCGAATGAACCCGGCTATCGACTCCGTTTGTCAGGATTTCGAGGCAATGGTGGATCAGGAATTAGAAGAGGCGGATGCGGAGTACAAAACTACAGACTTCAATCGTTATTACGCTTGTTGTCAGCATCTGATCGAGTACATGTCCAAGACCATGGACACTTCTCCTGGTTTGTGGAGCAAATGACTTGTATCCTCTTCGCTTCTCGCAGTAACGCGACCAAAGACATGCTGGGGACTGTGCTGAAGCAAGACGTGTGGTTCCAATGTCGAGGGGCTGGAGTTACGAAGAAGCAAACGACTAATGAGGATTCTTGTACCAACCTCACACCAAGGGCCAAACTTTCGGGGAAGAGAAAACTCTTCTCGAACAATCGTCACCCCAACGACCAGTGGGCTGCATATTCTTGTGAGGATTCGTGCGAAAACGATAGTGATTCTCCGGACGAGAGCCGTTTGCAAAAAGAACTAGATGAGCTCCAGCGCATGGATGCGTTTGCAGGCGAAAACCACGAAAGAACTGTTAAGCCGCAACGACAGCGAGCAACCAGGAAGAAGCAGGAGAAAGTGGATGAATTGGTTGGTGGCGAATTCTGTTTGCTGAAGCCACAATCGCCTGGGCAACTCGAGACGATTTCCTCGTGGATTCAAAATACAAACAAGTTGGTGGACGCGCAAGTTTGCGAGCCACCCGAGGGGTATCTTTGCTCTAGAGGCTGCACCAGAACCCGTGAAGAAATGGACACCGAGTCCGAGATGCACCAAATGTTGCAAAGGGTTGGAGCACATTTGGAGGACTGCCAAAGCTTACATTGTGAGTTGAAGATTCGTGTCGAGCTGCGCAATACGCTGCACCTCGTTGAACTGAAGCAACTGGACATTTATGCTATTCGTCGCAAACTCCGCGACATCAAGACAAAGTTCAATGATAAAGACGAGCAGTGTTTGATTCTGAAATCGGCCCGCTGGAGAACGATCTCCAAACCAACAAGGAAGAACTGCTTGTGCTCGAGAAAAGGAAGACGTCACTTTGTACTATGATGGACAGTATTCGGCTTGATTGGCGCGACGAAGGGGTCGATTGTGCTCAAGCATTGCACTACGTACGTGAGACGTAGTGATTTGGTTTGGGATGAAGAGGTGGTAACCGTGAGAAGGAACCATGATCTTTGTCTGGAATTCTTGGTGCTTCATTTTCACAGAGACAGCTATAGGTACCCCATAATGATCGCCCCACAGATCGCGGCAATCGCTATCAGGTTGGTGGCAGGAACAGCCGTGAATTCGTGCTCTTGAGCGTGCATCATGGACAAGTACATGGTACCAAAACTACAGCCAGACTCAATGGCACCCAAGGAAAGGTGCTTGCGGCAGATTTCTTTCCCCATTGGAGCTCTTGTTCTTCACGCTGGGCAGCCAAACTCGTCCCTACGTCCTTGATCCATTCCTGTCAACAAACCAGTTAGTCAAGATCTCTGAAGTATAGCAAAGAAAACACGTACGCGCAGCAGGAATTCTTCCTGACTAGCATCGCGAAGACTAGCGTACAGTTCTTGCAACAATTGTGGAAAATCTTCCCGGAAGCGGCGAAACTCGACTTCACGCGCTGTGATTTCTGCTAGATGAATCTGCACAAATCTCATCGCTACCTGTTTCAAGTGTGCAGCGTGCACCAATTCAGCCACTGCTAACACTTCGAGGCAATTTTCTACCGTCATGCCAATGGAATGTTCGCAAAGCCGCTTCATCCGCTCTAATCCGTACTTGTCCGCGGCCACGAGGTCCTCTAGCAGTTGGTCGCTCGCTTCTTCGTCTCTATGGTCGTTTACTATACCTTCGTTATGCTCAGATTCATGTTCCACCTCCCTACCGCCCTTGTTAGCGTTCCCTTTCAACGTTGGTAGCACAACCTGATCGTAATAAATGAAGCGAAGGACCCTCCCGATTCCAGCGTAGGAGTCTTCCACATTGACAACTGCCATCACATTGTTGACCTGGGTATCCTTGTTGAGATGCGTTGATGATTGTTGGAACGCTAACACGGCTCTGAAATACTCACTTCGCGCAACCAGCATGCATCGATGCACAGGTATACTGCGTCCTTCCGCTACTAGCACCGTATCTGCCCATACCTCGTCGCTCAGAGCAAATTTCATGTCATCATTCAGCGTCCGAGTAGACCCGCTCAAAATGTCTTCCTGCTCGTGTGAATCTTCTTCGCTGTTAGTGTCGCTAAACCTTTCGCCTTCTTCAGCAATCTCCGCAAGTCCAGGATATGCTTCAACGCCACCGAATAACGAGGAAGGGGATGCCGAAAAAGACGCTCGCGGCAGAGCTGAGCTAGACCGGGAAGTTTGTAGAGTTTTGCTGCTCGTAAGACATCATTTACCAGGTAATCCGCATTCTTGCTCACCTCCATCGTAAAATTATCTGTATAAATGAACTCTACGAGCGCGCGAGCGATATCAGCTCGAAGTCGCGGAAGCAGTAGCTCCATGGGTTCCCTTCGTGAGCGTGTGAAATTTCCGCCATCGTCGTCACTCCGCATACGTCGATTTTGTAACTGTTCCTCCTCCTCTAAAATGAGTCCCCGCAGTACAGAACTTCGTTGTGCGAGAAGCAGTCTGTGTGCTGGTAGATGCTGCCCCGAGACAACCAATACAAGATCAGCGCCAGCAATCGCATTCAGTTGGTCCACCTGGCCACGCCCAATTGATTCATGGTAGAGCTTGTTCATCGAGCGAGCAAGAAAACTTCCTGAAGTTAGAGCGATCGTCTGGCGTCCACCACAAACCACGTGCTCGACGCTGTGTGTCCCTATATCAGCAATGGATTTGTTGCGTACTACTCCCCAGTTCTCTGTCCAGAATTAACCAGCTTCGGCAAGCTGGAAAGAACTAGACGATCAGAGTCACCTCTTCTATCGCCCTCGATAGTATAGTCTTCTCCCCACATGTAGAGATCTCCAGTGTCCGAGATCGCGGCTGCATGCTGTACTCCGGCGCTGATACGGCAAATCCGAATATCGGGAGTAGCGAAGCAGGGAATTATTTGCGGTGTCATCCACTTGAGGCACGGCAATGTAGGGCATGTTCCAGAAGGCTTTTGCGCTGCGAAAGGAGTCGCTGGTGGCGCTGGAGAATAGACTCCGCTAACAATGCATTTTTCTGACTGCCGTGGAGTCCGTGACCGAGCACTGCACCCCCGCAGGCACCCCAAGTCCAAACTTGGCCTTCACTCGATAGGGCCATACTCCAGTTCTCGCCAGCTGCAACGTCACACCACTGCTTGTCTCCGCTCGCTTTGAATACCACAGTAGGGCTAAATGCATCACTGGCATCACCTCGGCCTTGTTGTCCATTATTTCCTCGACCCCACGTGACCAATTCCCCGCTTTAGTCAAGCCAACGCAGTGTGCATCCCCACAAGCCACTCTAGAGAACAAAGCTTGTTTGATCTCTCGTCCACCGACATCACTACTAAGTGACGCTTTTATCGTGGAATAGACACTCGGGATCTGCTTTGGTGTAAGTTGAAATGACTGAAATTGTTTCCGTACGGCGCCACCACCGTGTCTTCGAGACGTACGAGCAATGATCGGGATCCTTCCGAGTCCTAAACGCCCGTCACTATACTTTCCCCAAGAAAAAGCTTGACCGTCACGAGTCAGGGCTACGCAAACCCACTCCCACATGCAACGGAGATAACTGAAGTCGTCGATGGCATAATAGCAGCAGCAGCATCGAGATTTGTTTGGACTGGTGGCAAATTGATACGTTGAGGTGTCGATGCACTCCTTAAGGTTCCTCTCCCAAGTGCAATACCCACGCCCCAGGTGAAAAGTCCACCGTCCTGGCTTACTGCAGCAGAATGTGCGCCAACCAGTTGATCTCCGCCGCAGGCGATGTTTTGCACAACAATGAGATTGTCGAAGAAGTAGTCCACTAACGTAGGTTGCCCTATGTATCCCGCAACTCGTATCCGAGTCCAAGGGCGCCATCCACCGTGTGTCCATAAGCGAATACCAGTCCCATATCATTGAGGAAGAGAGTGTGAAAGCGACTGCAAGCCGCTTGTACGACCCGATTCCTCGGAAATGGCTGTGAATACAACAAAACCAAAACAGCAGTAGGTTAGCTAGATGGTCATACAGCGATAGCGTTATGGAACCATACTGTTTCGATCTGGACATTCCTGAACGAGCTCGTCGCTGTTTCCGAGCCCTCAGGTTGTACCAAGCTCTTGTCCTCCAAAATCGGGTTGTCGTCATGTGTGCCCCACTCCGAAATCGAAAGCATCTCTGGTAATTGTGCCGTCAATGAAAGTGTGCGTGTATAAACTGCGTCATTGGCATCCTTTGTGGGGGTATCAGAACTTGGACGCGTTCGACCTGGACTGTTTGATGGTTTAGCATCTGTGCTTTGTTCTCCGGCCTCATTTTTCGTGAGAGTAATTGCGATGGAGACCTGGAACGCGTCATCACCAGCAGGCAAGCGAAGGTAGTGAGTTTTAGGCAGAAATACCTTGCAGCGCGTGCATGATGACACACTAGTGGCATGCTCGTCATTGGTATCTTGAGCGGGCGAGTCTTGGGTTTGCTTATTCACTCGCGCTCGCAGCAGAGAAGTGACGTTCAACTGAATCAAGAGCCCCCACTGCTTCTCTTGCTGGGTCTCCTGGACAAACGTCTGCAAGTAACAATACCAAACTCCTTATTTCCACTAAAACTGTTTTTAAAAAGCTATGGCAATACGCACCTCACAGACTCGGTTGCCTTGCGTCCAGTACACGGTCTCACGGTCATAGGGAAAGTAGTTGCTGATCGCGCCAAGAAGGCGTCGTTGCTGCTCTTCCAGCACCAGGAACGACACTTGTGCTGCTGCTTCAGCGCGTTCCACCGGCACAATATGGTCACAGGCCACGATCTGCCGCCTCAAGTGCGACAGAAAGTGGCTGTACGACTCGCAGTTCGCAGCCAGCGGTGCTGCTTCCGATTCCCATGACGAAAACACGAACGACGTGTGTCTCGTGCAGGTCGCGAACCTCACAGCCACGTCCCCTCCGTCCTGCAAAGAGCTCTTGAGGCTCTGTGTGTTCACTGCAGTAGCAGGATTTCTATCGCAAAGGAGTCCCGGACCGGGTATCCTTTAGAAATGCTGGTTCCTTTAGAAAGGCCCACCTGGAAGTCTTCTTCTGCCTGGAATTCAGCTCCACGTTGAGTTTCTACGTCTGCAGGACTGGAGACGCTTCTGTCCGCTTGAGATCCTGCGCTGCACATGTCCTGCAGGATCTCGTCCAGACGGTGCGTGGACTGGACCATCTCTTCCAGCATCTTCAACGCAGATATGACGTGTCGTACACCAATGTATCCATGTCAAATAACGCGAAAGGACGCGTCCTGCCTGTCCTGATGCTGCGTGTGAGACTAGTGGAGCCTAGTATTGGAGTGGCGTCTGGCGGCACTCGTCTGGTCCTGCACGGCGTCGGCTTCCGTCCTGCGCCGCACTCGCTCACCGTCCGGTTCCGTGTGAAGCTGCAGGACGCAGAGGAGCTGGTGGACGTCAGTGGACGCTTCCTGCTGGACACGCAGATAGAATGTGTCCTCCCGAGCTTCGAGCGTCCAGTCAGACGGTCCATCGCCACGCGCACGAGTGTCTCAGCGTCCTCCGCCTCAGTGAACAGTGCGTCGCTGTTGGTCCCTTTGAGTCTGGAGGTGCTGCTCAATGGAGGCGAACTCAGGTCCAATACTCTTACGGTCAAGCTGCACCAGCCACTTCAAGTGCGCAGAGTGAGTCCGCAGAGTGTCCTCCTGGCGTCCCCCGCAGTCGTCGTGACCGCCACGTTGAACATTGTGAAATTGCCTGTCTTCAACAGAACGTCCACCAGAGATGGACAGAAACCGCTGGAAGTACTGGAAGAAATCAACTCACTGCCAGTGTTTGTGCGAGTCCGACAGGCATCGGAGCGAACTGGAGCCATCTCGGAGCAGACGAGAGAAGGCACGTGGAAGCTCTCGCCTCTGGGCGTGTACGAAGTGGAGTTTGACGCAGCGACCATGGGCTTCGGAGCTGCGAGTGTGGACGTCACGTTGAATCGGGTGGACTTCTTCCAGTGTCGCAGTGATTCACCGCCTGAAGGTTACGGCTATCGAGTGCATCGAGATGTGCTTTTACGAGCACTCGAACCCGCGTGCGTTAGTGTGACGAGTGGGCAGGTTACAGAGGTGAGAGTCCTGGGGGACGGATTTGTGGATACTGGAGATATTGTGGTGGCACTTTCGCAGAAGGAGTTACCTGCTCAATTGGTGAAAGATGGCGCAGCAATTTTGACGAAAGCAGCGGCGAGAACCAAGGAAAGTCAAGTCGCTCAGCTGAATGCGACGTTCCTCGGCAAGAACGAAATCCGCTGCACGGTCCCTGCTAATTTGTCGTTTGGATGTACGTCGTTTAGCGTGTCGTTGAATGGAGGGAGACAATTTGGCAAAGCGCGCGTGGTGGGGTTGCTGTATCGAGATCGTGTTCTGCAAGATATCTCCCCAGCAAGCAGCAGTCTATCTGGTGGAACTCGGGTAACAATTCGGTTTGCGTGCCTGACACTAGAAGATGTGGATGCATTTTATCAACTACATCGCCTTAATCCACCACGCCGTATTCGGGTGCGCTTTCAACCGATCAGTTATAATTCTATGGACGTCGGTGGTTCTCTTGCAAAGTCGGTGGTCGCGGAAGCCTCGCCAGACACACCCGGAGTACTAATTTGTCGGACACCAAACTTTCTGGAAAATATCAAGGCATTAAACGGATTGAGAGCTAGTGAGAGCGATGGAGACAGCGTTCCTTATATGTGGCGTTTTTCAGTTGGTATTGCGCTTGGAAATGAGTTTTTCCAGGGTGCATTACCATTTTCATGTTACCTTCCGCCAGTTATACGAACGCTCACACAACATCATGGTCCCTCATCAGGTGATACACGTGTGAAGCTTCGCATGAAGCACAAGGTTCCACCAACATTAAAGCTTCTTGTACGCTTCTCCACTCTTGATTTTGCAAAAAGTATGACGCTTGACGGGTGCACGGTAGAGCGACAGATTCACTCAAGCCAGATTCTTCGGGTGGGAATAGCGAAAATATAAAGTCCGAGACGCTGGTTGTTGACGAAGACCCGGATTACTTGATTTCGTGCCAGACACCACTGTGGACTGAAACCTCGCCGGTAAACTCTCGTGAAGTGCCACATTTGACAATTGTACAGGTTTCTTACGACTTTGGAGTGACTTTCTTTCCTACGATTGATGCTCCTCCTTCAGCAACACGGCTCAATCCTCTAGCTAAAGATCTCTCATACTTGTGTTTTCTTTTCTACCCTCCTCCGATTGTGCGAACAGCGATTCCTCTGTCAGCGGATATTCTCGGTGGGAGCTTCATCCGCATCCAGGGTGAACACATCATCGATCACGGCGCACAACCGTCGGTTGTATTTGAATCGCCTACGATGAGTCGTAAGGTTTCTGCTGTTGTTGAAAAGGGAGAGCTAAAATGTTGTGCACCACCGTTCAATGCTGGTGTGGCGCGCGTCTTCGTTTCACTTAATGGTGAGCAGTATACGCTTTGCGAGCTTCACGATCCAGAGACTAATGCACCGCTGGAATTCATTTTCTACAGCTCGCCGACCGTAGACCGTATCAGTCCGTTATGTGCTTGTGTGCGTCAATCGAGTGAGCTGCGCATAATCGGCACGAACCTCATTGAAACTGATCGGATTAAAGTACGGGTAAGCTTTCCGAATGCACAAGGCTCAGGGCGTCGATTGGTATTCAAGGACGTACCAGGAAGAGCTCATGACGGTGTGATTACAGCAACCACGCCCTTGTTCCCTGATGAATATGCAAACCAGAATGCGCAGGTAGATGTTGCCTTAAACGGAGCGGATTTCTTGGGAACATCAGTTCCTCTCCGGTATTTTTCGGGGTATAGCATTTCATGCGTGGATCCTCCTCTTGGTGCCTTTGAAGTCCCAGTGACCCTCACAGTGTCCGCTACCCCAGTGATCGTCACGGACCGTGCTCTTGTGCGCATCCAATTCAGTCTGGCAGATACTGAAAGAGAGGAGAAAAATGTGGTTTATGGTCCTATTGAAGCTGCTGCCTGGACCGCAAACAGCGTATCCATTACAGTTCCGCCGCTGAATAGTCTTATTGAAAGCTTGCTGGTACTGACCACAGCTCATCTGGAGCTTTCGTTTGATGGCGTACATTTTCATGGTATTGGGAACTTGCGAGATCATTATAATGTGTACAACATGCCGCAACTTACCTCGGCTGCTCCGCTTTTTGGCGTATCTGATAGGGAGACGAAGGTTGTGGCACACGGTGTACACATGCGACTTGGGGATGTCGTCAAACTGTCGTTATTTCTGGAGTCTCCTGTCGTGGACAAGCTCACATCGAAAGCTAAGTCTCGCCGCGTAGCAGCAAGAGCGACACCAGTTCCCGTTATTACAGTCATTGCAGACGTAAATGTCAAGAGACAACGACTATCGTGGACCTGTCCATCACTTGCGCAGCTTCGGGCTAGCCCAGATCGACAATTTCCGCCTCTTGTGGCTGCAGCCTCAATTATGACTAATAGAGTACCAGATCGTCGCACTCCGGGCGATACGGTGAATGGAATGCTGCTCCCGGAACGAGTTATTATGCAGATCAGTGTTGTCGATGGACAACCAACATCTCTGCCTTTTGTTTTTCGATATTACCGAGCTCCTACGCTTGTGGCGATAAATCCGCGCGTTGGGTATGTCTGTAATGGATCACTAATTTCATTCGAGTTTGCTGAGCACATTGCAACCCCCACTGTGGACTTTCGGTTTGGAGAAAGCCTTCCGATGACAGGTCGAATTCGGGACGAGCGCTTTGTCGAGTGCTTTTCACCTGAACTATCTACTGGATCACACAGCATCAGTATTTCCTTCAATGAGCAGCACTTTGAGCCAGCTGTACTTATCGAAGGATCATTAGAAAATCTGAAGGACAACGAGCTCGTACCGAGCTCTGCTGCTACGTTTCGTGCCTTTCCTCTCCCTGTGTTTGTACTTCCTCCCGCCGACCGTGACCGTGTCTACGCATTCGGTCCAACTTCAGGCGGTACGGCGGTTGTCATCAAAGGCATGGGGTTCGTTCCAGCCACGAAGATCTACGTACGATTCGCATCGCAATTTAGAGATGTCTTTGACGGTGAGGCTGAGATCATCATGACCGCCAAGGTGGTCGATAACGAGACTATCAAGTGCATTTCACCTCCATCAAATCGACTGGGTCGCGTCGCCCTTCACGTATCGTACAATTTGCAGCAGTACAGTGATTCGACCTGTTTCTTTGAGTATCATGCGCCAACGCGCTACGTCGCAAAAGGAACACTCTGCGGCCCCATCTCGGGCCAAACACCTATGACTCTTCTGATTGAAGACACCAAAGGTTTGCCAAGTCTGACTCAACTGCTCCAGTGCGCTGTTCGTTTTGAAAGCGAAAAGCGTCGAGGAACTCGCCACGTAGAAACTATCGACGCTCAATTTAACACAGAAACGCGAATTCTGTCGTGCATTACGCCAGCCTGGCCTTCAAATGAGCTGGTAGGGTTACGAGTTTCGCTATCACGTGGCGATGGCGAGTTGTTCGAGGATACGCGAATTAAGTTTCTCTTTTACGACCCACCCGAAGGTGTGATCAAAATCGAACCTGCCGCTGGTCCGATTGCTGGAGGAACAGAGGTGCTGGTGTGGTGTGGTAGTATTGTTGAGACTGGCGAAATCACTGTCTCGATTCAGTTAACCAAAGATGATCCATTTCGGCGAAGTACCAGAAAGCGCACAGGCAGTCAAGTCGATACAGATGCAAACCTACCATCCAAGTTACACAGTACACAATCAGTGTCTGTGCATACATTGTTAGTGAGAGGCGAAATTGTTGGTGAAGCAGTGCGCTTCGTGGCCCCGCCTGTAGAAGGCCCTTGTACTGCGGTTTTGAGTATTTCATTGAACGGTATTAACTACACATCTACTCAAAACCCGCTCCATTTCATGTACTATGTGGAACCGATACTTCGGCGGATCAACCCTGGGTGGGCAGCTGCGGAAGGCGCAAATGACGCTCTTGTCATTGAAGGCGAATACATTCGTGATTTTGGCTGCAAGCTGCTCGTGCGCTTCAGTGTACAAGATGACAATCAACCGGAGACAAACGGCGTTGTGGTTGGTGCACATTTCATCTCGAACTCGACGGCTTCTTCAACTGGCGATGGAGCACTGAAGTGCGTCTTTCCGGCAGCAGCTCCAGGTTTCTACGAGCTTGAGGTCAGTCTAAACGGACAACAATTCTCGCGTTCACTATACGTGAGCAAAACGTTTGGCAATCTAAGTGGCACTGCATGCACTGCCCTACTGCCGTTCCGACATTTTTCATCTCCCTTCTGTCTAGCTACTGCGACTGGACCAGCAGCGGGGGTTCGGCGGTGGTGCTTTTCCTAGGAGGGAGACTTCTAAAAATATTGTTGAGGGAATCGAAGTGCCAAGTACAGTTCACACCTATCCGAGGTACCGAGCGGGTCGTCCATCCACCGCCATCCAATACGAATACGAGCGGATCTAGTCCAATCAAGGCTTCTACCAACGCTTCTGCCGATGTTATTTGCATGATTGGAGAAGTCGATCACGTGAATGCTTGTATTACCTGTCGAGCACCACTTCTACGTGTTGCCTGCGTGTCACTAGTAGATATTTTGTTGACCAGCGGCTCTGGGGTTTCGTCAGCTTGCCATCTCTTTGAGTGCGGCAGAATGAACGGGAGAAATACTACTCTTATGAGTCTCCAAGTATCAACGAGATTGCACCAAGCTGTGGACCAACCTCTGGTGGCACTCAAATTGTCATCGAAGGTGCCAACATCCTGGACACGGCACAAATTTTTGTTCGCTTCCGCTCTAGTGTACATGAGCGTGAGTTTGTGCTCGTGCCAGCCCGATACAGTCGTACATTTCCAGGTGGTTCAGCTAGCGCTTCACCGCTTATCATCTGCAACACACCGCCCGTCGAGTTCGTTGATAAGATGGTTCATAATGGTACCGAAAGTACTGTTCAGCTTCCTCCCCAAACGCAACCTTCTCACCGCATTCGTGACGGTGCTGCTGCGGGCAAAGCACGCACTCAAACCTATCAGATGCTGGCTGAGCAGAGCTTAAGGGTTCAAAGATCTTCGTCCGCGCATAGCTGCAGTGATAGCGAGTTACCTGGACTGGGCACCCTGCGTATCACACGAACAACGACCGTCAAGGCTACCCCTCGTAGAAACAGTGAAACTTGTACAGGTGAGGGCGGGGCAACAGTCCTGGTTGATTTCACGCTGAATGCTGGAGAGCAGTTCATCGCGCATAGTGTACGCTTTCATTACTACCAGGACATTGAGCCACGTCAAGTTAAGTGGTCACCGCGACATCTACCCACGCAGAGTTTGGGAAGTCGGCAGGCTGCAGATTCGCGGCTGCTCGCGCTAACACTACCCAAGTCATTCAGATTGACCGACTCGCCTGAACGGGTTTGCTTCCGCTTCGACAGTGTCGACTCCAAACAGCTTGTAACTGGAAGCCGACGTTCGTTTGTATTGCTGCATGAGACGGAATCCCGCACAGAGCTTGTGATCCGCGAACCTCCGAAGGTTCAAAGGCTGTCAACTATGCGTCGTCCAAGCACTTACTTTCAGAAGAGTATCCTGTCTGCGGGTCCCCTTACGCCCTGCACTCCAGAGTCAACAGACACACAAACTATTTCACGTCGTCCTGCTCTTGATAGATCAACGACAGGAATCGAAAGAAGTACACCAGTCCCACCGGATACTCCCGCTCAGCGACTGCAGAGTTATCACCGTGTATTGCGGCCAAAGTCATCAGTACTAACGAGGTGACGTGCTCTGTGCCAGACTTCCTGAATCCAGGCTCTGTCAAAGTCTTCTTTTCGCCAAACGCTCAGCAGTTCGTATATCTGGGCGAGCTCTTGTTCCATCCCGCGATGACTATCAAAGATGAACTTCACCACACCACATTCCGTTTTTGCTCGAACGTTGGCGGCAGCCCTTTCAGTTTGCAGTGCTCTCCATCAACCGTGTTGAGGTTCTTGGCGCCAGAAGACATTATGACGGCTGAAAAGAAACACCTGCAAATACAGAATCTTGGCCTGAGCAAGGGCAGTGAAGCACTGAAAGAGGCTAGATCGAGGATATTAATGCTTTTGAAAACGCCAAAAGTGAAGTGGCCACAACAATTCAGGAAGACGATCTCGAGTCTCACAGCGACCAAGAGCTGGAAACGTCGAATTCGGTTCTGAATTCAAACAATGAAGATGAAAAGGCTGATAGAGATGAATCAGAGAATAAAGACAAGGGCGAAACAATGCAAGAGGCATTTGAGACATGGCAGAATCGATCTATTCATCCGACTCAAGTGATTCTAGCGCCTTCAAATGCAAAGCTTTTGAAGCGAGTATCAGTGACAGCTATCCGGGTGGACAATCAAAGTGAGGTGGGGAAAACGGTCCCGGACGATGCAGGCCATTGTTCTCTCGACATGTCGAACTGGAGTGACCAGGTCCTACTTAGCACGCTCTTACCCTCCTCATTCGGTTATTCACCTTACTCCATTGTTATTGATGCGATGGTTGAACACGAAAACCAGCCATCAATCTCACCTTTACCACGTAGAACTTGCCTTGTAATGACCCAGCTGCCTACGTCGTCGAAGATAAACATTGTAGCTGTTGGACCCTCTGCGGCGCCATTCGTTGTGTTGGTCACAGACAAGAACGGGAAGGAGCTCGCTGATAATCTTGTAAATTTTTCGGTGCCCGAATCGCATGAGCTCACTCGGATATGCCAGGCCTCACTGAACTGTCAATAATGACCGATGCTGCGGTGAATATGTGTTATGTATGCATTCGGTTTGGAGCAACGGGTGGTGAAGCTCGCACGCCTTCTGGGCAAGAAGAAATGAGTGTTCAAGTGCTTGTGTCAGACAGCAACGGTGTGCAGGTTTGTCTCTGTGGACCGCCTGTGGATTCTGGACTGTGGATTGTTGCTCGCCTCTCTCTTCAAAGCAAAACTGATCCATCGCGAACTAACGTTGAGCATATCGATAATTTGGTTGAAGACGGTACCATGAAGCAAGCGTTCGCAAAACTTAGTGAAGCAACTTCTCTTGCAAAGAACTCTGACACTAACTCAGTATCTGCCCAGTCGTACAATGTTCCGGTGACATTCGACTTTACCTGTGCTGATTCAACGCGCAGTTTATCAACGTCTTCTCGTGCACGGTTGATGCTCTCGGCATCCGACAACTTCCAGACACTGTTGGCACTTTCGCTTTCACCACATATTAAGTATGGCCCAGCCGTGACGCTGGAATGTACCATGCCTCCGTTACCGTTTAGTGGACCGACAACACTCGTGGTGAGTTTTGGTGGTGTGGTTTTCTCTAACTCGGTCACAGTTCACTGTTACGACCCACGCAGCTGGCGTGTTCTCGAGCTAAGTCCTCCGTGTGGCCAACTTTCTTCAGCTCGAGACTCCAAAGAGCCCCAAGAACCGCTGACTCTGCGCCTAAGAGGTGAAAACTTTGTCGAGAACCGCAAGATCATAGTCCGAGTATCTGATAAAGACAGATACTTCACAGCGCCAGGCAAAATGGAGCAGGTTCACTTGCTGAGCCTGCGTATCGCTGCCGTTAAAAACTTGCGCTCGTTACTACACCCACTTGGAATTGGTTTGCAACCTGCCAACACAGGAGCAACTGGGGCTACAGCTTCATCGCAGAAGAGAGAGGATAAGTATCTGAGCTCCATCGTCGGAGGGACAACGGGTGCCGGGTCGATTGTTGCCCTCGTTTCGTCCTGGTCGACTTTTACTTTCACTCTCCGCGTCGAATGTGGTGACCAACGAGTATTTGCCTCGTGTCGGGAAGTCAGCGTACTTGCTGCTATAAACTCAGGCTCAGTATTGAGTTGGGAAGAAGAATTTGAGCTTCGCGTTTCAGCAGATAGACGCTCTCTGCTGCTGATTACCGCAGAGCTCTCAGAGCCATCGTTGCCTAAGCCGCTCGAACTTGCTCAAGCCTGGATACCACTCAATTCGCTACAAGAAGGATCGTCAGAAGTTCGTCGCTTCTCCGTGCGACTTGAAGAGCATTTTAAGCGAGGTAACTACGTCGGTAGTGACGCTGGTCTTTCGAGCAACAGGGCGACGAGTGAAGTTGATCTGCTGTGTCAATTGTCTCCGTTAATTCTGCATCCAGAGTTCATCACTTCCCAGATCCCGTACCCTTTGCTACAACAACTATCACCGCAGACGCTCAATGTACAAGTATCTTCAGGAGATGGTTTCTACTCGACACCGAATTATTTCTTGGTGTACAAGCCGCCAACGGTGATGCAAACGACCCCAAGTGTTTTACCTCGCTCTGCAGGCGGCGATGTTGTCGTCACGGGCTCTGGGTTTGTGGATAGCGGTCGTGTGTGCGTTCGGTTATTTGCCTTTACAAAGAATCGCTTCAAGAACAAAGACGAAGAGATGCAAGCACTCACATCGATCAATCGAGTTAAACGCTTACAACGTACAGATAGTACGAACGACGGCTTCTTGTCGTATTTCACGCGAGATGTAGAGGGAACCTTCATTTCCGCTACAAATCTCAAGTTCAGGATGCCAGCCTACTTTACGAGCTACAACATTTTCTACTCAGTGTCATTTGACGGGCGTACTTTCACCGAGGCTTCCCAGGCATCGAGCATTTTGATGTTCAGCATTAGCTCTGTAGCACCAAAAGGAGGTCCGATCTCGGGTAACACGTACTCGACATTGCATGGCACCAACATAGACGCTTGTCTATCCTCTCGATCTGGATTGACACCAATTGTACGTGTGACTTGGAAACGTGGTGCTCGTGATCTCGAGCACGTGATGGTTCCTGGCGAATACTACCCTCACGAAGATGCAGTGTACTTTTACTCACCACAAAGTAAGTTTGGCTTGTCCAGCATCGCTGTGAACGTTGAGCTATCGTTGATAAAGCAACCAATGGTGCAGAGTTCTGGTGGCCACTCTGCCATCGATTCTGTACCGCGCTTTGGGCGAGATGAAGTCTCGTTTGTCATGTACAAGACGCCAACGATTAAATCGGTTGCACCATTAACTGCGCTTGTGTGCGGTCTTTCGACAGCGGAAGTGATTGTTCAGGGCTTCGAAGAGAAAACTGTCAACAACATGAAGTTGGCTCCCAAGCTTCGCTTTAAGCGCCGTGGTCAGATGCAAGTGTCAGACGCGCAACTGGTGTCCGATTCGCGTTTTGAGTGCGTCGTGCCACGGTTCAATGTGCCCAACGCGGTAGCTACGGAACTATCAGTTTCTATACTGTCAGGATTGTCTCCAAATCCAAAGCTGCGAGGAGGTAACGGAGGAGGTGTATTCAGTCCAAGACGCCTCAATGACCCACCTAAGCTGTGGACGCGGGCGTCGGGCATTTTTGTGGCATTACTTGGTGCTCGAAACCTGCGCGCATCAAAGAAAAATGCGTGCAATCCTTTCGCGGTTGTCTACGTGGGCAAGACACAGCTGAAAAGTACACGTAAAGATGGAGCGTTCAACCCCGTTTGGAATGAACTTTTCGACTTTGAGTGGGTACCTAGTAACGATTCATCTACATTACCAACCGTTCGAGTGATTCTTGAAAGTCAGTTAACAACGGACCAGAGTGAAAGCCTTGGGCATGTGGAACTCGCTTTTCCTGTGAACGATAAAACAGTTCAACCTTTTTCTCTGAGAGCATGGTTTCCTCTTCGTCGCATTCGAGGAAAATATGCTCGCAAAGAGAGCGAAGAAGTAGTTGCTCAGGTACAGGAGCAATCGAAATCTAAGAAACCAGCCCCTGCTCTTGCCTCGACTCCACCTTTAGGAGAGATTGAGCTTGCAATCGCATTCATTCCTCCCGTGGTGCAGACCAAGAAGTACAAGAAAACGCTACGTCCATCCCTCATTTCCGTTATCTCGACACAGGCGCAGCCTGGTAAGAACCAGTCAAGATCAAATCGTCGGGAGACTGTACAAGTATCAAAAAGGAGAAGCTCCTTCGTGCTTTTCGCCAACGTGGTGCTCCTGCTTCACTGGTGCCTACAGAGCTTGCTATCGAGCTTGCCCTCAATGGACAAGACTTCTGGTCGACAGCACCCTCGACGTGCTATTCAATCCTTACGCCTTTGGTGCTGGATGTAGAGCCCAAGTTCATCTGCATCGCTGGAGGCTCCGTGCTATATGTCTCGGGGAGTAACTTCACCAACACCAGCTGCTTGCGAGTAGCGTTCGCAGTACTTTCAGACGATGGTAATCCTCAAATGCTTCACAGCGAGCGCACAGTTATTGTGGAGGCCAAATTTCGTTCCAGTTCAAGCCTTGTCTGTACGACGCCACCATTGTTTGACCTCGCGAAGGAGGGCTCGTATGTAAATGTCTACGTCTCTCTCAACGGCACGGATTTTGACAGTATCGCGTTCCCCAAACAGTTTACCAAATTGAGTGAATCAGCGACTTTACCCTCAGAGTTAGCACGAGTCGATGAACGTATTGAAGAAGGCGATGAGGCCGTGGCCAGAGAACCTCCACGAAAGAGCCCAAGGAAAATGCAGAGGATGATAGTGCGATCACTCTGATAAGTGAGCAGTACGTTGTTGACTGCAGAAAAGTGACCAGACTCTCGCTTGCTGCAGCAAGGACAGCCAACAGACCTGAAAGGGCTTCGCCGAGTCGGCAGATTAGTTCAACCGGGTCCGGGAACTACCTCTTGGTACCGCAGATTCGCGTTTATCTGACTCCGAAAATCGCGCGTGTGAGACCCACAGACGGTGTCTACACCTCGCATCTCACAATCGACGGCACAAGCTTTACCAACACGAACATCGCCATCGGTGAGCAAAATAATTTAGTAGCTGGGGTACATTTCTCTAATGGCGTCTTGTGTATTGTCATGTAGCTCGCTTTACGTCTCAATCTATAGAGGCCGAAGTGCGCACGGCAAAACTTGTGGTTGTCTCCAGTACGAGTATGGAATGCAGCGTACCCGATTTCCCACGAGGGGTTATAGTGCGAATAGCAGTTGCCATGAACGGAGTTGAGTTTGTACAATGTCCTGGGAACTTCGTGTGTTTCAATCCCCACGGCTAACCGAGCTTTTCCCAAGCTGGATCTCATCCGCTACGACGCTGGAGCTTGAACTGCGTGGCATCAATCTCACAGCAGCCATCACTGCGACATCCTCAGATGACAATAATCGTGAGAATACCAGTATCCAGGTATCGTTCAGCGGTCATCGCGGGAAAAAGGTCGTCCGTGGTGTGTGTGAAGATGGTCAGGTGCGTTGTTCGATTCCGAAAGAAGTTTTACAGGTACCAACACTTGGTGGTCGGGATAAGGGTGCATCCCATCCAGCTCAGTTGACAACTTCACCGATTCTTGTTGACATTTGGCTCGGTGGAAAGCACAATGCGGTTAGTACTGTCGATTTACGAAGGCCATTCTGTTTTTCTCTTGATACTGCTCAGATGCTAACGGGTTTGCATGTTGTCAACAGTTCACTGGATCTCCGTTACCGCTGTATCTGTACCGTGAAATACCAGCCGTACATGTGGTATCTCCGATGGATGGCCCAGTCTACGGGGGCTTTGCCATCGTGGTTGAAGGCCGCGGCTTCATTGATACTGGAAAAATTGTTGTACGCTTTCAATTGTACCTCGAGCAGCAGAATGCAACACCTTGCAGTGAGGACGATGCCAGTTCTGCAAAACAACCTCGGACATCTTCATCGCTATCTGCTAGAGCCCCCAACTCTCCCGAAAAGTACCAAGGTATTGCGACTGGAAATGAGAAGATTGTTGTGGAACCAACTCCAGTGACAACGGAACCAGCAGTCACATCCGTCGATGTGGTTGCAAAATTCATTTCTTCCGAGCGAGTCCTCTGCCCAGCTCCTTCCTTCCCTCAGGAAGGTGTGTACAAAGTACTCGTGGCACTGAACAGCGTCGAATTCAGTCGCGTCAGTGATGGTTCGTGGTTTCTAGCCTGGCAAAACTGGCAAAAGCGAAAGCGATTACTTTCTCACGCTCTTTTCTCGCGAGCCACCGCACCGGACGAGACAGCCACTGCTGCTGCAATTGCTGGAGCTGCAGCAGCATCTGCATCACTGGATGAAGATGATATCGAGCGACTACGACGGAAATCCAGCTTCATGCTGCCGAAAATCAAAAGCACGATGGCCACCACTACCGGTGAGTCTTCGTCGACATCGTTCAAATTAAAAAGTTTTTCTTCCGTGTCCGAAGAAATGCCCTCCGTTGATTACACTGAAGAAGCGCTAAGAAAGGACCCACGACTTCTGCAATGGCATCCTACGTCAACTATTGAGGCTCGAGTCAGTGGTCGACCATTGCTATCGCTGCTTGAATATTTGTGCGGAACTCGTGAGACAGAACAATTCATTTGTCGACGGTTGACTGTGGCCTTCCAATTTCAAAGCGCTCAGCCGCACAATAGACAAGAACCAAGTGAGACCACATCTATCTCTGCACTTCGTTTTCCGTCTTTGTGGAGGCTTTGCGTTTGGTATTTCCCAATGCGCTAATGCGAGACCTTGAAGAGCTTTGGCATGCCGCCGAGCACCGACCTGATGGTGCAATGATGCTAAAGCAGTTGTTGCGACGATTGCTACGGAATGTGGACCATCGGAGATCGAGTCCTGAACCTGGACCAACTCACTACGATCCGCGTTACAACATCGTGTCTTCACGTGAATCGGCAGCGATTATTTTCCCTCCTGTCGTACAACCTGAGCACATTTCGGATCCACCGTCAGCTCTCTTCATTGACTATGACGCTGCTGTGCAGACCATCAAGCCTCGGCCACCTCGACCAGTTTTCCGAAAGAGGAAGTTCAATACGTCGTGGTGTAACCCTGTCGTAGAAGGTGCTCCGGAACCAACAGCACCATCTCCAAGACCGCCTTCGACGCGGCAAAGCCCTCAAACTCAACTCAAGGAAAGCGAAGTCGATGTTTTGGCCGCTGAAACTTCTGGAAGTGCTGACGATGGGGTGACAAATGTTGCCGACAACCCCTCCACAAGTACTGAAGGTACTCTACATGTAGACAGCGCTCGCAACGTTGATAAACCACAAGAACTCCTAACGGCTTCGGCTGAACGCCAGGGTATTGATGGATCATCAACTCAAACAGATCGAGGACAAGCAAGTAAAGAGGATGCAGTGCGAACACCTCGCACTCTGGTCCAAGCTACCATTGCTTCCAGCAACGAACGTTTGAAAAGCCCTCGAAATCCAGGGGCAACAACAAAACCTCCTGTGTCTTCACCTCCACTTCCAATACCCTCGTTGGTTCCGAATTCATCCACAGTGATGCCTCGACAGATCAACTTGAGCGGCCCGAATCCATTCTACAACGATATTTCGCCATTGTACGCCAAATTCCTGAATTCAACGGAGGTCAAGCGGTTTTTGAAACAATGAGCACAACATTCTAAATGCTGGAAGAAAATATCCATTTATGAAGCTGTACTTTAGGTTAACTTCTGCAGTACTGCGTCGTGAAGGGCTGTTTCTCACCCTGGCTGACGCAGTAATCTACAAACGGTGCGAGCTGGATGACACCAATGTTGTCGGCGTCGAAAAACATGAAAATGTGAATAACCTCCTTGTCGGTCAAGTTGTCTGGTAGACCACGCACAGCACTCGTAGCAGGAAGAGAAACCCCATTGTCGTAAACGCCGATCTGAATTCGTGCAGCTCAATGTACTGTCGTTCCTCTTCCTGTTGTGGCTCTGACTTTGCAACACCCGCTGATCCATAACGTAGCGCACCCAGTAGATGCTGGGCAGTCTCGGGCTCTGCCTTCAGTAAACTGAGGAACCTCTTCAGCGCTGATCGTTGATGAACGCTTGCTCCAAGTCGCTCGTCGTGTATGCAGCCAGGCTCAGTAGCTTCACCGTGACGCTTTGACGAGTCGTTGATTTCGTTCGTGAATGTGCTTGATCGACCAAAAGCATTGTTACCATCGGAGGCGGTAGTAGGATAGTCCAAACCGATACCAGTCGCCATTGCGTATGAGTATCTAGTGACGGGGGCGCCATGAAGCATCTCCAGCTTCATTTGGTCAATGCTATCTGTCTGCGCTTTCGTCAAGTGCTGAATATTCGGGTCCACCTCGCGAGCGAGGGAGCCATTGCGTCCTCGAGGAACCCGCTTCGTAGCTAGCAAGCTCCCAGTATCAAGAGGTAAGAATGAACTCTTGGTCACCGTGATGCGTGCAGACTCTCGACGTTCAAATTCCTCTTCTTCTCGCTCTCGCTGGCGCTGTTGACTGAGCAGACGAGCGGCAGTCTCAGCTAAATACTGATCGCGGAGGGAGCTCCGAGGTCCAGCGCCAGGTTTTTCCGCCGCAAAGTCGGCATACCGATGACTCGCCTGGAGAGTAGTCTCGAAGGGTGGTGGGGTCATCTCGCTCGCATGGCTGTTGCAGTTCACCTCCTTGGGTGTTTCATGCGAGAGAACACGCTTCATCGTCGATTCGATCCTAGATTCCTTTCGATCTAATCGCCAGAACCAATAACTTGTTAGACAACGAACTGAAGAGCTTAAAGCGTGAACACGAGGACTTGCCTGATGCGAAATACGGAGCCGGGATTTTTCGACGCGAATAGCCCGTCCTGTCACGGAGAGCGTCCTCCTCAACCCAATTTCCCACCAGAGCGCCAATGTCATTGGTCTTGTTATACGATGCAAACATGTTGTCCATCGTCGCCGCTAATGAGTGTTTGCTGTCTCTTTGGTCAATGCGTTGTCGAGTTGGTGCGTTACAGCAGTGAGTGCTTCGCAAAACCTAATAAAAGTTTGCCTAGTAAACGACAAAAGCACTTGGCAGGTAGAGCGATCTAATAAAAGGTTGTAAAATGTGCGCGTCTTACCTGGCTGCGTCGCTGAAGCAATCTTCTTTGCTGCTGTATTTTGTCGGTCAATAAGCACAAATGGCGATGCACAACTCGAGTCGGAAGATTCGATTCTCCGATCCGCACGCGGAGCTCCCCGTCAAGAATCACAAGTATGTGAAAAACTGCACAGAGCTGTACATGGCGAATAAACGGATTGATAAAATCGGTAACTTCGAAGCCTTCGTCAACCTTGAGGTGCTATGGATCAACGGCAATCAGGTATGACGACCATGTTCGAACTCCGTCAGTCTCGGCAGTGACTTATTTCCTCTACACATTGTTCAGCTCCAAGAACTTGACGGACTCGATGAGTGTTTTCGGCTGAAGCAGCTCTACGCTCAAAACAATTGCATCCGGTAACGTGGGTCTGATGCTCGATTGTGATGCAGTCGTGTGTTTAATGCGCATGGTTGTGTAGGTCTCTTCATGGCTCCTCCCTTGCGCATTTCAAATTTCTACAAGAACTGCGTTTGTACGACAACAGGTTGAAGGACCTACAGGGTACTCTGGTGGTGCTTAGTCGACTTTCGCGCTTGCGAGATCTCGATCTGTTCGGTAACGCCGTCGTGGAGGAGGAAAATTACCGCTTACAAGTCATTCGAGCTATCCCGTCTTTGGATGTGCTGGATCGCCATGTTATCACGGACGAAGAGCGCGCAAAGGCGGCAAAGTAAAGACTCGTTCTTGATGACGAGCAGCCCGAACCAGTAAAGTGCTAACCAATTGATTGTGTACAGGTTGCAGTTGCACGAAGATGTGGACATCTATGGCGTCCACCAGCACGGTAAAAAGAAACAGTATTCGACTGTCGCGGGTGCACCACCTCAAGCATTGTCGGGGACCGTGAAAATATTGTTCAGAGAAGTCACAGCCATCAAACGCGAGCAGCAGGTAGGAATTTCTCGTGGACAATCGCTGGTATCGATTCGTCTGATACTAATTTGCCAGATGATAGATACAAACTCATGAGGCAGCGGAGCGAGAGCAACAGCAGTTAAAACAAACTCAGCAGCGAGAGCTATCCGACACTCCCAGCTTCAGGAGAACTTCAAACAATAACAAAGTCGACGAGTTTCCGAGTTTAGGTGATTGGGAAATTACAGCACTCAAGAAGTACTTCCAGGGGCTTGAAGGAACGGCAAACAGGTAGGTCATTGAGATTCGACAGAGCAAATATGTAGACGGTCTGACGAATTATTCTCGAGTAGTGGAATCGCAGAAGAAAGTCTCGGGCAAGTAATTCGATACCTCCAGACGCGAGGATATATCGTCTTGTTCGATGGTTTTCATCTCGACGTGAGATCAATCGGTTCGCTAGAAAAATTGATGCCGGTATCGGGCACCATTCTCTGGAAGGAGTTTGTTCAGGTATGATTCTGACACTGCAATGGTATAGAGAGGCCGCTAAGCTCGTCTTCGTGTACCATGAAGCTCTTTGAATCCAAGCAGTTGCAATGTGAGATATTGAGCCCCCAAGAGTTGCAGCAACAGGCAGCTGGCTGCTTTGACAAGTGTGCTGTCATGCAAGTAAGTAATCAAATCACTCCAACGCTACCCCTGATCTCACACATGTATGCTAGCGCCGACTGCAAGTCCTGACACCACCGACTCCAAATATGCGGTGAGTTTATACGCACGAAATTCCTCAAAAATCGACGTTCTGATGTCGTGATGTTGGAATGGTACAGCAACTTGTCAAGGAGAGTCTGGAGCTATCTCAACAAGGCTATCATCTTCAGGCTTTGGCAGATGGAGACAACTCGTCTCGTCGATCCAGGTCATCTCGTTTACCAAGCTCGGTAGACGTCAGAGGAAACTGGAACGCAGCCCCAACATCAACACCTCGAACGCGCTTTTGCATGACGGCCTTTTCTCGAGAGAAGGTGTCGGTACCTCCATCAGCATTTGCTTCAAAGGATTGTAGCTCCAAATTCTCCGAGTTGAAAACCGAAAGCGCACACATCAGCGAGGCATTGGCCGGCAAATACAAAATCCGGCAAAAGGTGCGTCATGTTGAGGTATGGCCCTCTACCACCTCCAGAACACTCAACACTCGTTTGTTGTGGCAGGACTTCACGAAGTACTTGCTGAAGCAGTCTCCACAGACGACAAAACTTGTACGCCGTAACTACCAGTTGTAGGTCTACACAACAACAACAAAACAGTGACGTCAGCTGATACAAAACAATTTGGCATATCACCAGAGACGGCAAATAGTCCGACACTTGGTACTGCCCTCTCCTTTTATTCAATAAAGTCTTCCAGATCAGCGAATGCATCTGCTCCATCTTCTTCGTTCAGGAACGCGTCAATAATAGGGTGGCGACTACGCAGACGCTTTTGGCGTTTCCTGACGATCGGGACAACACCGAGCAAACGTTGTCTTGCCCTTGTCTTTCCACGATGAGAATTTGTTTGATCTGTTGGCGCGATTATTTCTTTAACTTGAGACACCAATGCTTTCATGTGATCAATTGAGGCTTCTGGTAGCGTGGTCTACAGCGAATTCGATAATGAACGGGTAAGCTAGGGTACATGAGGTATTCAGGGGATCAAGCTACCTACCTCTTTCAGCCAGACTTGCACGGTCCCCGGAACTTGCAAGAAGAATATATCCATCTTGAGTAAGGTTGCAGATACCTGGAGCCAAAAAGAGAGGAAACAGGGAAATTATTAAGTTAGATTATCGCCCTGTCAAAGGAACTAAGCGATTCAATCCAGTAAAATGCACCTTCGTTTTTGTTCCAGGGTCTCGGCTCGCATCCTTGATACTATCGACCCATGTTCGAGTTCTCAGTGCAGATAGCACCGAGTATTCAAAAATGTTGATCATCACATTCTGCGTCAGACCACCGTCAGCATCGACTGTCTTTCGCAAAGATCCGCTTGCTTTGCCGATGCGTAAACCGAGTTCGACCATGTGCAGCATCTTCAGTAGCACTTTTCGGGTCCCCAAGAAAAATCACGGTTGTTGCAAATCGCTCGGTTGGCTAGTTCATGAATCCGAATGTAGCCCATAACTTCCTGGTGATGGGGAAATCTACCGGTGCCACCGCCAGAATTCTTGGTTGTGATAGCACTGAGAAGCGAGGACATAGATTGATCAAGCACGACCAAAACAGCGAGAATGGCGATGCTTTGGCAAGCTTGAGTCTGGAGGTGTGGAATACGATCTCGATTGGGAGTATTCGAACTGCCGCTGTCGGTGTTTGCTTCGACGACTGCACTGGATTCGTCGGAGCTATCTGCTTGTACATCCGAGTCGGACGAGTAACTGGCGTCCGAGTCAGAGTCTACTCTTAAACCGAATCGAGATCTGGCATTGAACCCTTGTCGTAGACGCTTCCGACGCGATGGGGTACCGTGTTTTCCTTCTTTTCATCAGAGATGGTCCGTGCTTATGGCGACCCTTGCTCGAGGTAGTGGGAGTAGTAGTGGAGTTGAGTCCACACGCCTGAATAATTCCTTCAATCTTGCTCTTCATCGTCACGAACATTTTGAGGTGGAGTGCCAGATCGGGCGGCAGGGAAATATTTACGAGAAGGCGAAGAAGTCGCGGCTTGTACACGACATTGTCGCATAGGATATCGTACGCAAGCGAAGAAAGTGTGAGCCACTCGGCGGGATCCACGTTCCAGTCCCCATTCCCGCGCCAATGTTACGAAAGCGCCTACTTAATGATGCGCATGACACGGCCAGTTTTGCAAGCCCATCCTGTTGAGCGCACTCCTTGACGTCACTCAAAAAGTAGCGAGACAGAAGAAGAAAGTTGTTGACATTAGCATTTCGTGGCCTTTCCGGTTCTCTATGTTGACCAGTCCACGAAATTCGTTGTAGCACACGTCCAAGCTGTTCGTGCACTGAACGGAGATTCGAAGTCGTCAACATCGCCTCTATCATCCGTCCAATTGCAGCACAGATGTGTTCAAGCATCTCTTCTCCTGCCTTAGTGTCTAAAAGCACGACTGTCTTCGCGTTTTTCAGGCGCAACAAGATGCCTGACCAAAACAGGAAATTTGGTAGAAATGGAATCAGCATACACCGAAAATGTGGAAGCAGGTTCGTCACTTTCGCCGTCCGTATCCATGAGAAGATAGTCTGATCTCCGTGCATCGTCGGAGGTGGATATATCTGATACTGCTACGATTTGACCCTAACAAAGAGATATATGCACAGCAGCATGTCGAAGATGGAGCCAGCTTCGCTCAGTGCACCCGCTTCAATATCACGAGGAAAAATGCTTCATGAAGATCATCATCTCCGAGTGCAATGCAACACGAATCCAATGCAAACAGGGCCGCGTCAAAAGACATTCCGCTTGGCCGTCCATTATGCGATGTCCTAGAAACAACAGCCTCCTGGAGTGCGCTTTTGATTGCAGTCAAAATCTGAAGTCGCTCAGGTTGTAAAACTCGGCGAAGCCCGTACGAAGCAGCCCTGAGATATTCCTTAGATAAACTTGAGTCCATTTCGTTTCCGTAGTGAGTAGCAAGCTTCTGCACCATCCTATGCAAGCTGAACTCTACTTCCATCAATGACCAAATCGAAATACCACTGTCATCGGCACGAAACGCTACCAAACCCCGGTTGCCCATATCTTGGTCGCCAGAATTCAGCACAGGCCGACGCCACATCAGCATTTCTATCGCAACGTTGCAAATTGCGCACCCGATGTAGATGCGAGCTACAAGTCTCCACCAGGCACTTTTTTCGTTAGCTTTACCGTGCACAGACTGGTTTAACAGATCTTCTGAGTCCTGGCAAATCCAGTGGAAAAAATATTTCCAGTTGGGAACCAAGTCGACGAGCCACTGCTTGATATCGCTGTCTTTCTCGCTGAGTGCCTCGATTGGTAGACCCTCCGAAGAAACTTTCGCTCGAGTTGCAGCTATTTCGAATCCTATCAAGCACGACAGTAGCTTCTGAAAGACCAATCCGATCGATGCCGCGCCGTTCAGGCTTGCATTTTGGTGGTAAAATGCATCGAGAGAGCTGAATCGAAAGCGGGGTAGATCGGAATCCTCCTCTTCATACTCATTTTCGCTATCTTCACCATTTCCATATCCCACCACGCTCGATGTAGTTGGCTGGATGAACTTTCCAACTTCCTGCGATAGGAACCTGTGGAACTCTTCCCATGAACTTTTGCGCAATGAGATGATGTGCTCCTCCAACTGAGTCCCACCGAACTTGAACAACTGCTCTAATCGACCAAACGACCAAGCCTGGATGTCGAGGCAAGCTGTGATACTGTTATTGAGTGCAGATACAATCTCTTCCTGCAGGCAGTAACCACGTCAGCAGCAACTCACCATGCCAATAACAAACCAAAGTAAGGGACGCGACCACGTACTTCTTGCTGCTCATTAAATGGTAGCTCGTGGTGTAGCCACGTACACCACATGTCAACAGCAAACTGCTGATGCAACCGGGTACCCGTAGAGAGAAGCTTACGTAAAAATATACCATCAAAAAGTTATACAAATCTGTCAAGTACAGAAATGGTATACACGTTAGATTTCTCAAATAGTTGTTGACAAGGAATACAAACCGTTACCTTTGTACGCTGTTGCCAAACGGGAGGCAATGAGAAAAAACTCCCGAGCGCTGTCAAATGAGCGTTGAAACTGCACACTTTACGCAGTCAAACGAAATAGCATTAGATCCACGCCGTCCATATTAACAAGCATATTGCTTGTCGCTTGTTACCTGAGCAGTCTTGAACCGCATTTAGATGCGGAAAAGCTTCCCTGATTGCGAAGTAAATAGTTGTGACAGAGTTTCCCCAGCGATCTACACAATAAAAGCCACAACCACTGGTTAACCTCTGTAGGTGTACCGCATATGCAGACTCGACTTCTTACTTTCCTCTGCGGGTTTTAGAGAGCGTTCAAATAAGCTGCTGAGTACTTCAGAGCGCGTCTCAGGGGCCTGTTGAGCGCAATAACCGGTCAGTCCAATTAGGTAGAGAGAACTAAGCGAGTGAATCAGTCGCGTACCGTCTCAAAACTGATTGTAACAGTAGCAGCGCCACTGTGCACTTTGAAGCCGGCAGCTTGTCACTTTTATCACTCGAGTTTCTTTCTCTATCCAGAAGAAAGCAATATCCATCAAAAGAAGAGCTTTCCACTCACGCGCATGAATCTGTTTGCCGCCGAAATTTAGCAGGAGTTCCACTTGATCAAGGACATGTTTCTCTATAGTTTTGTTTGGCACTCGCGAATAAGCGTCCTTCTGTGGCGTGGTGATAGTGTTAGACGCCATGATATCACTTTCCACAATCCGCCACGCGAGCTGCTCAATGTCTGTGAACACGGAAGCTTCTGTTGCAACGCGAGAGGATGACATTCGGTGATGCAAAATTGGCTTGGATGCCTGGAGTGAATGCAGCAGCAGGAAAATGTCGCGCCAGTCTTGCGTGAGGTCCAGTCCACCGCATTCCGAGTCGTCAAACAAGCTGCTAGTATCCTTCATAACGTCGGCATCCTCTGCAAGGATACTAAACCGAATGGATTCGCATACAAGCGAAACGATCCGTGATGACTGGTTGAAACTCTGTGTTGCAAAACAATCCGGCGCAGTATGTTAGCACGATGCAATCAGTCCATACGTAGCAACATCGCAGCGTACCATTTGCAGGTTGAACTCTGCCTCCTGTCGAAGATGCACCGGCAGCTGACGAAGCAAATAGCGCGCAATCCCAATCCATCTGTGGTCGTCCGTCACACTCGCCACCAGAACACACCCGCATCACGGGGTTCATCGTCTCACTCGCCATTTCCGGCGACGTCGTCACCATGCGCTCCACATTTTCCTACAACCATCAGAAATCAACAGCCACCACTTCCCCACCAACCGTTGTCTCCACCCACCTGGAGCTGCTGCCAGCTCTCTCTCGACATCAACGCCGTGTCATCCACGAGCACCTCCAGCAAACTCGGCACTGTCTGGCAGCTCCACGGCAACTCCAACAACTTGGCCAAATTCTAAACACTCCACCAAAAAGAGCAAAACCAACAAAGTAAATCGCCGCTCTCCACCTCTCCCCTCCGTCTCTCCCACCTCAGTGACAACTCTCGTCTCCTCGTCCTCTCCACTGAGCTCCCCATCATGCCTAGAAAGTACGGCACGAGGCCTAACAACTGGGGCAGCACTTTGCCCGGCTTCTTGTCGTGCACCAGCTCCTCCAGGAACGAAAAGACGATCTCCAACACCAGATTGAGCTCCTGCAGCAGCTTGCGGCGGCGCACGGCGTGCTGCGTCCTGGGCTCTTTCCGCAGCTCCTGCAGCTCGTCCAGAGCCGCGGCGTATCCCAAATTGATCTCTGTGAACAGCTGCATGCTCTCGAGCTCGCTGGGGCTGCCGCGTCGCAGCAATTGGACGATTCTGGACGTGGCGCGCAGTCGCGTGGCCTCGCACTGCACCAGCAGGTGCACGAGCGGCAGCCAATCGTCTTGCACTAGGAACTCGCTCTTCTTCTTGCCGCACTTGGCGTGGTGAGGCGCGATGCCGTCCAGAAGGCCGTTGAGCTGCGGAAATGTCACGGTACGAGGGGAATATTAGCGCTACGGAGGTGGGAGTGGTGTGGGGAGGGGCAACTGCGGCACCTCGTCGGCGTCGATGGACTGCAGGTATTGGTGCACGGCATCGGCGTCCGTGGCGCTCGCGCGCAGCAGCTCCGCGCGCTGCCGTGCTCCATGGCTTTTTGGAACTGGCGGCAGTAGAAAGGTGTTTTTTAAAGTCTTTTGCTTTTTCTTAGGAAGTGGATAAAGTCACACAATGAGTGCACGTAAGAAATTCGTAAATAAAATACGGGACTGAAATAAAATCCCGAGAAATCAGCCAGCCATAAAAGTCAGAAAACACCCCTCCTCCTCCCTCCCCGACGAATTTGAGCCTTTCATTTCGAAACACGCGCGAAAACCAGGATGGCGAGTATCGCGTCGACTTCCGAGCCCGACAACGATCCAGATGAAGGCCAATCTCCGGAGGAGCACGTCCCTGCATCGTCAACTGCTCTCGCCCATGCCCCACGTATGCGCGAGGACATGGTTGACAGCTGGGAGGCGTTTTTTACGCGTTTTGATGCGTATCAAAAGGAGACTCGCTAGATCTTCAAAATGCGCACGTCTATCAGCTCGGCAGCTAGAAATGCGGATCTCCAACAGCGTGGCAAGGACACCCCTGAAACGCTCATTCCCGACTCGTTCGACAAGTACTACCGGAAGCTGGTATGTACACACAGCTGGACGCGACCCAGTCGATCGAAGGGCAAGCGGCACAACTACTTCGTGAAATCGATAGGATGCGCAGCGCGGATGACGGCAACGGTGGTGTGGAATGGTTCCAGAGGCTTTGAAGTAAACGTTACGCAGCAGCACACCAAGCACAATCACGCGCTGGACTCGGGATCGTATGGGAATCATCCCTCCAACCGTCGCGTCGACGATGAAGACTTGATTGACTTTGTGGACGAACTCAAGCCGCCGGAGCTAAGAAGAAGCTGATATTGCAGTTCCTGAGGAAGAGGACAGGTACGCTACCCAATTTCGGTTACTTGGTTAGCTATGTTCCTAATCGTTGCTTAGGCAAACATGTTACGCTGCGCGACGTGCACAATATGGTTGCCAACCTGAAAGCAACTCGACGCGGATCTACAACTGTCGAATCGAGATTGGAGGCAGGACTCCGCGATTTCTGCTCTCGCAAGGGTAACACGGCGACGATCTACGTCGACGATGACAAGCTGGCGCAGACAATTACTTTCCAGACCCATCAGATGCGGCGGTTCTTTGAGGCCTTCCCCCAAGCACAACACGAACGACGCCCGGTACAAGCTTTTCAGTTTCATGATCCATGACGTCTTCGGCCACGTAAGTACATGCTTTGTGTCCTATGTATGACTTTGTGACGATATTGACTTGATTGTGCCTCTTTGTGTCTCTATGTGTGCTTGTGTGTCTTTGTGTATTGTGTGTCTGTTTGTTATTCACAGGGACAATATGTTCAGCACGCTCTCATGGAGAATGAGAGCACCGAGTGCTTAACGGATGCAGTCGCCTCTTTCAAGTCGTTTAACCCAACTTGGAGCGAAGTTCGAGTTATTATCGTTGACAAGGACTTTGGGGAGATTTCGCTGCTACAGACTGCCTTCCCTGCTGCGCGAATTCTTCTCTGTGTGTTCCATGTGGTAAAATATCTTCGGAATGAAATGTCGAAGCGAGAGTACAACATTGAGGGTCGTGACAAAGTGGAGGACGCTGTGCATATGATGCTGAATGCCACGACGGAGGCTGAATATGAGATCGCCCGCGGCTACCTGTACTGTGTGGTGGACGGAAAGAGAATTTCACTCGACGAAGACATTCCAGACACCAGGCACCCGTTTCTCAAGTACTTTCACGAGAATTGGCACAATTGCAGGGAGATGTGGAGTGGTTTTGGTCGTGTAGACGTCCCTCATTTGGGGAACACTACGAACAACCGGTAGTGCTGTTACAGCCTTGTTTTTGTGCATGATCACATGTACAGTAGTAACTCCCGTTCTGTGCTATGTAGATTGGAGGCAGCGTGGGGTCATTTGAAGGACGTTCTGAAGCCTACGATGATGCTGGACGAGTGCGTTGATACGCTACTTTTCTTGCAATCGATCGCCGAGCTGGAGTATGCAAAGAAGATGACGGACGCTGGATACATGCGCTATGTCGGAGCGGGCGCTGAGTTGCACAAGCTGTCAAAAGAGGTCAGTCAGCACGCGTATGAATTGGTGGAGAAGCAGTATCGCGTTGCCAACGATCACAAGACGCAGTATAAGACTCAAGAGATACAGCCGTATATGATTGAGATGGTATCAATGGTTGACAAGACCCGCAAGTACCATCTTGATACTAGGGTACGTACGCTGAAATGTTAGTTCTAGACGAATAATGCTTGAGCACTAACCAAGAGTATCATTATCTATGTGTAGACGTATCATTGTTCGTGTATCTTCATGAGAACGGAGCTGCTTCCTTGTCGACATGTGATCTACTGGCGCCTGCTTGCCGGTAAAAGTCCCATCCCGATGTCGCACATCCATCCTCGTTGGAGCCTTTCGTGTCATCTGAACCTTCCAGTCGAAGAGGAGGAAGAAGACGAAGTTGCGTGTGGATCGTTCCGCGTCCGTGATTCAACTTTGGAGTCGACGCGTCACAAAGTGCTGAATGGAACCAACAAATTTCGCACAGCGCACGCAGTCAGCACGCGCATTGCCGACATCATGAGCCGGAACGGAACTCCGGTGTTTCAATCAAATGCTGGAGAGTCTCAAGCGCTTTGAATCGATTGTAACAGACGGTGAGGCGCCTTTCATGTCAGAAATTACTTCGCGGGTGGACCAACTATCCGACTTCAACCCGCTCTCGCAGATCTTGGATGAGAGTGCTGTCCCAATGACTCTGATAGCTGACGACACTGCATCTTCACACCGGGATGAAAGAGAGGTACCTGCGGCCGAACATGCGGCTACGGGTGGTTCTGATACTTGCAAGGAGTATACGAAGACTCCGTCTGAAAGTCACATGAGTGAAGTGACGCAAAGCAGAAGACACACAACAAGTCACGCAATAAGTCACACAACTAGTGTGACTCAAGGTTTGGGTCACACTGTCGAGGCGGGCATTGCTTGTCAAGACGCCACGGAAGACGTCGAGATGCGCGATCTTCTGTCTAAGGAGACGGTGTCAACGATGGCGGACAGAGAGTTGAACCCTGTGATGCCCTCCGTTAAGAGACCACACACTGATGGCAGCCACGGCAGCTCAAGCTCCAGTGAAGAAAGCTCGTTCTTAGTCTCGAAAAGCACGAAAACCAGAGGCCGACCCAAGATACGAAAAGGTCAGAAGCAACAAGTAAAAAAGAAACGGATGGTGGAATCCCGGAAAGAGGCCAAACAACTCGTGCAAGGAACGCTGTTGCCGGTTACAACACTCAGCAATGTTGCCAGGGTGTTAAAGTCGTCGTACAGCTACGAATCCGCGCACGAGCTTTTATCCAGCTTTCCCGCTAAGATATTGGGACCCAGGAAGCAAGCCACAGCCAAAGTGATTGCCCCCGAGAGCCTCAGCAGCGTCAAATTCGTGTTCACTGAAAAGTTCACGAAGAAGTGCTGCAAGCTGCTGAGTGCGTTCAAGAAATCTCTGCCAGATCCGAAATTACCAGTTGGAGTTCGTGTTTCTAAGGTCGGAGTCATCTCCGAAGAGCAGTTGCAAATTATGGTCGATCACCATGAAACGATGGAATCATTATTGGAAGTGTCGGACGCGATCGTGTGGATGGATGCTACGTCGCTCAACAGACTCCCAATCCCCGAAGGTATGAATGAGTATGCCGAACTAGATAAAGCGAGAGGTACAGTCGCTATGCAGCAAGTGATTTTACCGATGTCGCGCGATTCACCCTTTGGACGGATCTCCAACAAATCCTTGCTTCTCTTGAGGGAAGATTGCTGGCTCAATGACGACTGCATCATGCATGCAATAACAATACTTCAAGAAGAACATGAATCTATTGGGATTATTTCGCCTGGTTTCAGCGGAACGGAGAGCATTGCAACGCAACACAAAGTCATCACCGGTTCTCGCCCGTTCCAAGAACACAACACACGCCGATTTACATCAACAAAAACCACTGGTGTGGCGCCGTTTAACTTCAAGTCGACCCCGAAGATGATAACAGTTTTCGACCCTCAACAAAAGCCGAAGCAGTTCGAGAGATGTGAAGACATTATCAAGGCACTTTTTCCAGAGATGATAGCCACCATGGTCTTGCAACGAGAAGTGCAGTTGAAGCAGACTGATGGACACAGCTGTGGGCCATTAGTTCTACTATTTTCGAGTGCTCCATGCACGATATCGCTCTGCCAAAGAGCCATCCAAGGCGCTGATGCGGTACTTTAGGTTGCGATATCTTCTGAAGTCTCTACATGTTTAAGAAAGAAGAGATCGTTTGGACTGGTTATCATGCATAATCGCGATAAACGAAGAACCCGTACAATATCTATGTCTCAGTCTATTGCACCGTAGTATCTCTGGTCTAAGTGGCGACGCACGATAGAGGCGAAGCAATGTATCGTCGCACCGATGTTCTCAACTGCAGAAAGTCACGCCACACACACAGCATACGACTCCGTGTTGTACGCCTCTCGCTGCCGCTCTCAGTGGCGGTGAACAGACACAACACACCCACTGCTGATATCCATCTCCCGTAGATCACTCGCGACATCTCGCACCGCATAAGAGAGAGAAACTACTCCTGCTCAGTACGCGCCTCGCATCTTCGTCTTGTCGGACGACATGCTGGTCGCGGACCAGCCACCCGTCATGCAGATGGTCACAATGGTGCCCGCTTGCGCTTTGCCGCCACGAGCTGGGTCGCTGCCACGAAATGAAGCCCACAGTCGGTTGCACACTCACTGTCTTTTCACAAAGTGTTGCCACTCCATCGACGACATTTGCGCAACACTGACGATCGCGCATACAGTCATGTACGACATTCTTGCAACACTGGCGCTTGCACAAACACTTCCATGCTCTCCAGAATGGTTATAAACGTCGTAATTTTTGAAATTTATCCGGTATTTTATTTCAGTGTGTGCCACAATTGTGACATTGTGCCTTTGTCGAAGGTACACTCATTGATGTGGTGGCTGGTAGATGCACTTAAGTACGAAGGCACCAAACCATTGTGTGACTCTAACATTGATCTTTTCTAAAACAAAGCCGCGACTTCGCACGGACCAACTCTGGATTTTTCTTTGAGCTCAACAAACTCAGTTTCAAAGTGAGCGTTTATAGAAAAATGGATTGAATTCGTCGTGCAAAATTCACTTCATATTCATATACGCCATTTTTGGATTGTACTTCGAAGTATTGATCAGGAGATAGTGATAGGAACGATACTCAAATGAAGGCGAAAAATAAGCTGTACTTCGAAGTACATGTATCAGCAACATGTTAACATGTTGGTTGAAGGTGTGTTGGAGGAATCCTAAATTTATCGATCTAGCTCATTTCGCTTCTAATTAAACGGTTGCTACTTGTAACTATGCCAATCATGCCTGCGTATTTACTCAAACGAAACCCCTCCCAGTGCGTATAAGTTTCTCACCATGTACTTGAAGTATCCATAGACCACCGGGCGTAGTAATTTCACTAAATTTTGTTGGCCAAGATAGCTGCAGGGAATGTTTCGTTCAAATTGCACGAATAAGTTTCCGTGACTGATGCGATTTTAGATTTTGTACGTAGTCTTGCATGAATGTGAGAAGATAAGCCGGCAATGCAACCACGTACGCATATTTTTACTACACCAACACTGTATGAATGCCGGACAATAACAAAAAATTCTATTTACTGGGCACACGCTTCAATATATTCCAAACGTATGTAGTAAAACAGTGCTCGTGTTGCTCGAAGAAAAAACATCCACGATGTTGCTCGAACGGTCTGGATAAATCATCTGCTGCAGGTAAAATAAGATTATAAGTGATATCATGTTATAGAGGTGTTTTGGGGTCAACCGCCACAAATAAAATAAATAATATTTGCTGAAGTTTCCAAATCGTATTACATCAGAAATGCAAGGGTAGACTCTGGATATAATATCCAGATGCTATCCCAGCCCCTTAGTTACTACCGAGTACTACGTAGTATAATCTTCTCAAAAAACGATAAAAACTGACTGGGACTTGTATTATCATTTCCAACTTGGTCGATTGTCAGAAGGCACGTATTATATGGTGCCGCTGAGCAAACGTTCGACGGCGGCGTGCACATTGCCGAGCGTGGCTTGTAACGCGCGGATATTTTGGTCGCGATTGGAGAAGCCCATGTCGTTGAGCTGCGTCAGCTGGGACGCGTAGATCTCATCCGGGTTGCCTGCAGGCGCAGCAGGAGTACTGCCGGGTGCTGCTCCACCGAAACCGGCACCAGGGAAACCACCGAACATTGCGAACGGATTAGCGGCTGCAGGGTTTGCTGCTCCTGTAGTACCAGCGCCAGCGGCGTTGTTGCCAGGAAAGCCACTGAACATTGCGAACGGATTGGCGGCTGCAGGGTTTGCTGCTCCTGTAGTACCAGCGCCAGCGGCGTTGTTGCCAGGAAAGCCACCGAACATTGCGAACGGATTGGCGGCTGCAGGATTTGCTGCTCCTGTAGTGCCCGCGGCACCAGCGCCGGCAGCATTGTTGCCAAGGTTCAGGCCTTCCAATCTGTGCATTGCAAGCAAGATTCGACACCAATTAGCATCACGACAGATATACCGAGCAATGAACCACATCAACGTACCCTGGGACCAGTCCAGACCCACGCAACTGGTTCATGGCGTTCTGCATCTGCATCATCGCCTGGAGATTCTGCGGGTTCATAGCCTGACGCAGGAACTCGGGGTTCGACATCATTTGCCGCATCTGCGGGTCGGCGTTCATCATAGCGGCCATCTGAGGGTTCATCGCCTCCATCTGCGCGAGGAACTGGTCCGGGTTGCTCATGACCTGGTCCATGGCAGCTTGGAACATAGGGCTCTGCGTCATCTGCGTCATCATCTCGGGATTGCCGGCTATGCCGCCCATACCTCCCATGCCTCCAAGTCCACCCAGACCCGCAGCTCCCCACTGGTTGACGCCAGCACCAGCGGATGCAGTTCCAGTAGCAGCCCAAGGGTTTGCACCAGCAGCAGGAGCCGCCGAACTGGATGTCTGGCCCTGTGTCGTGTTGGTCGTGGCGCTGGCACTGCCACTACCACCAGCAACGCCAGGCATCGTGAACGCCGGGCCGCGAGAAGCAGGCGCTCCGCTCGCCGCCGCGTCCATGAGCGGCTCCTGCACGTCGTGGTACATACGTCTGAGCGCGTTGAATCCTTCCGGGTGGCTCTCGATGTTCCGCAGCGCCGTGTCCTGGCTTCGCATCATCTCGCGCATGGCCGCGGGGTTGCGCATGGCCTCCATGCTCTGCCGCAGCAGCTCCGGATCGTTCATGATGTGGCTCAGCTGCGGGTTTTGCTCCATGAGCTGCTGCATGGCCGGGTTGCTCTGCATTAAGTTGCGCATAACGTCCGGGTTGCTCATGATGCTCTGCATCATGGGCGAGTCCATCATTTGCCGCACCATCTCGGGGTTCTCCATCATCTGCTGCTGCATCTGCTGCATGCTGGGCGCACCACCAGCACCGGCTAAGTTGCCGAACAAGTTGCCGTTAGCAGCGCCGGCATTGGGGAACGCCGGGAAGTTCAACGGGTTGGTCGGTGCAGAAGCAGCCGCAGCTGGGGGCGTCGCAGTGGCTGCTGCAGAAGGTCTCACAGCGGTGCGCGCCGCTCCCTTGACGAAGTAGATGGTGTCTTCGGCCTGAATACCTGCGCAGTAACACGCAACTTAACCGTCAGACGCGGCTCTTGAGTTGCTGCAATGTCCGCAGCGAACGTACCGTAGCTGGCCAGCGTCTGCTCGTCCCTGAGCACTTTGCCCTTGTAGATGAGTCGCTGCAGCCCCGCGGGGACCTCCGTGGGGCCCGCGAGTACCTCCTTGCACTGTAGCACGGTGCTGTCCAGCGCCACGTCCACCGACAGCTTCTTCCCCGCCGTCGTCTTCACGTGCAGCGTCACCATACCTTCGAGAACTTAACCCTGCAAAATTCTCTTTTCTTGCAAAACGTTCACAAATTAAAGGACAAAAGACGCAACGTGCGTATCTCATTGGACAAAAAACATTAGGGCTAGGCGGCGAGTTCGGAGGATACCGGTATTATAATACTGCCCACTTTTTAACTTCTTGTTGTCTCCATACCGGTAGCCGCCGTTACAGTTAGATAGGGCTACCGACATATTAACTTGTAACCGCAGTTAGATAGGATGGTGAAGCCGATGGACGTGGTGCAGGTGGAGGCCGCCGAGCCGCCCGTTAAGCGCGCCAAGACGAAGCGCACGTGCCAGTTCTGCAGCAGCAAGAAGCACGTGGCTGCCGGCTGCGAGAAGAGCGCGTGCAAAAGTGCTGCCTGGCGCACCCCGGGGCCTGCAGCGCGCACCCGAAAGGTCTGGACGGCCCCATACAGTCTGCAAGTGACGAGAAATTAACACTTGGTGGTGCTTTGACAGAGGCGGAGAAACCCGAGTCGGAACCCGGCAAGGCCAAGAAACCCGTGCTCAAAAACGAGTTCCGCGAGACCAATTTCCATTGTACGGGACTATTCTGCACTGGTCCGTCACAAAATGGCCGCTTATTTGTCTTATTTGTGTATCTCTGCAGACTACGGCGAGACTGTGACCATCTTCTGCGTGCGAGACTTTTTCGAGAATAAGAAGCTGAGCCAACGCGTGCTGAACGATCAGGAGCGGGCGGAGCGGGTGAGCGGCAAAGCCTGGGGCCGCCGCAAGAGGAAACATGCTGCAGAGTCGGAGATCAAGCAGCTGATTCAGTGTGCACTGGGCAAAAGACCAGCTCCAGCCGAGTATGGAGCAGTCGTGGGATTCACGGACGCTTAAATGACCAATTACTTTTTCAGATCTTATATTCGAGGGTGACACAAAAGTTAACCTTGCATCCAGCACGGAATACAGGCGTCTCCTGCCGAAGAAGAATTAGACGGTGAAGACTCAATGTTTAGGTCAGGAGAGGGAGAATTGATGCCGGGGTCTGTGGTTGCAGGGGTGGCTGGTACTTTTCGGTTTTTTAGGAACACGATTTCTTCCTGGAGCTGTTTGGTGCGAAATTGGCAGTCGCGACTGTACTTACGCGCATTTTCCAGCTCCACGGCGATGTCTTCAAGTTTCTGCTCTTGTGCGGCGTTGGCATTTTCGAGCGCTGCGACTCGAGCTTGTAGGTGTTTCGTCTGGGAGTTGATTTGACCCCTGCGAGCTTTCAGCTCGAAATTCTCCTTTTGAGAGCTGCGAGCTGCTCGGTCAGTTGATCTTCGGCGCGGGACAATTCGCTGCGCCTCTTTTCCACGTCTGCCGTCCTTGCATTTGCACCTTTCAACGTCTTTGCAGTTCACAGACCAGCAAACAGTTAGCGCAAAGTGTTGACATTGCGGTCCTTGGAGTGCTTACCTTTGACAAGACTCGTTGCTTCTCTTCGAGAGCGAGTTTCTCCTCTTCAAGTCTTCTCGACAACCTTTCGGCATCTTCACGTTTCTGTTTCTCGCTTGTCATTGCCTACACTCGGGAGGTTAGAAAACTACTACGTAGAAGTAATGAAAAGGAATGCCGATGTCACACTTCACTTACGTCTGTAAGTTGTCGGCGAGTTTGATGAGCTTCAAGAAGCTCGCTTTCATGTTGAGCGCATTTCGATTCAAGTTGAGCTATCTGGGTGTCCACCAGGACAAAGTCGTCAGTGTCCGTAAAATGCATGCACCGCATGAAACGAAACATACCAAATTGCTCTGCATTTGCTGGTCTTGCAGAACTCGCTGCAGCTTGTTCTCGAGAGTGTATCGATCGTTGATACTTTGTTGCCGCTCTCTCCGAAGTTCCTCTACAATTTGTTGATGTGCCTTGCTCTCACTCCTAGCTTGAGTTTGATCCTTTTCTCGCAGTCTCCTTTGCTCGAGTGCTGTGGTGCGCTGAGTTTCGCTTTCAATTTCAAACTACAGCGAATTCAAGCGTAGTGAGTGAGAAGGGTAATGAAGTCCATGAAACCGTACCCGTTCACACTGAATTTGCAGGTGCTGCACTTGCCGCTGTAGTTCGTGGTTTGTTGTCGCCATCGCACTAACAACGCGAGCGTGTTCGTCCTGTTCTTGTCGTAATTGACGCTCGTGACTTGAAAATTCTCTGTCGACAACATTTTGCTTGCATCGTAGCATCTCCACCTCCTTCTCCTTGTTTGCGAGTTTGACTGTGAGCATTTCAAGGAGTTCTTCTTGAACTCTCCGCTCTTCCTCTTGAACAAATAGACTTGACGATTGATTATCCCAATTCGAACTGCCCCGGGCATCCTACAAAGGACAACGAGTGAGATATCATCACGAAAATGTTAACGGTCGCAGTTGACGTACAGATACCACGCGGCCCACGCGAAGTCCGCCGCCTCGTTTCACTGTCGGTAGTTTGTGAGGTTTCCCGAGTTTTGATTTTTCATGAATTCCGCTGCTGGTTGACGGCATGGACTGACGTTGAGCTGTCCAAGACATAGCGAACAGACCCAGCAAAATGCGAAGCTGATGGGCTGTAGTACATGTAGTAGTAAATGGTGAACGATATGTCAGACGAAAATACTTTGACTCGTTTCAGCTTTTGAGGGGAGCGCGTAGTCCCCAGTCGCTTGCACGTGCAGACTCTCCGCAATGTCCAAGTCGAATGTTCGAGTGCAGAGCGAGCAGCTCTTCAATCTTCAGGTACAAGGGGACAAGTATGCCAGACTGCTAGTGGAGCAGAAGCATCGACTTCGACAGCTTGACGATCACTGGAAGAAAGTTCACGAAGAGCTCAAGGAGCTGCGGCTGAAGCGTGGTGAATGTGACCAACGGGGCGGAGGTGCCAATGCAGTCCGCGCTCGGATGGCCGACGAGCAACGGAGCTCATGAAGCTCGAAAATCGCCTATCAGCTTGCAAGACCCGTGAGAGCAAAATGGTTGCGTACAACGCTGAGATTCGCAACAGAGTAGACGAACTTCGCGCCAATCGCGTCTTGAGTCAAACCGTGTTCGAGAAGAACCAACGCCGACTGCGTGAGATCCAGAAACAAATGCAGGAAGCCTTCCGGCAATCGACCCTGATCGTATCCGAGCGCGATCGGGTAAGTCTTGATATTTTATTTTTGTTGAATGCATTTGTTCACTAAACTGATCGATCGCTGCAGATTCTGTCCCAAGCGAATTCGTTGTCTGGCCAAAATGTGGATGAACAGGAAGCCTTTGATCAGGTCTACCAGAGTCTCGCATCCATCATTAAACGCGAAAAAGAGAGCGCCGAGTCGTACAGAAAGCAGATTCTCGAGCAAGACCCAATGGACATCTCGGACGATTTCATGCGTGGTAATATGAAACTTGAGGACGAACAGCAGCTTAAGAAGACTCTACAACAGCTTGACATGACGGTACGCTCTGCATTGCCGTCGTCGTCGTTGAAAAGGGTATTGCACTCATTCTGATGCTACTTCGTGTCAAGATGCTGGAGGACAAGCAAAACATCGCGTCCGTTAACGAGAAGCTTCAAGAGTTTGAGACGACATTTGCTGCTCTACAGCAAGAGATGGGGGTCGACGACTACCATGAGCTTGTTGATGTGTACTCAAGAAAGGAGGCGGAGAATTTTGCACTCTTCCGCTACGTTCAAAGCACCAACAACGAAGTCGAGCAACTCGAAGATGAGAAACTGGCACTGGAAAGAGAGATTCAGAAGTGAGAACCTTGCTGCTCGAGGTCCTCAAAAGCTAGGCAAAACACTCATTTATCGTTGTCTGTTATAATGACGTGTAGGCTGAAGAGAGACATGCAAGACGGCAGTGCCAATGCACGAAAGCGGATGGTCGACGATCTAGTGGAAACGCGTCAAAAGTGCGTCGATAGTCTCACGGGCACTGAGGGTAGGTCGGTCACTGATAATTTGTTGTTGTAGGATTCTGAAGGAAAACTCGGAGATTGAGCGACTTCGAGCGGCAGCAGCTCGGGAATTCCAACCGCTGGCACGTGTTGTTGACAGGCTCTACAACGCGCTTGGTTGCAACGACGTCATGCCGGTAAAGATGATCTCAAGTGTGGTAGATGCAACGAACATTTTTCTAATCTTGTGCCGCGGTCGTTCGTGCCTAGCCTGTTGTCGGGGCCTCTTCATCTTCGGGTAGTAGTAGTTCGGATACGTCAAAGCGTACGAGAAAGCAGTCTGAAGATCAACTTGCGCTGGTGGTAAGTATATGTTGAGTTTGATGGAGCAGACGATGCAAGGTACTTATCCGGTTCCTGTTGCGTAGGCTCGCATCAACTCCATGAACGACCTCTTGGCTGCACACGGTATCACCGAAGGAAACATCCTCCAATTCCTAGCGGTTAGTCCATTGTTTGCCTAGGACCTATTCAGACGTGGTGCTCCAAATGACGTTGTTGCACAGATCATCGAGGAGCGGAGTAACGAGCTGATTGAACAGTTTTCGCGCCGACTTCAGTACAAGAACCCTGCAGAGGCCCAACGCGCCTCGTTAGGAGCAAACTTGCGACCCAGTGATCCTACTCGGTCTGTGAGTGCGGTGCGAGCACTTTTACCTGAGTTTCTAGATGGTCCTGCAACGACCAGCGGATATGGAGGTGCAATTTCACCATTATCGACGAGCCCCATGCAGTTAGCAGCAGCGGCTACGTCATATGGGACCGAATTCAACATCGACAGACGATTGACGGGGACGAACGTCCAGAACGCCTCGATCTCCGAGGACGAACCAGAGTCACCCCGTAGCGACGACGAGGACAGTGATCGGCCATTGACCAGGGTAGAGCTGCAGAAACGAGCTGCCAAGAACTTTGCGAGTCTTCAATCTAGCCCAAAGCTGCAACCCATTCGTACGAAGCTCGTGCTGTCGAAGAAGAAGAAGTACTGACTGCTTCAGTAGAAGTCCTTTAAAAGTACACGCGCATTGAACTATCCCTGGATACCCTTCTATCACATTCTACCTGGTAAAGTTAGCACTTTTTAGAGGTTGAAAGGCTGTGGAAACAGGTCTTTAGTGGATCACGATGATAGCACAGTACTTCGAGCTTGAATTACTTCGAAGTTCGAAGTAATTCGTAATACTGCCGCAACTTGAATCTATGAAAACTCGGATCATGAATTACGTAATGGCGTTTTGTGATTCGGCCTCTAAGAAGTTCAAACCGCCAAGCCGAGCACTCGGAGCTGCGCGGCGAAGTGCTTGAGGATGACCGCGAGACGGTTGCCAGCGAGCGCAATGTGCTTCTGCGAGATTTCACCTGCCAGAGCGTAGTACGAAAATGTCGGGCAAGGGTAGTCGCCCGAGCTCGTTGCGTTCAGGTCCAAGTTGGAGTATACGATCGTGTTGGCGTAGTTGTACGTTTCCAGAACCACCTCGCGAAGTCCTGTCTGGGTCACCATCGCCGTATATAGCTCGTCGAATGTGACGTTTTCGTACTGGGAGAAGGTGAAGTTGTCCGGGGTGCTAGGCAGCAGTGCAATGAGCTCGGAAGCGTTGTTCTGCAACATCGGCTTGAAGCTGTCGGTGCTGAGGTTCCACTTGTTGTGACTGTAAAGTCCACCCGCGGCGTCCCAAACCGCGTGCAGGTTACTGAACGCACACGTAGACGGGAACGTCTCGCTGTTGCCACCTCCGTCACCTGCTGGGATGTTCTCACTGATACCGGTGACCGTGTGCAGGGGCTGGTGCAGGTCTCCGAAGATGTGGATGAAGTTGCGGAGGATCAAGTTGGCGCCCACTTCGACTTGGTCGTCTTGAACGCCTTCATGTTGCCCTCAATGACAGATACAGCGTCGCCTCCCATGGTCTCATCGAACAACGTCAGGTCCGCGTCCTTGTCGTTCCACTTGTCTCAGTTAATGTTGAGCGGCAGGTCGATGTAGTGCCAGTCGCTCATGCTCGTGACCGAAGCCGAAGCGGGAGACGGACACGTCGAGGTCACCGCAGTGCACTTGATGAGGTCCATCTACACTGCACTGGTGGTGATCTCGACAAAATGCTTTTCGATCGTGGTAACATCAGTCGAGTCCAGGAGCTGCGTGGCCACCTCGCCGACAAGCATGTGTCCATTATCCCACCAGCCCTGAGTCGTGGGTAAGAAGCTCGTGGAAACTACCAGAGCCGTCGCCGCCTTCATTGCGACCTCTTAGCCAAGTTCTTGGCCAGGAAGGAGAATGAGAAATGAAGGCTCACCGACGGTCAGGAGACACTCGCGTGCAAGTGGTCATGCTCGCGAATCAATGGAGATTCGTCGTGTAGAGAACGGAGGCCATACCATGTCATTGACACGCTTGGGCTCCAATCTGATTCTCTACTGCCATCTTGAGTGAATGCGAGCGTGACCACCAGCCTTACAGTATTGGCATGTCAGCTGACCCAACGACTGTGGGCTGACAGGTAAGCATTCAAGCGGTTGTGCATTCAGCAAACGTGCACAATCTGATCTTAAAGCAATTTAGCTGGTCGCGCACATCACTTCAACCGAGTACTGTACCGGTACAGTCTGGGCAAATGTGTGCATTAACTGAAACTGGTGACATTTCAGCATGTACTTTAGCTTTTGCGTCCTCGGTGCGAAATCGAGAATCTGCATCCCAGGTATATGCACGACTTGAGCACCGACGTCACTCCTTCTCGTGTTATCATCTTGTCATGCTCGTCCAGCAGCATGTACGGCTTGAGCGATGGGTGTGTCTTCGCGACCTCGTCGAATTCGAACCGAACCGCCAGCCGTTAGCCGCGTACTCGGTCGCCCACACCTCGTGCGAGTTTTCAGCAAGCAGATCGACGAGCATCATGACATCCCACGATAACTTAACATGGTCAACGGGGAACGGGACGTCTCGCGTTTTCAACTTGGGAGAGCGGCGGTAGGTAACGTGGACTCCGAGAGCAACTACACACTTGATGATTTCATCGACGGAGCACAAGTTGCGACTTCGGGCGGTGTCGTCGAGCACGCATCGGCAGCATGCAAGGATGCACCAAATGTGTGTCATCTCGCACGTCGCCGTACTTCCAACCAGCTAATGACTTCCCGCGGCACCAGTCATAGTGCATCTGCGCCGCGACAAGCTCTCGGTGTGGCTGGAACCATCGAGGAAGTGCCGTCTCCTTCGTAACGATTGGATTCGGGCGGTATTCCTCATCAGTTTGAGGCATCGACGTGTCTGCAGAACCCTCAATTGCCAGGTCACCTAACGTGTTATGGCGAATCGCGGCTGCCATTTTCAGGAACCGGTTCTGGTGCACGGAAACTGCGCTTCCCAGTTCGTGGTCTTCAATGGAGAGTGTCGGCGCTTGCTTCAGCGCTTTGACCTGCCTGCGTAGGCTCTTCGAGTCAATGTTGCGGTGCGTCCAGCGGTGCTGCAAAATGTCTTCCAACGTGATGCGCTTCTCCGGGTCCTTCTCTAAAATCTTCCCTAACAAGTCCTTCGCGTCAGTATCTGCGCATGAGGCAGGGTACTCGAGGGGTCATTCTCGATTTTGTCAAAGAGCTCGGTCACGTCGCTAGAGTAATACGGTAGTGGTCCAAACAGCAGCGCGTACATCGTCACGCCAATCGCCCAAATATCCGCTTTGAACGCACAATAGGCGTCACCACTAAGCGATTCGGGAGGCAAGAACTGGTACGTGCCTTTGGTAGACTTAATCATACCTCGAAGGTGACTCTTGCTGCCGTCTGTGGCTTTGGCGATTGGCTTTTGCGCTGAGGGAGATGACATCGGACCTTGGTTGATATCCCACAGATCGATTGCCTCGATGTCTTCTTCGTCGCGGAGCTCACCATCCTCCTCTTTAAAGTAGTGCGCGACTCCAAGATCTCCCAGTTTGCACAGCGTGTGCTCCTCATTTGCCATCAAATTCTCTGGTTTGATGTCCCGATGAGAGAGATTGTTTAGATGCAGGCCCTGCACAGCTAGCACAAGGTTTGTCACGTATGTGCGCACGGTGCTTTCATCCAGCAAGCAAACACTGCCACTTGCAGCACTTTTTGCTCTCGAGCTGACGTAGCATTTTCGTGAGCCATCCCACTCGGCAATGGCGCCACCGCCCATGAACTCCATAACCAAGTAGTAGTCCCGGTGTTCAGTGTCTAGGATCACATCATGCAAGCGGATCACATAAGGCAAATTGCTCGCCTTCTTCAGCAGGGCCACTTCTCGTCGAACATCCTCAGGGATCGCATTTGGTTGGCTTGTTTGAACGGAAGGCCGCCTTCCGGTGGCAACAGGAACAGCTCGGCGATTAGGAATGCCTTTGCTCTTCTGAGGGACGAACTTCTTGATTGCAAACGGCTTGCCTTGCCAGGTGTAGAGCGACACTATGCCTGAGGCACCTCGTCCGAGCTCCCGAACTAGCGAGTACTTACCCGCTAGCAACTCACGAACTGCCAGTCGATCCGCAACTCCCGAGGTAAATCCACTTGAAGTCTTGTTAATTGCAGACAGCCATGTGTCTTGCTCTTCCATAGTCTTAGTACGGAATATGATCTTCATTCCGCCTTGGGTACTAACTTCAAACCCGACAGTCGGCTTGCTCTCGATCTCAGGTGACATAACATCACTTTTCACAGCCGGCGTCACCTCGGAAAGCGGTCGTACATCTGCAATCAGCACGTCTCCACCGAGCGCACTTCCGTACGAACCAGAGGGCAGGTGGCTGGTTGCATTGCACTTGATCAGCGCCGACTTGACTTCATCTAGGAGAAACCATCGTTCCTTCCATTCACCTCCTTTGCCGTGATACTGCAGAAGTCCCTGGTGTGTTGCCCGAGTCGAGCTATTCGAGAGACCAAAGCATCCGACTTCATGGACTTCTGTACCCATTTCAATCTCGGCTTGATCGAGTATGCTGGAGTCAAAACTTTTCTGTTGCATCCTCTCGTCCTCATTATCGCTGCGTGTCGTCCTCGACTGAGTTGTTGGCCAACGCTGCCAAGTGCAAAAATACTTCGCCCTCACAGGTTGGATGATCGAGGTGAAGTATTATCGTAGCGTTCTGATAATACTATAATAAACCATACGTGCTTTGAAGGCTCCTGCTAGCATTGAAGCCGAACGCTACCCTTGCGGATAAGATATTCCTTCAGACGACGGACGCGATCCATCCGAACTGCGGTCAAACTCCCGTTGCTAAGCTCTACTCTCAATTTGTGAATAGTATCGCCCAGTGAAAGCACCTTCACAAGCCCTCCCTCACCATTAGAGCCATCGGAATAACACCAAACTAACTCACCCGGAAGGACGGACTCCTCTGCTCCCAAGCGACTTGGCCACGTCAGTACAATCGCTTGCAGCTCGCCAACATATCCACGACGTGAACCACGACGACCGAAATTGGTATACTCAGCAGCTAGTTGAAGAGGCAGATCACTTCCGGAAAGCCCCGACACCGGAGCGAGATCTTCCACCGAGGCGAGCAACGATGCTGATTCCGTTGAATCTGCTGGACTGGACAGTAGCTCTTCACTATCTTGTTGCGTCTCTGCGTCCTTTTCTTCTTCATTCGGCGAAAAATGTTGATACAACTCCAGGGTTTCTTGTGTATCATTCGAAGAGCTTACATCTTCTCTATGCTCTGTCGCTTGGGCCGCTGTCGGTAAGACTTCACGTGTTACTGTACTTTGTCCTTGCCAGTCTTGTTGCTACTTGAAAAGCAACGAGCAAGCACAACATCTCAGTGACCATGGAAATCAGCTTCAACCATGATAATCCAGCAGATCCAACCTCTTGACTTGCAGCGTCCTGCCACTCCACTGCATCTTCCTCATCGGAAGTCGCTCCGTCCAACTGCTGAAGCGTCCTCTTACCTCCAAGCTGATCAACACCAAGTCACCCCCATTAGCCACAAACCCAGTAACATCACAGCCAAATTCTCACCATTCTCGTAAAAATCGACGAGGTCGACGTCGCTGCAGTCGACTGCCAGCATCAACTTTTAGTCACTTCTTCCACCAACTCACAACACAACGTTTCGAACCCCACCAATTGGGCTCTGGGTCGTCCGATTTCTTGGGCTGTTGTAGTTTCCGCTTCCTCCTCCGAAGAACTGGACGAGGATGACAAACTGTCGGAAGCTTCCCCAATATCACTGCCACTCGCCGTCTCGACCACCGAAATTCCATTGTCTTGTGGTGTTGCACTTGGCTGCTGCTGTTTGCCCATGTATAGCGCCAACTTCTGCTTCCATTTCTATACAGCCCAAAACACAAAACGGAGTCAGAGCGAGACCGTCACGAGTCGAATCCGAGAGCGTTTGAACCTGTAGAAGCAGATTTGCAGCTTCTTCCGCTGGCAACTCGCTCTCCTTGCAATACGCAGAGCACACGCGCTGCATCACCCGAGCGTAGAAGACCTCCAGAGTCGCTACGTGCGGGTCACTGCTCTGCATGGTCACCTTCCAACGAATTGGCCTTGGTGCTTGTGTTGATTCATTTAAGTACGAAATGCAAGGGAATGGGTGCAAATTGAGCTGGATTAATTCAGCGGCGAGAGGGATATCGACAGCGCACTCCTCCTTCCTATCTGACCCTTTCTCCCTTCTTGCAGCCTCCATCTATCCACCCAGCCTTTGTCCACCTCCAGAGAGACTCCTCCGATCTTTTATTGGCGGAAGTTCTCCGGGATGCCATTGCGCAGGTCGCGTTTGCGCTGCATCAACACACACGAAATTAGCCCCTCTTTGCAGGCTAGAGCTTCTGTTGCTACAGGACGTACGCGCTCGTCGACGCTAATGACGTAGTAGAGGCCGTAGGGGACCAAGCCCCAGGCCGCCACAGACGTGAAGAACTTGGCGTCGAACGTGAAGCGCTTCTCTGAGTCTCCTCGCCAGTTGTTCCAGTTCTAAGCACCACACAACAAGGTCAGTGGAGGATTGCGACGCTGGTTCTGGGCGCCTGGAGACGAGGAGGGCAGCTGCGCGCACCTCGATGTGCTTGTTCTTGGACAGCGACCCGCCGTGGCGGCGCTGGCTCTGCAGCTGCGAGAGGACGCGCGTGGGGCGCCGCGCGGCGCAGGGTCGAGGCCAACATGCTTTTCCTGATGCTGCGGACCGCACAAATGGCCGGCGCTGCAATTGGCTGAAACGTTGCCTATGCCTCGCTACGATTGGTCAAAAAGATGGACCACCGGAACCTCCATACTTTCATACTTGTTTTCCAACTTGAGCTTGCGCAGAGCGATTCAATTCATAGCGGTAATCCATTTCTACAACCTATTGCATACAAACTCCGTATTCCACTTCAGGTTTATATACTCATTCTCACAGGCACTATCTTCAGCCACGTTCGCTTCTTCAGTCCACAATTTAGCGTCCAAAGCCCCATACAAAGAATGAGTCTGCAGGTGCTGAGCAAGAAGTTGGCGTCTCGCGCCGTGGCACCCACACTCGCGCGCGCCGTGAGCTCGGACGGCTACTCGGCCACGCAGGCGGCGCTGGGCCGCCCCATCTCCCCCAACGTGACCATCTACAAGTTCCCCGTCACGGCCGTGTCCTCCGTCGCCAACCGCTTCTCGGCCATGGGCATGTCCTTCGCCTTCGTGGGCGGCAGCGCGTTGGGCTTCGTGGGTGCCGACGTGCCTGCGCTGCTCTACATGGCGCAGGACGCTGTGCCTTTCTTCGCGCCGGTCTCGAAGCTGCTCGTGGCCTTCCCCGTGAGCTACCACCTGCTCTGTGCCGTGCGCCACAGCCTCTGGACGTACAAGCCCCAGCTCATCAACAACGCGGACGGCCCCTCCAGCTCGTACGCTATCTTCGCTGCTGCGGGGTCATCAGTCTGGGAGCCGCCGCCTACACCATCAAGGCACCGGAGGAGAAGACGGAGGAGGCCAAGGACCAGTAAACTGCCACTCGACTGCAGGCCTGACAGGTGAGAGAAAAATCATAAACATGAATGAACGTAAGAAAAACACTGTCGAGTGCTGCCTGCTTGTCGTGTGCTGTTGTCAGCGGCTGGTGGGCTGTCGCCACGCACGGGCGTCTGATTCCGAGCATCAAGTGAACGGCTTGTGAAATGGCGTCTGATGGTCGAGTCCAACACGAGACGCCTGCCGTGCTATCACTGATGATGGCGCCAGCGCCAAGATCCACTGACGCACATCCGGCGCACGTGACGTGACGCTCAGCCTTGCTGACTGAAGCGTGGCGGGCGGCACCGCCCTGAGGCAGGTCCGTTCCCTGTTGGCCCAATGGCGAAATGGCTCCGCTGGTCCATTCTGCGGACACTGCTGTCCACCACACCCTGCCTCATTGTGTGACAGCCATCCTGCTCGTCAGGCTTCACATCGGTGCAAATCGATCAGAAGCGATCGAGAAAATCAACTGTTGCCAACAACTTGTTGGCAACAAGCAGCAAGATACCTTATCAAAGCTTCACCCCTCTTTCTGCTGCTTTCAAATGGCAAGTGCGGGGATATTATAGTCGAAGCCCCAGAACTTCATCCTCGCACGTTTTTTTGCCATGGTGGATGCGAAAGAAAGCACGCCACGCCGCTGGACACCCTAGCGTACAAAATGCTGGATTTTGCTTGAACCCCATTGTTCTAACACCGCCCGACCGCTTGCATGGCGGTCTCCGACGCCGCGCATGACTCACCTAAAACAAGCAAACTGTGCGCGCACGTCTGGTCCGACGACCCTCGCGCGAGCTGTCTCGGTGCTTGCCGGTCATGGCGAGTCTTACGCCGGTGGAACGACCAACACCGAAATGAAGGCATCATAGATGATTGCGCTGAAAAATTGGCGTCCTTGACGTCACCTGCGTCCACCGCACCCTCTCCACCTCTGTTGACAGCGCTGTCAGCTCGGCTCATTCCCCAACATAGCGTTGACCTCACAAGTATCCACTCACACCGATCGACAGATAGCATGTCCACCTCCGTGTACCAATTCGTTTCGACCATGACCCCGTGCTTCGCGACGGAGGTCCTCAAGCCGCTCGCGCTCTCGTCGCCGGCCTCTAGCCACTCGCTGCCTTTCTTGAGTTACCAGTGCGGCGAGTGCCCGCGCCAGTTCACGCGGCGCTACGCGCTGCAGGAGCATTTGGCCACGCACACGGGAGAGAAGGCCTACGTGTGTCCGGCGATCGGCTGCGCCAAACGCTTCTCCACGACCAGCAACTTGGCGCGGCACCGCCGCCTGCACGGCGACGAGCTGCAGCCGCTTGCGTGCCCCGCGCCGTCGTGCAACAAGACGTTTACCACGGCGCACAAGCTGCAGCGCCATGTGCGCGTGCACAAGGGCTCGCCCACACGGAGGTGCAAGTTTGCCAATTGCAGCAAGAGCTTTAGCTCCACGGGCAACTTGAACCGCCACATGCGCAACCAGCACATCCGCTTCGGCCACCCACTAGCCAGCGACGCCAAGAGGGAGGAGCAGTCGCCCACGAGCGTGGACGCCAGCGTTTTCGCCTGGGAATCAGACACCAGTGCAGTCCAAGTGACCCCCATAGGCGAGGACCTCGAGCTGGACGCGAGCGGCGAGCACGACATCTCCGACGAGGAGCTGTTGGAGGTTCTGTCGTGTCTGCTAGACGACGAGCCTAGTATTAATACAAGTAGCAAGAAAGAGGCCGGGGTGACTACATGTACTGCGACCGCGACAGATAACGAGACGAGTGCTGCGGAGTATCGACCAGCCAAGTTTTTATGAACAGGATTTTGGATTCTGAGATATCAAATGAGACGGCGTCAAACCAAATGATAAAGGTCCGTTTCTACAGAGGTCAGCATCGAGGGAGCTTTTCGCCATAATTTCGTTGTTTTTACTCCGATTTCGACCAGACTTTCAGGGAAGCTGTTCATCCGTTTAACGTTATGCGTAAAACAGCGCAATTTCACGTTGAAACAAGGCGGAGATACAATCATAGCAATTTTGTCACCTACCCTGATTCGTGTTTTGACCAATCATAAATTCGTATTTTAACTGGACCATCCAATAACCTGTCTAAGCCGATTATGATAGTATATTCAATAACAAAGGTATTGACAGATTCATATTCATATTGGAATGAAGTCGCTTGTTTTAGCAAAAACTAAGGAGTGCCAAGCATGGGGAGAACCATGCTCGTATTCAGGAGATCGAAACGAATCGATCCATACCAAAATATATAGGGATTAGAAAACCACCCTCGACCGTGTCGAGGACTGTTAATCGGGATCGCGATCAATCCGAGGCCAGCCCCTATCCCTTCGGATCGCGATCCCGGTTATTAATAACAGTGTAAGAACGGCCCTACTTTAAGTAATACAGATTTTCTGACCGAGGTACTACTGTCATGACTTCCAATGGATATTTATTATAGAAGGTTTTCAAATTTCTCGACCCACGCACAATGATCTCCGTCGCTCTCGTCTTCGTACGTGCAAGAGTTCTCGCTAATACCAATCAAGACAACCCCGTGTCGCGGAAGAAGTTGCTTATCGTGCGCGTCTTCTTCTTGTCTTGCCAGATCGCGTCGCTCCACTCCATAGCACGCCGCTGATCGATTGCGTAGGCTTTCCTGTCGATAGGTTGATGGCGCCTCATCTTGCTGTACGTTGATTGCGCCGATAGCGCTTCTTGTCTTCATACTCTTTGACCCATTGCATCAGGCGGTGCTCCAGCTTCAGCGACAACATCTTGAGCGGCTCCAGTCGTCGTACATGTACTTAAGAACGCGTCATGGTAATACGTGTGGTATGGCGCTAATCGTGGGCCGATTAGGTTTACATAGCAGCTTGAACATGCCGTTGCTTGAGTGGCTTGGAGCTACTTGTGGTACGCAGTGCCATCGACACCTCACTTCCTCCGATTCCTTTTCCTACTTGCAGATTTCAAATTCTGAAGGCGGGCTTACTACCTTTGGAAAATAATAATATAATTGACTTACAGGTTATGGGTGTCAGAAGTGAGGGCGAAATCTGTAGGGGTTTCAGAATTACAAAAAGTCGGATCAAATGATTTGATTCAAATCACAATCATTTCGGCGCCAAATAGTTTGAATTTGAATTTGTTGCGGTTTATAAGGCTAACTGCTCCCGAAGTCGCGCTCCGCTGCAACTTCGCCTATGGAGGGCGGGTTCCTAGGAACACGTATCCACGGCAGTAGCCTCGGCGCCAAATAACATGCCATTTCCGGGCCAAATGCCATGTCATTTGGCCACATGTCATTTAAACTATCAGAGCTCGCGCGTACGGATAGGCTTGTACCCATCGTCCGCTTTCGGCTCCAGTGGAGACTAAAGATGAAAAACTTTATAATACAAGTACTTCGAAGTAAGTGATTCAGGCATGCTGGCAGAATCGTTTTACTATTTTCACCATATAGGGTAGGTTACCAATATCGTTGTGTGAAAAAGAGGTCCCCTCAATGTCGATGCAGGCAACAGTTGAATACGGTCAAACCTGCGGCGTTCGATTGAAGAACACCGAAGACGCCAAGTTTGTGTGGTGCAAAATGCGAAAGGAACGCGTCGGACAAGCAGTGTGTGAGCATTCGCTTCGTCTGCTGTGCACTTGCCCGTTGGACAGGTCGCAACAATGCTGACTCAGCATTGCTGAGTGCGACGTGTTGTGATGGACCAGATCCTTGCGAAGAGCGACAGTCGGTTGTTTTTGTATAGCCTTAGTCTACTTGTTATCGTTTTTTACCAACTTTATGTATTTTATTAAAATACAGTGAAAGCGATATTAGAACTATACACATCGAAATATTAAAGTACTATTGATAATAATATTATTTATTAGAAACCACAAGTGTTGTCAATAATAGTAAGGCTATGGCCGTTATCCTGGGAAATTAAAGAAGTACAGTAATCTCGTGAATAGGCAACGCCTGATATATATGGATTAACAGGGTGTATAAGGAGTGCGATAAGAGAAAAGGCCAGCGTCGTGCTGTTGCTGGTATAAAAAGTTTGCCAGGATATAAGTTGTACACCCGATGCTTATTCACGCAGATTACTGTACTTTTAAGGGATTAATTCGTTATTCTTCGACATTTGTCTTTTTTGTATGCAAAAGTGTGCGCCACGCTTTCACGTCTTTTTCACGTCATTGGAAGACTTCCAAAAATAGCATAATGAGCTGACATATCTGTTGCAGATATGTCAGCAAAAAGATATATGCCGACATATCGCAAAGGGCGACCACCACAAGTGCCTAAAGCAAGCCAGCTGTGTTCTGGGTCAAATGTCCAGAGGCTGCGACGATTCCAGTGTATTTGCAGTGTACCCGACACTTTCAATCGGACACAAGTGAGAGCAGAATCCTTCTATATTCTCGGGTTGGGTTCACTTTCAAATTCAGCGCGCCAAGCACACCACGGCGCCACCAGGAACGAGGAATCCATTGCGGAGTACGACGCGACAAGGGCGGAGGAGGGGCGACTGCGGCTGAGAACGACGAGTACGACGTGATGCTGTGCTTGGTGGCGGTCTTCAGGAACTACGAGAAGAGCTTGAGCGAGGTCCGTGGGGAGTGTTCCGTTTGCTTGTGGAGGAGGCTTGGCGGATCGCGATGAAATCGCGTCATTTCCTGACCGCTCATTCGCTGGACCCACCCAGCAACTCGGCGTGGATGTCCCTGTACAAGACTGGAAACGACTGCAACTTCATCAACGCAACCAGCTTGACAAGGTACAAACGTGCTATTATTCATTATTGCTGGTGTTATCAAACTCATACTAACTTCTGTACAGGCCTGCGTTTCATCAGCTGCTCCAGAGGTTTTCGAGGAGCTACGTGATCCCGAACGCGAGAGTCCGAGGACGTCCGTCAAACCTCCGCTACCACCACCAAGTTCTGGGCCTTGTGCTCTGTTTCTACGTCGGGTCTATGGAAAATAGTACCCTCTGCATGGTGTTTGGCGTTCCACCAAGCACGCTATCGAGAACGCTGCGCAAGGGCGAAGAGGCTCTATCAGTTACGCTACGAGGCTACGCTCCTTCTCGCATTTCGTTTCCATCACCTTCCCAGCAATGAAAGCCGGCAAGACTTGTCGAAGACCGGGAGCCGTTGCTGAAGAGCACGTTTGGCTTCATCGACGGAAAAATCTACGGGTATGCGCTGACAAAGTCATCACGACGTATATTACTTTAACTCCAGCGCTAAGATGTGTCCTCATTATGAATGTATTGAAGGTCCAGCAGGCGTTCAACGCAGATCTGCAAAACGCCATGTATAATGGCTGGCTCCACTCCGTGTTTGTCACGGGCACTATCTGCTTCTCGGTCGATGGTTGCATCATTTGGTGCAAACATAATTGCCCCGGTTCATGGAATGATTCCGACACCTCGCTGGGGTTTCGTCAAAAGCTGTTGGACCCCAAAAATCTGCCCCGACCAGAAGATGAACGTGGTCTCGGACTCAGCATTCCCGTGCTCTACTGCGATGACAGGACGAATCCTGACACCGCTCAATGACGGCGGCATCGATCGTATCCTGCCGTCACTGCGAAGCTCGGCGCGGACGTTGCACAACGCAATTACGTCCGTGCGCCAGGCTGCCGAGTGGGTAGGTGCAGCATGTAGAAGGTTTATACCTTCCGCTTCCTACAACCCTGAACTACGCGGCCTCCGTCTCAATAACATCTTCAGGATGACAAACTATCGCGTGCGAACTGTCGGAATAGTGAGAATTTCTGCGTGATCCTACACGACAAAACCTTGACACATCTAACACAGCATTGGGGTCCCGACTGTCGCTGCAAACGTATATCGACTGGGGTCAGCAGCTTCGCTCGGCATGGGAGACGGAGAACTTCGTGCAGCTTGGGGATCACAGTAGCGGTGACACCACTGTGCTTGCGGTTGCCGTCACGCAGATGCTGTCATCCATCGCAACTATGCAGCGCACCCTTCACAAGCTTGTCGCGCTACAAGAGACCAAGACAATCAGTACTGCGAGTGCTGCTTCGGCAACATGTAGTTGCTCATCAGCTGATCGGCTAGCCCAGTCAGTCGAGCGACGTCATCGTTGAGGCACACTCGCTTGTTGGAAGCTTCTACAACTGGTACACATTGGAGCTGTGGCACACAGCAACACAGAAGAAACAACAATTTGTCCGTGCTGATCTCAAGGAATGCGTGAACATCATGATCATAGCAGCAGGTCGACAGGTTGACGTACAAACGGCTCCGCTGGATCGAGATGGTGTCGCGCATCGTTTGTGCAAGCAGGCCTGTGTGGTGTAGGGAAATCCAGATTTGGGTAACCCTACACTAGGAATGTCTAAGCTAGACCAGTGGGTACATCGCACTCAAGAGGATCAAGAGGGTACACCACCAAGTGGGTACACTACCAAGTGGGTACATCGCCAAGTGGATACATCGCACTCAACAAGGAACGGATTTAAACGGGGATCGCACTTAGCTGGACTCAGCGATGGACGAACTCGGCGATAATTGACTCGGCGAAAGGTGGACTCGGCGAAAGTCGACTTGGCGAGAACATGCCTCCAGGGAGACATATCAACTGGGGGATAAATCAGGATCTAGGCGAAGAGTCGCCGAGAGGTAAGAAACAGCTCGACACCAAGGGACGGAGCTGAGCGAAGTCGCAGGGAGATCTGGAACGACTCCATTTCATTTGATATTTGTATAGGACCGATAGAATTCCATAGGGAAGAGCCCGAAAGGGCTCTCCAAAGACATAGAGATAACAATCAGAGCAGAATCTTCTAAGTCCAAGAACAGCGTACACTTTTCCGGTAAGTCCCTGCGTGGGCTGGATTATGTCTGCCATCGTTCCCCGAGAGACATAGCTTGTAGGGGAGCCGTATGGTAGCGCCAAGAGATCAAGGTCGGTCCGGGGTGGGAACTTCTCGCTACCAAGTGAAGACAAGCCTCGTCGATTCGACGATCCGGTGGGTCTGCACAACCCAGGACACCGTAACCTCCTAGCTGGGCGTAGTCTGCACCTGGTGACCTGTAAACGCGCTCGCGCGCTGCCGTCCATCCTTTGGTGGAGGGCACATGATTTTGCACGGAGACTGCCCCGCTCAGGCGAGTCTCTGGAAAGTTTGGAGCTTGGTACCTGTTGGAACAACACTCAACTGAACCCCGGCTGGGGCGAACCGCAAAGGGAACCTGCGAAAGCCCAACATCGCCGACCTGACTCGGCGAATTGTTGTGCTGTTGCGTGGAAGCCGATCTAACGACGTTTTCTGTGAATCACAACACCACACCTGTGGACGCGAGCCGATGACTTGGACAAAAAGACAAACGCGGCACCGGGGAACATCGCCGGCAAAGGTCGGTCTACAACAGCGGGGTCGCTTCACAAACGCTGGAGAAAGCTGAAGATCGACCACCGTCCTGCTTACGATGCGCTCTGCTCAACATTCATCACACCCAAAGCGAAAAGGGGTTGTTGTCGGTCGCTGCAGACCAGACAGCCACCAATGGAAGCAAAAAGACTTGGAATCGTAGAAACACTCGACTGTATTCATGCTTATAAATACCTATTTCAAAAAAACAGGCAAACAAAACAGAGCGTACGCGACCACCTTGCGCTCAAATCACAAAGACAACAGACATAGGAGTTAGCACTGTCATAAGACACACAACACACGCACGCAGGACATCGACTTACCAGAAATACCAGCAGCAAAAATGATTTGGAAGCTATCGAATGATTGGCTCTCTTTTTGGAACCGATGTTTGGGACCTCGTCGATTATTTTGAGTTCTACGATTGTTCGATTCGTAAATCGACCCCGGCAAACCGGCGGCGAATCGTTCACTTGGCTTTACTAAAAAAACGGGTCGGATTCGTACTTAACAGAACAACCAGAACAACTTGGATTTTGTATTGGGTCGATCTTTGTCGACCCAACGCAATAGACCCTATTCGGAATTCATGTTGCTGTGTCGTCGTCGGAATGTTACGCTAATGTTGCCGGATTACAAACTATTAATAAGACTTAGGCGCAAACGACAGTATTGCGTACCGGACGGGGTCCGGAGATGCAGTTCGAACCCTGACGAAAGGAGGAAAGGAAGAAGAGGTTGTTGCGATGGTGATCGTGTGAATTGTAAAGTAGGTTTCGTCGTTTGTCTTCGTTGAGAGCGGTTGTAGGTGGTTTCGGCTGCGTGCAAGCTGAAGAATAGACGTTCAAATTGAGTGGTTACGCTGGTACTGACGTAGGTATGAATGCATGAATAGATAGATGGGCGTGTGGGTGTTGCGTCAGGAGCCTCGTGGATACGTGTGTGTTGTGTCAGGCGTCTGATGCGTGCAGAGACGTCATTAGCGCGGAGCCACTGTGGTGATCTGGTGCAGCTTGGCAACAGTCGCGATAGAGGCGCAGCTTGGTGGACACGAATGCAATAATGGAACCTGGCAGCGGAACGTTCGGGTTGTCGGCGAGGATGTCGTATAGCGACAGTGTGATCAGGAACTCGTTGTTTGGTAGGGGTCATCGCGCTGCGCCTCTTGAAATTCCTGTGGATGAGTAGAAATGAATATGTGTGATCGTGTCTGTAGCTCGACTTGGACGCAGCAGCAGTGCAATCTTACCTTTTGCTGCACCTGCAGCGGTTCGGGAGCGTTCTGTTCGCCGAGATACACGCGCAGGAACCGTAGGCCATGGACGCAATCATTGGCGGTCCAGAGCAGACGTGCTTGGATTCTAATCGACGTGCGAATCTCTGAGTCATTAACGTCATTGTTCTGAATGAACTCTCGCAAATCTGCAGTCACACGACGAGGATTATTACTACAATAGATACAGATAAATGAGGACAGTGATCCTACTGTCGATGGTGTCGATCACGCGGCGGCTGTGTTGTTGCATGGTCTGTCGGAGCTTCTTGAGTGGCGAGACGTAGTTCGTTGACGCCGGTGGCGACGACCATGTCGGTCCTGCCATGACCGTCACCGCTGTAGGCGTGACAACTGTGGGCGCGGACGTTTCGGTGCTGGTCGTGGTGTCTTTCGACGGCTGCTGCTGCTTGGCGGGTCTTTTGGGTGGCATGTATGACAGGAGAAGACACATGTGGTTGCTGCGTAAATCGAGGAATGAACTGCGTACACTGTCGCTGCGAGCCCCCAGTTGTCCATTGTGTATGGGATGTGAGACATGGCGCGTCGTGCGAGCTTGTTTAAAGAATTCCGCGCCACTTCCCTGCTTCATCGTATCAGACGTGCGAGAATGAGCTGCGTTTGATGGCATTGGGTGGATTTAGTTGTGAGAGGGACGAGAAGGTGATCCGCACGGAACATGTTGAAGTGGACATGAATTTTCAATGGAAACGTGCATGTAAGTGACGAGAGAATCACGTTAGGACAGGGCACGTCTAGTACGGTATCGTGAAGTCCGATTTCAGTGGCGATGTTGGACGATCCGAGATATGAGCGTTGATCTTAGCGCTGCTGTACGAATGGGTAGTGTTGGCGTAGTGCAGTACACGATTGATAGCGCGGACGCGGTGTGGTATGGGATGTAGCGCGAGCGTTTGAGTCGGTCTGCATCGTCGAAGCGAACGTTTGCATTGGCGGCGCATGGCTCACTTGCCCGAAGGTACGGAACGCTGATGGTTTAGATGTTATTGTGCTCGAGGCGCGCATTGTGTTTGTCATCTTGACCGCTTTGATCTTCGTGACTCGTCGGTTTGTGTGCATTTCCAAGGATGACGTTCCGGTGTGCAGCTGTGAGCTTGATGAGAAGATTGAACAGGCCTGTGGCGAAGGTTGTATCAATCGCTCGGTATGTCGTGTAGATATCGTGGTCTATATCTGTGACTCACTCGGTGTTGCTGACGTGTGCCGTAGCAGATGCGGTGCGAGTGCGCACTGGAATGTTGTCCGTGCGTAGAGCGGTGCTCGAACCGACAATTACAAGTCGGCTCCACACTCGCGACAGCAGTAGTTGACTGTGGGCGTAAAGGGGTGGGAGTGATCGCCTTGGAAGGCGTCAAAGCTGGGCAATTTGTGGGCGAGTACGTGGGTGAAGTTTTGAGCAGCAGCGAAGCGAAGTTGCGCTGTCGGGTAAGTGTTTTTAGTTGCAAGCTGCTCGAAAAGAATGACTCTGATCGTGCGCTGTTTAGCTTTATCGAGGAGCCAAGCACGTCTACATGCTTCAGGTCAGCCCGAATGAAGTTATCGACGCTACACGAATCGGCGGGCGCATGCGATTTGTCAATCACAGCTGCGAGCCGAACTGCCGACTCGAGAAGTGGAATGTCCGGGGTCAAGAGCGGTGCGGGCTGTTTGCGAGTTGTGAAGTCAAGCCTGGCAATGAACTTACGTTTGATTATGGGCGCCAGTACGTTGATTGTGGGGTGCGTAAGGTTGGTATTGATACGTTCTTGTGTGCATCTTGCACTGACTATAGATGCTGCAGAATGTGGTCGAGTGTCTCTGTGGATCTCCCAATTGCAGAGGCGTCATCGGCGTGCGGAAGAGCATGTTATCAATCCAACGGCGAGTGTGCGGAGCCGGCGACGAAAACAAGAATAGTACAGCTCACGATGGACAGCTTTCTATTGAGGCGATAGCTTGACGAGGTCAGTAGGTAGTCTCGCTTGTGCAGTTTTTGGCGTCGTAAGTTGGCGTATTGACGAGTATCATAGCATTGAGGTTTTCACCCGCGCTTTCAGCTTGCACTTACGCATGGATTGAAAACTTATCTCGAGCGTTTACGCTCAAGCAGTGCCAACACGCAGCATCTTCGACGCTTCCTGCGTGAAGAGGTCGGCGATCGGTTCCTAATGTTCATGGACAGGAGCGCATCGGAATGCTCAGGAAGGCAGCGCTGTATGTGGCATTAACGTCTTCACAAGACTTGGGACATGATAACTGACACTGTCGCTTCAGCATTTGCCAGTACGTAGCAATTGTCGAAGCCGCTCCTAACGCCATCTTAGTGGAAGCGACGTGCAAAAGCCAGAAGCAGCACTAGCAGTTGCTACAGCCTCCAAGTCTTTGAAACTTTTACTTGTGCTGCAAGCAGCATGGTTCTTAGTATCAATGAACGGCGCGAGCGCAATCGGTTAGCAGCTCAGCGCTCGCGAGCTCGCCAATCGCCTGAAGTCAGAGCGGAACGTCTACGCCGTGAACGTGAGCGAAGGCGATTAGCACGCACTCTCGAAACGCCAGCAGCGAGAACAGAACGAGAACGCTACAATCGGGGGCGATATCAACGTCTTTCAGCATCGCTTGCGCCGGATTCGGAAGCAGCGTCGGATGTGTCGACACAGGATGAGCGCAACAACGCCTGGGGCGGTGGTGAGATCCCGAGGTTGCATCCACTCTTGGCCGCATCGAAAAACTACAGTCTCCGGCGCCTGCGTCTTGCGCTCGGCGCTAATGGACTTGATCAGGTCGTTTGTGCTGTATACGACCGCAGCAACATTCGATCATCGTGCCGCGTGGTCGTGATCTCAGATGATGACAGAATGGAGCAATTGCACGAGCTGCTAACGAGCGCGGGTGAGGCGCTGCCGGAAGAACTTGTCGCTGAGTACGATTGCTCCGGTCTAAGCTCAACTCTAGATGGTGTGCTGCTGTCAAAGCGTGGCGTTGGCTCCGACGGCGATCTCCATATTTGTCGCGAGTGCGACGAAAGCTTGGCCAAGCAGTCGATCCTCAAGTTTTCGATCAAAAACGGCTTCTCTGTGGGCACCCTGCCGACTCGTTTCGCAGACATGACGCTGCCCGAGCGATTGATGACGCAGACGGTATCTGTCATTGCGGTCACGCGCGTGATGCGAGGCGGTGCTCATCGATCAATTCGCTCCATAACCTGGTGTTCGATGCTACTCCTGGGCCGGCAGCGACGCTGCTCCTGATTCCGGTGGACAACATTACATCGTATCGCGTGGTGCTTGCTGGACCTTTCACAACGGAACAACAGGCGCATGTTCGTAAAATGCATCGAGTCCGCTGCCAGGTTGTTGAGGCCGTGCTGAGGTTTTCTGCCAACACAATGCGTTGTACGAATCTATTGTTGTCAACTGCTCTGGGCTCCCGGACGATGCTGCATGATTTTCGAAAACGCTGATGCTCACGACGAAGTCGCGGAGATGGACATGGAGAACGATCGCGTTGGTGGCACGTCCGAGAACGACGCGTCCAGCACCGAGATCGACGTTGTTGAGCGGCGAGTTGTTTTCATTTCCGACGATCGTGAGGTTAGCACGCAGGATGCACCTGTCGTGTCCGGACAAGCGAGTCAAAGTGCGTCGCAGCCTCAGTTTCTCGTTCGGCATTCCAGCCAATTTGCCCAAAACGACAAGGTGTTGTTCGCGCGCATGTTCCCGCATTTGTTCCCATACGGAAGAGGGCACCCAGGTGAGCAGCGGTATATTCCAGTGTCATTTGACGCGTGCATTCGCTATTACAGTCAGCTCAGCACGCGGAAATTTGCAGAGGACGAGCTGTTCATGCTCGTGAGCTTCGATTATCTCTCGGTCCAGAAAATGTATCACAAGTCGCATTGAAATGTCAGCGTAACCCCGCTCTGTTTGAGCCGTACAGCGACATCACTGAAGAAGTGCTCATGGAAGCGCTGAATGACAACGAGATGCGGCGACAAGGGCGCACAACATCGATGCGTGGTCATGGCTCCAGCGCGGCCGACTTTCTCAACACAGTGGAGCTCAGTGGTTGCGCGATGTGGGGCAGCAATGCCGAGCGAGCGCAATGTCGGCGACGGGCGTTCGCGTATCAGGCGCGGTTTGGCCAGCCGGCGCTTTTCGTCACGTTAACACCGAACGTCGCCGACTCCTTTGTTATGGCGCAGTACTGTGGTGTCATGTCTGTCGACACTCTGTTTGATGCTGCGTTGGCTGAGTCGCCTGGAAGGTCGGCATTACCCAGCGCGAGCATGCGGAATGACGTTGCATCGGCTCGACTATTCATGCACAACATGGATGTCTTCATTGAACACGTACTAGGTGTCCCACCCAAGAAGATGAAGAGCAAGCCGTTCGAAGACCTCTTCGGGGACGTCAAGGCGTACTTCGGAATGATCGAAACCCAAGGCGGTGGAACGTTACACGCCCACTTCTTGATTTGGTTGGGTGGTGCTCCACCGAACAGCGAAGCGTTCAATCAAGCTGTTGCTATGCATGGCGAACAATATTATCGAGACATCGAGGTGTTCGCAGACAGCATTGTGTCGACGTCGATGCCGTTGAGAGTTGCAGACTCGTCTTGCGTTTTTTGCGGCCATTCATACGCCGATCTTGAAGAGTTGCCAATTCCTCCCGAGGCCTATGAAGACCCGAACAAGCAGCGCGGGCATTTACGCGGTGAACCGGCACTCATTCGGTGCTCCGGGTGCGGCAAAGTGTTCAGCTCGCAACATGTCATTCGGCGCCTTCTGCTGGAGAACCGACCGCCCTTGTGGCCGCCTCCGATGCGGGAGTATTCCTCGGACGAACTGAAAGCTGCAGTGCGATTGGAGACGCCGTGTCGAGGTGGCATTGCTGCCGCAAAGACAGCGATTTATCGACGCGATATGTATCTTTGCACGGCGCAGCCAGTCGCGGACGACGCCCTACGGTGAGTACTTACAAAACCTGAACCGCACACCAGTCCGATTCGAGCGACACCAGGACGATGCATTTCGCGATGAAAAAGTCGCCCAAGCGCTTGTGTTCCTCCCCATCAGTCGAAGTCGAGCGGTGGGCGCCTCGCGCTGTCGCATTTGCGGTCTCGATGCTAGTCTTCTTGCTGAATCTACATTGGTGGTCGCATGTTGGGAGCTGCTTCAAGAAAAGTCGCGCTTCGGTACCCGGTCAATGTCGTTACAAATTTCCACGACCTAGAATCGCGCAGACGGCATGCTCGAACGACGGCGTTGCGCTTGCGCGACGAGCAGCGTTTGAGTTCGTCAACGGCTTCAATCGCGAGATTATGTTGACGTTCAAGTCGAATCATGACATCCAAGTCATGATCGGTGGCCTGAATGCGCTGCTGCGGATCTACTACACGACCAAGTACGTGACCAAGATGCAAGAACAAGTCGACTCGATCACTGCCGTTGCTCTCGCTGCATTTAAGCGGCGCCAGCTACGTGAAGCACGAGACGACGATGCCGCTAACGCCAACCGCGCAGCAATCGGCCGCAGGCGCGTTGCATCGGTACTTTATGCGATCACCAATCGGCGTGAAATCGCTGGACCGCTCGCCGCCTTGTACGTGCTGCGAGGATCGTGCGCGTACATGAGCGCGCCATGCGCCACGCTCCCTCTCGGAAACGTGCTGCACGAGATCGTTGGACAAGCGGTGCACCCGTGTGATCTTGTAGAGCTACGAGAGAATGACTCACGCGCCACCTTTCGCGCAGCATCGTTTCTTGACGACTATTTATTCCGAACGACGTCGTTGGAGAAGCTCAGTTTGTACGAGTACGTGGCAAAGCACTTTCGACGCAAGCGAACATCATCGACAACACAGGCGGGTTTTTCTTGCCAGATCACCCACTTTTCAGCACGCATTGCGCCGGAACGCACAACGATGAAGTCGTTCCGGTCGTGGCTGGCATGCGCATGCCCTTCATGGATTCCGAGTCACCTTTTGAACTCATCGTGAAGAGGAGCCAGTGCGCGTTGGTGTTGTTTAAGCCATTTCGAGCCGTAACAGACCTTGTGACCGACTGGACGGATAGTCGACGCGTTCGTGCAATGGGAACCCACGCGCACGAGCTTTACGCGCGAGATCATGTCCAACATGGACGACTACTATCGCGCCGCTAACCAGGCAACGGAGTGTACCGAGTTGAGCGAGGTTGGCGAGATCGTCGCTGACAACGCCACCGACAGCGACGAGCTCGAGACGCGCAACGACATCGACGCAGCACTCGACCGTACGGATGCGAGCGAATTGATGGGTCCAGTTGCTGCTGAATGCGATGCCTTTTGTCATTTTTTGACGACGACGACGCCGGTGATAACGACGACGAAAGCGCAGTTGCATCCGCTCTCGAGTCGACGTTGCCGATCTTCCCGAACTCGGGATCCTCTCTCTCAAGCGGGCAATACCATAATTTACTAAGCACGGCCGCACAGAGGACGGTAGGCACAGCCGCACACCTGCGGAACCGTAGCTCAACGTTTGACTTGTCAATCGACGAGCTGCAGCGATTCGTCACTGACACCTCCAATGACGAGACCGAACCGCAGCGCTCGGAGCTGTTCCGGAACGAGAGACCCACCGAAGTCGTCCAGCTGATTGCAAGCGCCCTCGATTGCGTCCGGGAGTGGTCGCCACCGCTCCGGCCTTACGCATCCATTGAAGACGTCTCTCGAGCGTTCACGCTCAACGAGCGGCAACACGCAGCATTCACCCTCATCGCGACCTCGCTTCTCCAACGCTTTCTCCGTCAAGAGCTTGGCAGCGTTCATGGTAACGGCGGTGGCTACAGCACAGAGAATTTTGAGGCGCGCTTTCGTGATGATCAGCTACTGATGTTCATCGGCGGTGCCGGTGGCACCGGCAAAAGCCGAGTGATCGACGCGGTTGACGCATTTTGCGCCAGCTGGCTGCGGCTCGACAAGCTGATGCGCCGCTACAAACATGTGCCCGGTGTGCCGTTCGGCGGCGTCCATATAGTACTCGTTGGTGACTTCCTGCAAATGCCGCCCGTGAAGGCCGACCCGATCTACCTCGACCCGGCGGAAAAACGCGAAAAGTGAGCACCGCCGACATTGAAGGATTCGAGCTGTGGCGGAAATTCACGACCGTCATCATCCTCGACGAGTCGGTCCGCTTTCGAGAAGACCCGGAGTGGGGGAAGGTTGCCGCCTCGCTAGGCTCGGGCAATGGACTCCAGAATTCATCGAGCTGATCAATAGCCGCGTGCTTTCACGGCGCGACCACGCGGGACCTCCGTCGGCAGCGCTTCGAGACGAAATTGGCGCCGATGCAGTCTTTGTCACTCCCGAGAACGCGACCCGCTTGGCTGTCAACAATGCGTTCATGGCAACGACCGCAAAATTACTCCCTACTGACATATTTCCTGTCCGCGTCACCGCCAATTTCAAGGGCGTGCTCAACGTACTGGGTCAGAGCGATCTTCGATATGTCATGAGTCTACCCGACAATCGCTTCGGGAGGATGGCACCCTATCTCGACATCATTGACGGCATGCCCGTTCAGGTGACGCAGAACGTCGCGACTGCGAAAGGTATTGCAAACGGCACGCTCGGTACCCTCGAGTTTGTGCACTTCCCCGCCAGCACTGGATTTCGACTCGTGCGCGACGGCGCGTCTAACACGGTCGTGCAGCTGCCTAGTCAATCGCCTGACTACGCTATACTCCGTGTGCCGCGTCCGCAATCGACTGCAATCCGTCCAGGACTCGACCCGGAGCTGTTCCCGGTGTTTTTCACGACTGAGGCGTACATGAAGTCGACGATCACGCTCCCAAAGCTCCGGGCGCCCAGCCGCGCTCGATCACCGTGAAGCCACAGCAGCTGCCGTTCGTCTGCGCCGTCGGTTCGACCGTATACAAGGTCCAGGGCGAGACGCTCCAGTCGATGATCGTCATGGACTGGAAGGCGGCGCAACGAGGCGTGAACAAACCACAACAACCATACCTCCTTGTTTCTCGAGTGACGTCCAGAAACGCGTTCATTGCATTGACTTCATTTACCCACGAGCTTGCAGCGTGGGCCAAACCGCCTGCAAGCCGCTCTCAAGGAAGAAGAACGATTGAACCACCTCAGCAACGTCACCCTGGCGACATTCCAGTCATCACTGGCACCCGACGTCTACTGAGCAGTGAAGCATCCGTTGTGAATGCCGATCCACATAACACAATCGTGCTACGGCTGTGACTCCTTTACCACCGCTGTTGCGGTGGACCATCTACATGTAGCTTGATCGGAGTCTTTACGGCGTCGGGCGAGTGGATGGTGAGTCGGTGGCTGGACTTGTCCGCCGTGAGGTCCATCGTCTCGACGACGATGGCGTCCACGGCCAGGAGCGGCGCGTCCAGCTCGTAGCGGTCGCTCTGCACCAGTAGCTCAATGTTCTTGTTCGCGTAGATCCCGAAGAGGTTCACGGACTTGATGCGGCACTTGAAGCAATAGTCTGCACAGCATATGCACCTTGGCGTCAGACGAGCGAGTCATCGGGTTAGCCAGCCCGTCTGCTTCTCGCAATTGAAGCGCGCCGCGACCCCGCATCACCACGCCAGCGCGCGAGGTACGGTCAGATAACGCCGCGGTCATCGCCGGGTCGGGGAGCTTCACTCACCAGCATCTCGGGCGCCGCGAAGAGCTCGTGCACGGCGCAGAAGGAGTTTTCGCTATTCGCGCCGATGATGAGCTTGATGGCCGCCACGAAGTCCTCGTTGCGGTGATCCCCACGAAGCGCACGCCGTTGATCATGATCTTCTCGCGGGTAGCGTCCCGGAAGGCCTGCGCCGTGTTCACGTCGCACTGCACGGGCAGTGGCATGGCGGTCAGCGCCTCCGAGGACGACGCCAGCGTCTCTGCAGATTCTGCTGAGCGTGCGGCTGCATCCGCGCATGACGCGGTTGGTCGCCAGCAGCGCGCGCTCCGAGTAGGCGTCGTCACCCACATACGCGCCGATGATACGCTTGATGGCTGCCACGAAGGCCTCGTTGCGGTGTTCCCCATGAAGCGCACGCCACGGGTAGCGGGATGGCGACCAACGGCTCCGAGAACTCCGCCAGCGCCGTGGGTTAACCAACTAGTTAGTTATTTGTTTTTGGTCCTAAATGATTTTTAAAAAAATACCGTGAAGTAAAAGGACTTACTTGGCGGTTCGGCCCCCTGCGGGGAACTTCTGTGTCATCGCTGCGGGATTCGAACCCGGCTGTGCCTTGTGGTTGGTACACCGCTAGACCACTCCACCAATGCCATCGTTTCTCCCTGAACGACAATAATATCCAATACTAATTGATATGTGGTCCACACTCCAATAGCAACTGTGTTGAAATATGTTGCGCTTGCGCAATGCTGTGTTGCACATATGTTGCGCGCGCGGTGCGCTAACGCTGTGTGTGTGACGAAGGTTGCCTGAGCGGCGCGGTGCGCCAAAGTTGAGTGATGACAAACTTGAAACCCGTAAGGCCCCCTAGCAAGTTCTCACTAAAGTTCGAACTGCAACTTATACTTACGAACTGCGAATTTTGCATTCCATGCGCCGGACACCGAGCGAGCGAGCGTGGACGTTTGTCGGTGACAAATTATCGGCCAGCATGCGATAATCAGGCCTCAGCGAGGTGGGCGGAAGAACGCGACGAGATAGCGTGGATGTACACCAGAACTTGAGTACATTGTACAGTACTTTGCTACCTTGCGACGAGGCACGCCCCCCGGCTCATAGTTGAACTGTCGTTGGAGACCAACGTTGCACACACGATCCTGAACACGACTCGGCGACAGCGCCCAAGCACCTTCAACTTGCGGCTTCGCGGTGGCCCAAATGGTCAAGACGCGTGGCCGTGAGGGCCTCAGTGAGGCGGAGAGCAGCTCCAACACGTTGTAGCGGAGTGCGGCTAGACGAGGGTGGTGGTGACGAACACGGCGCTGCGCCCGGCTCACTCCTGAGAACGGCCTTGGTCTTGACGTTACCGCGCACTGTCGCCGCTTAACTTAAGACTTCGCTGGCAGCAGCTGATACTTTGGTCTCGCTGGCAGCGAGTCGCTGCTACTTCCAGCTTCAGGAATGGCTTGAGCGCTATGCTTGTTCATGCCTCCGCTGCACCATTGCTAGGTTCGTTCTTGAAGACAACGACCGCCGCGTCAAGGAGAGCAATGACGCCCTCCTCGGGACCACAAAAGGGCTAGGAGCTACATGTATTTGTATCCTCGGCTCTGCGCGACGAGTGTCGATTCCCTGTCAACGACGACGCCCAGCTCAGCGCCGGATTTTCTCGACTCTGAGTATTCACATGCATTGCGAAGCTGCTGCTGAGAGTAGTGCTGTTGCTGCGGATGCAACTACACTGCTGTGCGGCGGCCGACGGCACCCCGAAACAAAAGCCCTGCATCGCCCTCCATCTGCAGGCGGGGCCGCGTTCATCTCAACATCGCCCGCGCTGTCCCATGATGCCGGCGGGGAAGGACGAGGCCGGACCACATTGTTGGCCGTTTTCTGAGACCTTTGCGGCGTGCGCCCATCTCAGCGAGCCGTCAACGGCGACAAGCCAAGCCGAGCAATACTCACTTCGGAATTGGACGCCTCGGCCACAGCCGATAGGACTCTCTCGCGACCATTACCATGCTGACAGCGAACAACTCCACGGACAGACAGGTGGTGTTCCGGTGCTCGGTGCCGTACTGCGAGCGCTCGTTCGGCGACAGCTTCTCGCTGGCCGAGCACCTCACGAAGCACGCGGGCGAGAAGCGGCACATTTGCCCCGTACGGACCTGCGGCCGCAGGTTCAGCACACCCGGCAATCTATCGCGCCACAAACGCCTGCATGGACCGATCAAACCCCTTGAGTGCCCCGTCGCCGGTTGCATCTGCACGTTCCGCAGCGAGAACAAGCTCTCCAAGCATATGAAGTTCCACTTGGGCAGCCCCGTGCACGTTTGCTCGTCGTCCGGGTGCGGCAAGACCTTCAGTACGGCCGGCAACTTGAACCGGCACATTAAGGGTCACCACCCGGAGCTCGACACGCGGAAGACCAAGCTCATGGCCGCCAATATGAACCTGCTGCCAGGCCTCGACCACTCGTACGACAGCCCCACCGGAGCCGACGAGCTGCTGCAACCCGACGGAACCCTCAGTCCCATGATGACCCAGCTGCGAGCACCTGCGTCGCCCACTTCCAGTGTGTCCACAGTGGACGCGGCTCCCTGCAGCCCGGTGCTGAGCTCGTCCTGTGCCTCACCCGGACCCACACCGATGTCCACTCTGACGCCACTGGGTATTGCGCTCGACCCCGAGCAGCTCGATGAGCTCGTGTCGATTCTGGATGAGAACGTCAAGATGGAGGACGCGGAGCCCCGCGTCGTCGAGCGAAATCTTCCTGCTCGAGAAGACAATGGCCCAGTCGCCGTGTGTCGAGCCACAGCTCACACCCGTGAGCGTTCTCGACGACATGATTCGTTTCCACATCGACCACTTTCAGATGTAAACCTAGCTAGGGCATTTGCGTTTGCTATCACACCCACCACTAAATTATAATCGAAGATGTTTTGAGTTCTCCTTCCTTGCAATAGCAATGCATTAATCTGCGTCAGTGAATGTACTGGTAGCTTTAAAACGGATAAGTATCACCACCGGCCACAAATACATCAACATTTTCCCAACCGGCCCACATTTGAGTTACTCAGTGATATCATTGAGTTTATCTTCGAACTACAGTTCACCCCTTGTGAAGTCTTCACTGACAGGAAGCGGGACTGAAGTTGGAGAATAGAGCATTTCCTCTCTCCCCATGTGCACGCCTAACGCCTAACGGGGCTTCTCAATGAGATCCTTAGTCCTAAATACATGTAACTCAAATGTGGGCCGGTTGGGAAAATGTTGACGTATTTGTGATAATTATCAAATAGGGTACAGTACATGAACTGTAAATTACAGTCTGAAATACACGCGCCTGGCTCACGGGTACGACTGTTTTTAAATCTAAAAATGTGGATCTAAAATCTAAAAAGTGGATGTTTAAAAATCCACAAGTTAGTTTCCTAACTTACGTTCCCACTAGGGTTTACACTCCCACCTGAAGATCCTCCCTTACAAAATCGGGATCTAGCAAAGAGAATGAGCGCCCCCTCCGTGAACCTCAACTTCCTGCGCGCCGGCAGCCGCGGCGCGTCCGTCAACTACGGCGGCGCCATGCCCAACATGCATATGGCGTCCGTGGACGACCTGCACGCGACCGCCAGTGCGCCCGATGCGCTGTCCGCGGGTTTCCTGCTGCCGCCCGTGGCCGACCCGGCCGCCTACTCGCGCGAGCATTTCAAAGTCAAGTACACGGAGGACAACGAGCAGTCACTGCAGTTCGCCAAGGGCACCACGACGCTGGCCTTCATCTACGACGGAGGCATCGTCGTGGCCGTGGACTCGCGCTCCACCATGGGCCCGTTCATCGCGTCCCAGCAAGTCAAAAAGGTCAACCCCATCAACGACTACATCCTGGCCACGCTCGCGGGAGGCGCCGCCGACTGCCAATTCTGGCAGCGCAACCTGGCCGTGCAGTGTCGCATGTACGAGCTGCGCAACCGCCACCGCATCTCGGTGCGCGCAGCGTCAAGCTCATCGCCAACACGTGCAACTACTACAAGCGCTACGGTATGTCGCTGGGCATGATGATGATGGGATACGATAACGGGGAGCCCGTGCTCTACTACGTGGATGACGAGGGCTCCCGCATCCCGGCCAGCAAGACGGTGCCCAAGTTCAGCGTGGGGTCGGGCTCCACGTACGCCTACGGTGTGTTGGACACCAACTGGCGCTGGGACCTCTCGGACGACGAGGCCGTGGAGCTTGGCAAGCGCGCCATCTACCACGCCACGCACCGCGACGCCTACAGCGGCGGCTTCTGCAACGTCTTCCTCTTCAAGCCCGACGGGTTCAAGCACGTGGTGCACCAGGACGTCAAGGAGATGCACGACTACGAGCGTGGCTACTAAGTCAGTTAGTTGACTGCTGCTTGGCTGACAGAGACGAGGGTACATGTAGTTAATACACGGCAAAAGAAGCTGGTTGACTGCAGTTCCGATCCACCACTGTATTTCCTTCCCATTAGCCCTCCTCGAATATCGTCCTGATGCTACGTATCCATACAGTAACACATACAAAACGCTTTGGCACTCATGTTTTCTGCTTTGCTCGATTTACATCCTTCATTACCACCGCAAGTCTACGAGCAGCATCCCCACAAAGCCTGCGCCGTCCGCCACGGGTGTGAACTGGTAGCCCTCGCCTGCCAGAAAGCGCTCGACCGCCGGCAGCAGGCGCGCGTTGCCGTCGGGGCCTTTCGAATGGTGTCCTGAGCCGGTGACCAGGTAAATGTTGTCCACGCCCTCATCTGCCAGCTTGGGCAGCATCTGTGTAAGGAACTCGACCGATTCGGCTACGTGCAACCCGTGCAGATCCATCATCCGGTCCATGTACAGTTGGTTGGGCGGGTTGCGCGACTCGAAGATCTCTGATGCAGCTAGGAAGTGGAGGTTCTTCATCTTGGCATTGTAGTCGTGCCCTTGCTTGGACAGTCCTTTAGCCAGCGCCTTGTTTCCACTGTAAAGACAAATAAACGTTCACCAGTGAGACCACCATTGTCTCGCTCCGCAGTCTGCTATGCAGCGCTCCGTACTTGCGATATGCCTGAGTGGCCCCCATAAAACACTTATTCCGGGCGCAAGCCATCTCGTGAGCCTGCTCGCGCAACTCCAGATACTGTGTCGATACGCTGTCGCCTGTGGAAACCCACTTGGCCCCGATGCTGTCGTTGCTTCCTGCCTTGTGGTACAGCGGGCGGTGCACAGGAGGCGGAAGTGGCAATCGTCGCGACGGGTCCATTCCATAGCCTCCAGCACCCATAGGAGTAGCAGATGTAGGTTGCAATGCTACTGCCCGTGCAAAGTTCATGCTCAGATTTACCACAGCATCATCCGTCGACACGTACGAGTTAGTGGTCGTTGTTGTCAACGAGAGACCATCGTTTTCTTGAGGTAGCAGTAGCGGTAGAGGTGGCGGGGCTGGCGCTGGTGCTCGGACGTGGCGCTCTGAAGAGACGGAAACATGTCCTCGGCTTGAATGTCCAGCGGCGTGCTGTCCTGGTCCATCTCGTCTTCGCTGTCGTAATCGCGCTGACCCAGCGCGTTATCGTCCATCGAGTAGTATTCACAGAAGTCGTGCGCGAAGACGCAGTGCTCCGCTTGCAAGCACGTGCCGCGCAGCCAAAAGCGGCACGTGATCTCGTCCGTGTCGTGCAAAAACTACAGCCACAGGCAAGTCAACGTGAGCCGCAACAAGAGACGAGTCGGAAGTTCATGAGCGTCCACTCGGTCTTCCGCCTCTAACACAGCCCAAGCCTTATCTGGACAAATGACAGACGCACCATGCAGTCCGCGCGCCGACACTCTCCCTGTAGGTAGTGGCGACACACTTGTCCGGGCCCCACCGATTCGCGCTCAATGGTCGCCTTGAGCACTGCGTGCGCCTTGTCCACATCCAGCCCCACGAGCCTCAGTAGGTCGCACAGGCGGCTTGGGTCCATGTCTGGAAACTTGAGCTGCATGTGGCTCACCAACTGCCGCACAGCACCACCAGAACGAACCGACACACAAAAACACTTAGACTGTCTCCAGCACTCTACCTATCCTGCACTGAGAAAGGTGTGTCTGCACTCCGCACTCTACCTCGAAGGCCACAGACCAGAAGAAGCTGTCTTCGCTCTGCATGGCTGCGCTGTCCTCCTCGTCTTCCTCGACGGCCTCCTCCTCCTCGTACACCTCATTGCTGAGCAACTGAGGCGGTGGGGACGGAGAAGAGGATGACGCCGTCAGGGACATTAACCCGCCCTCGGGGCTGCCCGTGGGGTGAAACTCCGCCACCACAGGGGACAGGAACTTGCGCGGGACGAACGTGGGGGCCGACGCCTTGAGCTCCTCGTCCTGGTCCAGAATCTTGTTGATGTCGTCCTCGATCTGCTTGTCCCCGTGGCTCTGCACAGCTGCCAGCGCCATGGCCGCGTCCGTGAGCTGCGCGGGGCTGTCCGCGAGCTTGGCCAACTCGTCCACGAACTCCTGCGCGCGTTCCTAAACTAGGACACAGCGGTCCCACAATTAGCGTTACGCGACATTAGGAAACCATTCCGCATTAGTGGGGACCTCGTCTTCCGGTGCCAGCCAGCCCATGAGCACTTGGTGGATGTTGAACTTGGCGTCGTCCACGTTGTCGTCGTCACCGCCGTACGACGGCAACATGCCCACGATATAGGGTGCAAACACGCCGTCCACGCCCAGCGCCTCCAGCCGCGCCGTCGCCCACGCCTCCAGCAGCTGCATGGTCCTCCAGAGACCGATAGCACTGCGACCGATAGTCAGGTTAAGTACAATGGGATGGTCACATGGAGAACACGGGCGGACCTGTGCTGTGGCATAATGTATGCGATCTGGAAGGGAAGGAAACTGGATCGAAAAAGAGTGCGGTAATTTCCACTTCAACTGTCGCTGGGTTGGGTAGTTCTGTAGGAAGAGTTAGGACGATATGTTGCAAGACGTGTGGTGCAGGCTACACAGATGTCAAGCACCAAAAGCGAATCTACTTAGCTTTGTCCCTCAGTATGAACGACGACATGTTCGGTGCGTGTGAGGAGGCGATAAATGGCCAGGATTTCCTGCACTTCGTCAGCTACCGGTATACGTCCGATTTCCGGGTCTCTCGACTTCTACGAGCCGAAGCAGTCCGACTTGCCTCGTACATGTATTGCTCGGCCACCTGGGTTCCAGACAGTGGCGATGGCCAAGTTTTTGGTAGAGGAAGACGACGACCAACACCGAAGAGCACAGGTCACAAGCACCATGTGTTGTTGTCTGGTATCGTTGTGTTTAGCGCGGCCGCCTTCGTGACGGTGGTTATGCTGGTCTTCTTCGTTGGTCAACACGTTTGGCTTCGCGGTCACGAGAGCCTCTCGCTGCCTGCCCCCTCGGAGGGCAGGCAGCAAGGACACCGGAAGCTGAAGCTAAAGCAACCATCAATTGTGTCACACAATTTGTGTGCAAGTATTCATCTACATGTCCTGTACAGGATTTTGCTCGGGTAGTTTTTGCACCGTCTTGAAGTGAAGACCCGCCACGCACTTGGCCCCGATCACTTCGGATTAACAAAACATCTGCCGTCATGTTTTCCGTGTGGATGAACTTAAGCTGAGCTTCAAGCGCATCAAAGCTGCGTGGCGATCTTCCAGCAATTTGAGACCGACAACAGCGTCATTCCGCAATTTGCCGGTTCGAACTCATAAGTATATCGCGAAGGGCCGTCAATCATGCTTTTCCTCCTCCGCCAACTGCTACCTGTCGCCGCGGCGGTTCTCTTCGGCTTGTCGGTGGCGTCAGCCGCTGAGCCGCGCTGCTTTCCCGATGCCTTCATGTTCGGCTCGGCCACCGCGTCGTACCAGGTGGAAGGCGCCGCGAAGGAGGGTGGCCGCACGCCAAGCATCTGGGACGACTTCTGTCGCGAGAAGCCCGGCATGAAGTGCGCCAACGTGGCAGACGACTTCTACCACCGCTACAAGGACGACGTGAAGCTCATGGTGGACACGGGCCTCGACTCCTTCCGCTTTTCAGTCGCCTGGTCGCGAGCCATGAACTGGGACCCAGTCACGCACCGCATGAAGCCCAATGCCGAGGGCCTCGCCTGGTACCACAACGTCATCGACGAGATCAACGCCAACGGCATCACCCCCATCCTCACCATATACCACTGGGACCTGCCCAGCGAGCTGCAGACGCAGCTGGAGCCCAAGGGCTGGCTCAACCCGGACATCGTCGACCACTACGTCGAGTACTCGACGCTGCTCTTCAACGAGTTTGGTAGCAAGGTGCAGCTCTGGACAACATTCAACGAGCCACTCTCGTTCGTTGGAGCCGGCTACGGCCTCGGCATGCACGCACCCGGCTACTCCGGCTCGGAAACGCAGGCGTACACAGTCTCACGCAACGTGCTGCTGTCCCATGGCAAGACTGTGCAGAAGTTCCGTGAGCTCAAGGCCAGAAACGTGATCGGCGACAAGGCTCGCATCGGTATCGTGCTCGTATCCAACTGGTACTACCCCTTGGACGAAAACAACCCTAAGGATGTTGCAGCTGCGAAGCGCGCGTTCGACTTCGACTTTGGCTGGTTCCTGAACCCCATCGTGAATGGCGACTACCCGGCTGTCATGCGCGAGCGTGCTGGCGACCGTCTGCCTACGTTCACGGCGGAGGAGTCGGCGATCATCAAGGGCTCGTACGACATCTTCATGATGAACCATTACGCCTCGCGCGCAATCACGGACTGCGACTCGGGGGCCTCCAATACGCCGTGCTCGGCCCTGCTGCCCGGATACCCGGCGGACAAGGGCGTGGATGACAGCCACCTGATGCCTGGCACGCGCGCCGGTGTCCCGGACCGCTTCGGCAACAATTACTGCGAAATGTTCACCGGCTACCCGCCTGGATACCTCGACATGATCCGCTACCTGCACTCGCAGGACACCAGAGTGGACATTCTGCTGACCGAAAACGGATGGTGCGGCAACGATGAGGTCGACAACATGGACCAGCTCTGGTACTTCAAGGCCTTCGTGGAGCAGGTCTACAAGGCTGTCGTCGAGGAGAAAATCCCAGTTATCGGCTACACGGCCTGGTCGTTCCTCGACAACTACGAGTGGGGCTCGTACGGCCCGCGCTTCGGCATGTACTTCGTCAACTTTACGGGAGAGACGGGTTCTCCCGACTTCTACGAGCCGAAGCCCACGGACCTCGCTCGCATCCCGCGCCCGTCGGCCAAGTGGTTCAACAAGGTGGCCACAACCAAGTGCCTGGATGGCTGGAGCGAGATCGACACGAAGGCCACTGCAACGTCGCATGAGAGCAAGACGTCCATCTTCGGCATCGTGTTCGGCTTCGTCGCGCTGGTTGTGGTGGCGATCGGTGTGGTTGTGGTGCTGGTGTACCGCCACCGCCGCAGTGGCTACGAACCGCTTCTGTCGCGCAACTAGGTCGCGTTCGACAAGGCAAGTGATATGGATGAATAACAATGTCTCTCCGACCAAACTTCATCTTTGTATGGTACATATTAGCCAATGAGATTGGTCTTTAATTCGTTTTTGACCAATAAAAACCATCTCTATGGTTTTTGGCGAATCGAATCACGTCAACGATTTTATTTTATCCAATAAAAATACGATTTTACGTTGCAGTCGGAAGCTGAGCGATTCCGACATATCTGGTCGGAGCTGACGCCCAGATATGTGTATCGTGCTACAAGCGAGAGGTGCGCTACGTATCACTCGCATATTTGCCGCCTCTCCGACCAAGAGTAATGAGCCTAAACGATTTGAAGCCCGCCAACACCAAGCGCGCGCGCGACGGCCATAAAGGCGTTCAATCGCTTCCTCTCCGCCGAGGGGACGAGCATGGAGCATGTCAAGGCGTTGATCGTTGTCGACCCGAGCCGCGCGGGTGGCATCCTAGTGACGCTGATGGACAAGTTCGGTGTGTACCTAGCATTCCATGCAGGAGCAAAGGGGCTGCACTTGTCGCGCCACTCCGTCGCTCAATATTTCCGCCAAGCGAAGTGCTGGCTCCTCGACGAGTACCCTCTTCAAGGTGGAGCTGTGGCCCGCAGCTGCTAGGCTTGGGGCGTACCCTTGAACAGCACTGCATCAAACGCGAGAGTGGTGGGTTTGTCAAGAAAGCGGTTGCATGCACGAAGGATGATCTCAAGAAGATGACAAGTTATCTGTATTCAACGGCCTGCTGTGCGTCAGACTACCAAGATTCAGCACTGATATGCCTATTGTGGTATCTCTTTGGGCGCGCTTCGGACCTGACCTTTGTCCGGAAGCAGCAGCTCACCATCGATGCTGGTGGCGTGTTCTTCATCCGCTTCATCCGCGTGAAGACGTCAGACGAGCAGACACTGTCGCTCTTTCCCGACGAAGACTTCATGACTTGCTCGCTCTGGCCTTGATCATGCAGGAGTCGCCGTGCGCAGCGCTGCTCAATCACTTGCCAGTGCAGTCGAAGGATGTCCCTGTTGAGCTGACCGACTCGATCCCATTGCTAGATCTGCTTGAAGACAGCGGCGCCCGAGATTCTTCTCAGACGTCAAAGAGAAGCACGACCGTCCACACGACACCGACAGTCGGAGTCCACGCTCTTGTCAACCGCTTGCTCGATCGTGTTGTTGGTCCAGCTGGAGTCGAAGAGCCGCTGACCTCTCATTCGTTTCGACGTGGCGGCGCGCAGCATGCGAACGCGAGCTCAGAGCTGACGGCGCAGTGGATATTCGATCGCGGAGCCTGGAACTTGACCACGACCAACAAATCCTTTGCCTACGTCTTCAATACTCCGAAAGAAGACCATCAAGTAGCCAAGGTGCTGAGCGGGATGGCGCCAAAGCAAGCCTGTGTTCTTCCGTCACTGGTAGTCTTCGACTCGACTACACAAGAGGATATTAGAGAGGTTAGCCGCAAGCTCTTCAATTCGAGTCATGCGCTGGGTAACAAGGCCTTCAATGTCTGCGCTGCTGTGAGAGATGTGCTGACAGCAACTATCTTCCTCCACTACCCGTCGTCGATGAAGACCGACGCGCAGGCGCCTGTAATGAAGACGATCCAGCGATGCGTTGAAGCCTCTGGTTTGACGATGACGAGTCTGCTTGCTTGGTCACAGCAACTCACGAGGTCAAAAGCTCAAGCCAACACCACCGCAGAAGACCTGATGGAAGGAAACGTGAAGGCCAAAGTTGCGTTCGAACATCAGACTGCCTTGATTGAAAGGTTAATCGAGGTCAACCGTAGCCTCGAGGCTCGAGTCAAATCCCTAGAAGCTGCAAATACCAACACTGAAGCGAAATCATCAGCACATGTAGATCAAGCCAAGCGACCAAGAGATGAAGATGAAATCGTACCGGCGAAGCGCCGACGCCGCTCAAAGACGATACCACTTATGGACACCTGGTTCCCGTGGTACACTGCCGTTCCGCGCGGATGGCTAAGCACGGACAAGCACAAGAAATCAGATGCCAAGCAGCTTGTGGTCTTCATGAAGCTCTTCATCAAAGACGGATACACGCTCGACGAGTCATCGCCCAGCTACAAGGATAATGTCCGTCAGCTCGGAGAGTTAGCGTCAAGCAAAGTCACAGCGTACCTTGGCGCGCGAGGCGTACTGTCAAAGGGATCCAACGCTGTACTCAAGGCGCTTCGGCAGCTGCATCGCGAGGGAAGCCTCAACGACCTCATCAACGCCTATCGCCAGCGTCTCGCCATCGATAGAGTTGTAGACCCTGCACCTATTCATCACCAAGGCACACTCAAGCTGCTCCCGTAACGCAACACGATCTTCTTTCCCACGTCCTTGTAGTCGGTGCTTCCGTTGATGTCAGGTCTGCAGCAGTCATTCGAGCATAGAAAATTTACCGATGGGCGGAATCGAACCATCTTCTTCCCTTTCGGGAGCTCTTCCATTGAGCTACATCGGTGGGGGTTAGACAACAACCTCGCAGGGGTACTCGTCTGGAGTGCTCGATGGGGAATTAACGGTGATTCACAGTTCTTCGTGGCCGCGACAAACCCTCTAAGGTGACCGATGCTCGGTACACCCCCTCAATTCACCGCGCCGGGTGGTCAATCGAGCACTGTGCTCACAGGGCAAAATGGCGCAGCAAAATTGCACGTGCGCCACTCATTTACGAGGCGTAATTACGTATACCATCTATCAAGGAGCCAATCATTTGAGAGGATGTATTTTTACGAAACCTCCACAATCTGGTGTGATATAAAATTTTGCGATGCGTCGGATGCTGGTCGGAGTGGCACTGACGGTCGGAGATGTGACGATATGGCCCGTGCTTTGGACTGTACTACGTGAATTTCACGGAGGACACCGGTTCACCTGACTACGAGAATCCAAAGTCGACAGATCTGGAACGTATTCCCCGCCCTGCAGCCAAGTGGTTCCACAAGGTGTCCACCACCAAGTGCCTTGATGGTTGGGATGATCTTGAGACAACCGTCGACGGTTCGGTTGCTCGCTCAGCGGAGAACTTTGGATTTTCGGTGGCTTTCATCGCTATTGCGGCCGTGGGTCTCACCGCCGGTGTGGTCACTTTCAAGCGCCGCCTCAGGTACCAACGTGTTCCTGGCTCTTCTTCAAACTAGATGGACATAGTGTTTGGGAACCATTGGAGACTTATCAAACCAGTAAGTAACACGATTCTTGCTTTACTTTTTACGCCTTCTCATTGTTAGACTTGCAGTCCGCCAGGTGTGTACGCATCTCATACAAGTAGGAATGTACCGAAGTGCTTTCTTCCGAACGCAGGAACCACAACACAGTGTGTTACACAGATGAAGCGTGTTTCATCTCGAGTTGTAAAATAGTAAAATACTTAAATAGCGTTAAATACATTTCTAGTCCTAAAAACGTTAAATACCGTTAAATATTTCCGGACGATCGGTTACTTCTGTAATTATGAGCTTCTTCAATGAGAACTGCTCGGACGAGACCTCCAAGCGGTCACTTCAAGTAAGACAAGAGGTCCTCTTAGAGGACTCTTCTGAGAGGAGGCCATGGCGCAAGCTGCACACGCAACACGTTTACCGTGCAGCGTTGTCCGCGCTCACTATCTCCATAGCCTTCATCTGCCCGCTTTCTGCGTACCACATCATGTTCCTCGCGCATCTTGATTAGCATTAAGGGCGGATATCTCCTCCGACTGAAACGCATTCGCCTTTAACTTGAACTGCACCGTGACCTGCGGCTAGGCACTATGGTTCTTGGCCTTCAAAAGCAGTCCTTGCGTCGGTCCGCACAAGAACTTAGGCTGCTGCAGCAGAGTGGCGGCTGATCTCTTTCTTTGTGTAGCATTGTAAATTCGCAAAAGTCCGACTTTATTGGTTGCACCATTTCAGCTCATTTGCCCGAATATTTAACGGTATTTAACAGCTAGAAATCTGAATTTAACTGTGAGAAACGCTATTTTTGTATTTAAGCAGGTATTTTACAACTCTATGAAACTTTCATCGTTCAATACTTCAACCATCTGCGAAGGCGTGCATCCACGGGTCATTGATGGCACCTCAAGGTGGTCAATGCCTACCAACAAGAAATCTCACTTTCCAAGTTGCTGCATACGTCGAAGTACCAGTCGCCATGCGCATCTTGGAGAAGGGTCTTCGTTTGGCCGGAGGCCTCACCGCACTGCTGCTGCCAACCTCCTCTTCATTCGCGACCACGGAATCTCGCTGCTTCCCGGATGAATTCATGTTTGGTTCGGCGACGGCGGCGTACCAAGTCGAAGGTGCGTGGAACGAGTCCGGCCGTACCCCGAGCATCTACGACGCCTACTGTCGCGAAACTCCAGGAATCGAGTGCGCGAATGTCGCCGACGACTTTTTCCATCGCTATCGTGACGACGTCAAGCTCATGGTTGAAACGGGGCTGCAGAGCTTCCGGTTCTCCACTTCCTGGTCGCGGGCCATGACTTGGGACCCGGAAACGCGTCGTATGCGTCCTAACCCACCGGGTCTCGCATTTTACCACTCCCTCATCGACGAGTTGAATGCGAACGGTATAATTCCAATCCTGACGCTGCACCATTACGACCTGCCCCTGGCACTGCAAGACGAGCTCAACCCTCAGGCGTGGCTGAATCCCGACATTTCCAGTCACTTTGAGGACTACGCCATGCTCATGTTCCACGAGTTTGGCGCTAAAGTGAACTTCTGGACCACGTTCAATGAGCCACTCGGACTGGTGGGCTACGCGTACGGCATGGGCTTCCCGAACATGCCTCCCGCACGCAGGGGTTCACCTACAGAAGCTTACGAAGTATCTTACGGAGTGCTGATGTGCCACGCCAAGGCGGTGAAGAAGTTCCGGGAGTTGAGGCAGAATGGCGTGGTCGCTGCAAGCGCTCGCATCAGCATCGTGTTGGTCTCCAGTTTCTTCTATCCATTGGACTCGAGCAACGCTGCCGATGTGGTTGCTGCTCAACGAGCAATGGACTTTGACTTCGGTTGGTTTTTGCAGCCGATCCTCACGGGTGACTACCCTGCTATCATGCGCAAGATCGCAGGTGACCGTCTTCCTCGCTTTACGACCGAGGAATCGGCCCTGCTCAAGGGCTCCTACGACATGTTCCAAATGAACCACTACTCGTCTCAAGCGGTGACGGACTGCAACTCACCGACATCAACGGTGGACTGTGCTATGCTTGCTCCAGGCTGGCAGGCTGACAAAGGTGTGGACGACTCGCACGCTATGCCGGGAACTCTGCGTCCCCAGCCGACCGCCCCGCCAACAAGTACTGCTCCGCTTTGTTCAATCCTTACCCTCTCGGATATCTCGATATGATCAAGTACCTGCACGCGAAGGACCCGACCGTCGATATCCTACTGACCGAGAATGGCTGGTGCGGCGACGACGAGATCGAGAACCTGGATCAGCTCCACTTCTTTGAAGCTTTCGTGGGGCAAGTCTACAAGGCTGTCGTGGAGGAGAAGATCCCTGTGATTGGGTACACTGCATGGTCGTTCATGGACAACTTCGAGTGGGGCTCGTACAAACCTCGCTTTGGACTGTACTACGTGAACTGGACGAGCGAGACTGGTTCCCCGAATTCAACAACCCCAAGTCTACAGATTTGGCTCGCATTCCTCGTCCATCAGCTAAGTGGTTCTACGAAGTCTCCACCACCAGGTGTCTGGGTGATTCTAGCAGCACCACGCTTGCTATCGAGGAGCCGGCCACCAGCATGATGGTGGCGTTTGGAGCGCCACTGGTCATGGTTGTTGTGGTGGGAGTAGTTCTCCTGGTGGCTACCACGAAGAAGCGCCACCAGAACTATGAACAAATTCCTCTCGTCTCAGCGAATTGATCGGGGCCTTGTGCGCCGCGAAACAAGGAGTTTGGGAAACATCTTACGGCGATCCAAGCTGCAGTGTATTGCTCGTTCTTATGTCAAAACAAAAGATTTTACGTCTTGATAAGGTAGGATTACCACGGGTATTCATAAGCTGGGCTACCTGCTCACAACCTTTTCGAGAAATTCTCACTACTACAACAATGGCGTTCCTTCGGTGGCCGCACCCTCCTCGTGGCCACGGAAGTGGCGCCAAATGCGTCGGCCAACGAAGCACGCCAACACAACCACAGCCACGAAAGCAACAGCGCCAAATATCACGATTCCGAACAGCCAGTGCCACACGTGGTGCGATCTCTCCGGTGTTGTGGTCGTCGTAGTTGCTGCCTCCATCGGACCCAGGCACTTGGTTGTCGCCACCTTTGGAACCACTTAGCTGATGGACGAGGAATACGAGCCAAGTCGAACGACTTCGGTTCGTAGAAGTCTGGAGAACCGGACTCGGACGTGTAGTTGACGTAGTACAGACCGAAGCGCGACGCGTAGGATCCCCACTCGTAGTTGTCCAGGAACGACCAGGCCGTGTATCCGATTATGGGAATGTTTTCTTCTGTGACGGCCTTGTGCACCTGCTCGAGGTACGCCTGGAAGTACCAAAGTTGGTCGGGGTTGTCGATCTCGTCGTCACCACACCATCCATTCTCGGTGAGGAGGATGTCGGCGGAGGTGTCATGCTTGTGTAGCCACTTGATGGTCTCAAGGTATCCTGGCGGGTACGCAGTGAACGAAGCACAGTGTGAGTCTTTTAGGGCTTTTTGACTGCGTTGTCGGGTACCAGGAACGGTTTGAGAGGTATCAACTCCGCGGTCTAGCTCCCAGCCAACAGAAAGTTTGCTGCACTCAGTGTACGAAGTATTCGAGTCACAGTCGGTAGCCGATCGAGTCGAGTAATGGTTCAACATGAACAGGTCGTATGATCCCTTCAGGAGCTCAGTCTCCTCGGGTGTGAAACGTGGTAGGCGATCGCCCACAATGTTCCGCATGACAGGTGGGTAGTCTCCAGCAACGATTGGAGAGAGGAACCAGCCGACATCAAACTCCATCTTGCGTGAGGCTGCATCCACATCTGCAGGGTTCGACTCGTCCAACGGGTACGCGTAGTCGGCATTGAGTACAATGGCAATTCGAGCCTTCTCGTTGACAACGTTGGTGTTCTTCAGCTCACGAAACTGTTGGACAGCTGTCGCATGCGAGAGCAGCACGTTGTGCGTGGCTGTGTACACTTGAGTCGGCGAGCCGGTGAAGCCTGGCGCCTCCCTGCCAGTAGCGTAGCCGGCCGTCGAGAAGGACAGGGGCTCGTTGAACGTCGTCCAGAGGTTCACTTTGCCGCCATACTCCTGGAAAATGAGCTCCGCGTACTCTGCAAAGTGCTGGACGATGTCCGAGTTGAGCCACCCTTGAGGAGACAGCTCCGTGTGAAGCTCCAGCGGCAAATCCCAGTGGTACAAGGTCAGAATGGGTTCAATGTCATTCGCGTTCAGTTCGTCGATCAACGAGTGGTAGAACGCGACACCCTGTCGGTTCGGACGCATACCGTGCAGTGCAGCGTCCCAGTTCATCACCCGGGACCACGAAATGGAGAAGCGGAAGGACTGCAGCCCCATCTTGACCATCAACTGGATGTCGTCCTTGTAGCGGTGGTAGAAGTCGTCGGCAACATTGGCACACTTGACTCCTGGTCGTTCACGGCAGAATTGGTCCCAGATACTCGGCGTGCGGCCTCCTTCATTCACGGCGCCTTCGACCTGGTAGGATGCCGTGGCCGAACCGAAGAGGAAGTCGTCCGCGAAGCAGCGCGACTCGGTAGCAGACACCAAATCCGTCGTCGCCAACAGCATTGCAGCCACAGCACTGACAAGCTGCAGGGCTCGATGCATGTTCAAAGTTACCAGATACAGTATCGCTTCCCTCCACTGTCGTCGGAGCCAGGATTTGTAGCAATGAACGGTACGTACGTGCTTGGGATTGCCAGACACAGCATTGATGAGTGGAGCGAGCACGTTGAAGTTCCCTGCACCTTCAAGTTGGCTAACGACGACAATAAGATCATGCGTGCACAAGGTGGCGTCCATGCAGTTCACAGCAACTCATTTTCACAGGTTTGATCTGTCAACTTCAAGTTCCTCTTTACAATTATGAAGTGATTCCAACTGTTGCAGGGCTAGGTTGCTAAAGTATTTAAGAGCACAGGTTTTTATAGCGCAAAGTGAGACTTTTAGATCATTGCCTTTGACATGCGTCTCGCTTGCAGTTCGTCGGATTCGCAGCTTCTGCTGCACTGACCTCGGCGGATTCGCGCTGCTTCCCGGGGTTTCCTCTTCGGGACGCCACCGCGTCATACCAAGTCGAAGGCGCCGTCAAGGAAGGCGGCCGCACGCCCAGCATCTGGGACGAGTACTGCCGCGCAGTCAGGAGGTCTCAAGTGCGCCAACGTGGCCGACGACTTCTACCATCGCTACCGAGATGACGCCAAACTCATGGTCGAAACGGGGCTCCAGAGCTTCCGGTTCTCCGTCTCCTGGTCGCGCGTCATGAACTGGGACGCGGAGACGTCCCGCATGCGTCCGAATGCTGAGGGGATCGCGTTCTACCATTCACTAGTCGACGAGCTTAACGCGAAGGGTATCGTACCGATTTTAATCATTTACCATTAGGACCTGCCGATTGAGCTGCACACGGAGCTGAGCGAAGAGGGCTGGCTGGACACGGAGATCATTGAGCACTACGTTGAGTACGCGACGCTGCTTTTCAATGAGTACGGCAACAAGGTGAACTACTGGACGACGTTCAACGAGCCTCTTTCGTTCACTGCAGGAGGCTACGCGCTAGGGATGGGGGCACCGGGGTACACGGGGTCGCTCACGCAGGCATACACGGCGACGCACAACGTGCTACTCTCGCACGCTCAAGCGGTGCAGAAGTTTCGTGAGCTTAAGACCAGTAATGTCATTGGAGACAAGGCTCGGATCGGTATCGTGTTGAACGCAGATTTCGCCTATCCTTTGGACGAGTCGAACCCTGCAGATGTGGATGCAGCCTCACGCAAGATGGAGTTTGATGTCGGCTGGTTCCTCTCTCCAATCGTTGCTGGAGACTACCCACCTGTCATGCGGAACATTGTGGGCGATCGCCTACCACGTTTCACACCCGAGGAGACTGAGCTCCTGAAGGGATCATACGACCTGTTCATGTTGAACCATTACTCGACTCGATCGGCTACCGACTGTGACTCGAATACTTCGTACACTGAGTGCAGCAAACTTTCTGTTGGCTGGGAGCTAGACCGCGGAGTTGATACCTCTCAAACCGTTCCTGGTACCCGACAACGCAGTCAAAAAGCCCTAAAAGACTCACACTGTGCTTCGTTCACTGCGTACCCGCCAGGATACCTTGAGACCATCAAGTGGCTACACAAGCATGACACCTCCGCCGACATCCTCCTCACCGAGAATGGATGGTGTGGTGACGACGAGATCGACAACCCCGACCAACTTTGGTACTTCCAGGCGTACCTCGAGCAGGTGCACAAGGCCGTCACAGAAGAAAACATTCCCGTAATCGGATACACGGCCTGGTCGTTCCTGGACAACTACGAGTGGGGATCCTACGCGTCGCGCTTCGGTCTGTACTACGTCAACTACACGTCCGAGTCCGGTTCTCCAGACTTCTACGAACCGAAGTCGTTCGACTTGGCTCGTATTCCTCGTCCATCAGCTAAGTGGTTCCAAAGGTGGCGACAACCAAGTGCCTGGGTCCGATGGAGGCAGCAACTACGACGACCACAACACCGGAGAGATCGCACCACGTGTGGCACTGGCTGTTCGGAATCGTGATATTTGGCGCTGTTGCTTTCGTGGCTGTGGTTGTGTTGGCGTGCTTTGGCCGACGCATTTGGAGGCGGATTATTTGTAAGGCATCTGCGGCTATTTTCTGAGTCGTGTCATTTCGGCTGCTTTCTAAGGGATGTCGGATTAATTGTGAGTCACTAGGATTAATTGTGAGTCAGTAGGATTAATTCATGGATTCAGAGTTTCCATGCAAAGTGTTTCTGGTATTTTGTGAGTTATATAGTTTTCCTGTATGTTTTTCCTACACTAAATATGCATTATACGCACAACTACCGATCCACCCCTAGTGCGTTTAGCTCGGCACGATGATGTGACCCATTTGGAAGGAGTAATTGATCACCCTCGCTAAATCTTCAACATTCAACGGCGTCACCTCCTCAAGATCATTGTACTCAATGTTCCAGTACCGCTTGCCACCCCGACTGAACGGCGGTTTAATTTTGCCAGCATGGTTGGTCTCCGTAACTGCTCCCTCGTCATCGGTTGTTACCTTGACTCTCAATATGCACCAGTTGATCACGCTAGCCGGCTTGTCCACCAAGCTTTTGATCAATGCATCAACTGTATACTGAGATTTTGTGACCCATCACGGTCAAGGCATCTCGTTTTCTTTCGAGGTCGTCCCGGTGGTTTCCGAGCAGGTAGACTTCGGATCATCACCCGCAAATTCAGTGAGTCCACAAGACGTAGACACGCCCAACACGTGCGCGCAGAGCCATCCCGTTTGGTAGAACGTCTTGCAGTCATACTTGAGCTTTCTGCGTATTGTTTCAATTTCTGCGACGCTCCACGACGGTGTGTTCCAGTTGTGCTCAAAGGGGATACGCTCCAATATCTTTTCTACATGGAGTGACAAATAGTGTAGTTGAATGTTTTCAACCTTTTCGTTTCGCTTGAGGACGCCACAAAGAGAGGCTTTGTAGTTATTGGTTCTGTTTCCATCCACCTTCAACTCGTGCAGGTTGTCATCCCAAATCACATAGTAGTCAGCGTTGAAATAGTACTCATATATGTTGTCTATGGCCCGTCGTTGAATGTTTTCAACCTTTTCGTTTCGCTTGAGGACGCCACAAAGAGAGGCTTTGTAGTTATTGTTCTGTTTCCATCCACCTTCAACTCGTGCAGGTTGTCATCCCGAATCTCATAGTAGTCGGCGTTGAAGTAGTACTCATGTATGTTGTCTATGGCCCGTCGTGACTTGCGGCGATGTGTCGGAAAAAGGTTATCAACCTCACATAGATCCACTGCTTCTTGTAGAACTTCAGCTCGAACTGGGCCTGAGGCAAGTGCCGAATTGACCCGGAACCGATATCCATAGCACACTCAACATTTTGGGTAGTGTTCCGGCTAGGACGTGGCCAGTCGCGGCGCGGAGATGACTTACGGCCGTTGCCTTGATGACTCGATGATGTGACTCGATAGGGTTTTGTTTTGGAACCACACCTGGTGTATCACTGGCTGTATAGTATCATAGATCACATGGATCTGTCAAATATTTGACGTCAAGCCACTGAGTGTATTCGGGTTCACCCAATGTCGACCAGTTTTCAGTCACAAGCTGGGACAACACCTCAAACGGCTCGCCACACCGTGCCTCACTCAGATACTTGAGTTGCGGCTTTACGATGTCATTATATCGCTCGATGTCTTATAAAAGTCCCTTTTCCCTCGTGCATTGCGATGCAAGTGTGGCCAGCAATTCAAAAGCTTGATTTCAGGCCAAACTTGACGAAACGCATTTGTGGTCGCTTGAGAGTGATCCATTGACCCAAAGCGGGGTTCGAGTGTACCGCCAAAAACTCCTTGCAGCGGTCCTTGCACGCCGTGAAAAGCTTGGCATACGCGAACGAAGTTTCCGTGCGAACAAACATGAAAGCCATTGGGTAGAATTTTTGCTGGTATTTGTGCAACGCTGTGTGTCGTAGACCAAACGTTCCGAATGACACAAGTGTCCACCGCCCCCAAAGTGAAGTTTGTATGTTCCATCAGTCACACCCAAAAGTCCATTTGAGTGCCTAACATAGACCGCTGTCCAAGCATTGCGCGCGGAGCAGTCCGAAACAGTCGCCTTGACGTGAAGACAAAGCCAATAACGGTCTACCGTATCCGTGAAGCAGTCGAGGACAATCAGTTCATGCTGGTAGTTGAAAGGTGGTTACAAATTCGCGCCGCATCCTTTTCCACACTGAACGGCATGTCCTGGAAAACTCTTCCTTGGTAGTGCACAATCGAGGTGAATCCCACTCCACCATATGAGCGTACGTAGTTATAGCAAAGTTTCCTCGCTTCAGGAGCTTGTGAGACCTGTTTTTAAGTTGGCTCGCAGTTGGAAGAAGTGAAAGAATTTCAGCCGAATCCTTGTACCGGACCCGTAAAGTAGTCATACACTTTTTGATCCCCTGGCCCCCGAGAAGTAGGTTGTCGATCTCCGACAACAACGGTTTGTGAATTCCCGTTCTCTGAAGGTTCGATGGTACTGAAAACGCGGTATGTGTGCCGGCCCTCGATAAAACGTACTGCCCATTGCTTTCTTTCTTGATCTGCGCCACTGCAATCAAGGTGAGAAGAACACGTCAGCATGGTGGTAGATCTCCAGTTTTGAAGCACCGAAAAGCGTGCATTCTCGAGACCATCTAGAACTGCACGTGCTTCTTCCTTGTTAGCAAACCGGATAGGGTGATCAATGAAAACCACATCACTATCGTCTTCATGAAGTTGAGCGATGGAGGTTTCTTGGAGACCGGAGGAAGTTGCATAACTGCCCTCTGAACTTTCGCTTTGGTACTCGTAATTTTCTTCGTTATCGCTGCCACGTTCAACCTCGACGGCTTCCCCACTCTCGTGGCGTCGATGAATTGCACCAGACTGCCGTGGGGTTATACTTCCAGCAAAGTCTTCACTGACGCTGGATGAAGGGGCCTCACTGTCGCTGGATGAAGGGGTGATCGATACTGAAGATGGAGGTCCTCGTGAACCATCATGGTCTGACGCCATGGTGAACTCACCGCCGTGACCCAGGTGAGATAACCGTGTACCGGATGAGTAGTGGTGTGACTGTGCGACGCTGTTGTCTAGATTTGAGGAGAGAGGGAAGTCCAGAGCGGTGTCGGAAGGTTAGGCCGAGGCTTGGGGGCGGTTGCTTGAAAAATGAGAAGTTCAATGAGAAGTTCAATGCATCCTGTCTTGCAAATACGTCCCTTCGCGCACACCCTACAACAGCATGGATGTTCTCTTTTAATGGACAGGCGTATACACACAACTATCCAGCATATCAAAATAATACGGACGTTTCAAAAATAAATCGGTAAACAGTTTAAAAGAAAATGTATCTGAAATGTTTCGGATTTAACTGAGTTTTGAACGGCTTCTTAATCGCTATCGTAAGTCAGATCCACCGGATCGCTCTGGGATCCTTCGAGATGGTTTAAGATCAGCCGTCGTGCAGGAAAGCCCCTCGAGAAGAAACGTCCATCATCGCCAGGAGGTGATTCGTTGGGTCTGTCTTCGTCACTCGAATCGGATTGGCCAAAATTTTCTGCACTCCCCTCCGATTCGGTAAAACGATTTTCGAAACGGTCTATAAAATTTGGAGTCGGAGGAGCTGCAGATTCCAAAAGAGAGTCAAGTTCAGACTCGGATGATTCTGATTCTGATGACAACGGAGAGGCCGGAAACGGTTTGGGTACCCCGTCCAGCCGACGCAGTTTTTTTTCTTGTTGCGATTCCACGCGACGGAGCGCCGTAGATAAAATCCGGTCTGTCGCTTCCTGTTGTAGCCGCAGCCGGTCGACGATATTGACCGCTCGGTCGACCGAGGCCCGAAGTCGCTTGATCGGCCTCATTGCAAATACAAAAATGAGGTGCAATGATCCCGGGTGCGCTTCCTTAAATCCCATTAAGTACAGCTTAGAACCTGTCCTCAATAGAATAACTTTTATATTTTCTGAATTTTAAGTTTTCTATGTGATATCGTTCCGGGTAGAGTCTGTAAGCACAAATAGATCTGAAACTAAACCCAGCGTGCACACCTCATTTGTACATGTAGTTAAAGCTAAACCCAGTGTAGAGAGTGAATCCGGAAGAGTTATTTACACAGCGGCACTCGCAATGTGTGGCGAATCGCCTGTAACGCAATTTACCTGAAATATTATTTGTGAAAGCCACGCAAACTCATTTATCGCTGAAACTAAATCCTGCTTAGAAAGTAGCTGGACGCTTTACAATTAATCCTACTGCTTATAATTAATCCGCTTGACTCAGAAAATAGCCGCATTTGACTCAAAAGAAGTTTTTCCCGACGCATTTGGCGCCACTTCCGTGGCCACGAGGAGGGTGCGGCCACCGAAGGAACGCCTTTGCTTTGAACGGGTGTAGGTCGAAAATTTCGACTCGAAATCAATGCCGTGATCAACGTCATGTTGGTAAAATAATACAACTGTGAAGTGTTGATGTTGAGTTCTATGGTGAACCTTGCCTGGAACGTAACATTCACCACGGAAGGCTGTCGGCGGTGAAACTGGAATTTTTTACCACTGTCTTCTGCTGTCGCTTCAGCGATCATCTTCGACATCCCCGCTGTGCTGTTCTCGGGTGAAATCTGCCCCTTGTGGGTATCCACATATCCGGGGCTCAGCGTGATGATCTTGTCATTCTCTAGATCCTTCGTCAAGCTCGAGTTTACCATGTTTAGGGCTGACTTGGACGCTCGGTAGCCTCACAGACCACGAATGTCGTTGAGCGCGATGCTACCATAAGAGAGGAAACATGAGCAACCGTGGCCGACCCACTCTTGGCGACGGCTAGCCTCTAGTTCGATAGGAACGTGCATATTATTAGGAACGGACGAACGACGTTGACTTCGAACTGCTTCATCATTTCGGCCTTGGTGGTTTTGTCAACCCCATCTCGTCCACCGATGCCGGCATTGTCGACTGCATGTAGCAAGTCAATAGGCTGGCCATCGAGCTGGTTAGCCTCGATTCCTCTTCGCTTGTATCAATCTGTAAGTATGCATGTAGTCGAAAGTTTGCACTACCCTTAAAGCATACCTCGGTGGCACCTTGCGGGTCGCGAGCAGCAGCGATGACTTTCCAGCCATTGGCTACGTACAGTAGTGCTTGGTAAAGGCCAGCCCGATGTGTAAGAATGGTGATTACCATGTTGACAGTGCTGCAAACGATCGCCCATTCTCCAAAACGCGCCAAAGCAAGCGGCAAGACCGTCCTCGTCTCTGGGAGTAACCGCGACACTCGAACGAATATATGCGGTCGAAATGCTAAGCTGAGCTCCATGATGTTGCCACGTGCAAGTTTGTTCAATCATTATCCATTCAATCTGTTAGGTAGCGCGAGATTTGTCTTTCTGTCGCCTTATACTTTGATCTTCTCAATTCAACGCCACCCCATGCGCAGCAGGGAGGATGCCACCGGATCATCTTCAAGTCTGTCGAGTCTTCGCCGTGGAGACATCCGCTCAACAGCCGCAACTAGATGAAAAACATGCAGTTTTTGAGGTCGTTGTGCAGCTCCGTGAAGTCGAAGTTGGACGAGCTCGAGTTGAACGAGCCCACGGTTGACGCCCCGTCGGAGCCTTCGTTCAGGAAGAAGCGCGCGCGACCAGCAGCCAGATGAGCATAGTACGCGGGTGTGGCAAACGACACCGAGCGAGTGCAGCGCGCAAATGTGTACCCGAGATGGTACGTCAGACGCTGCACGTCTTCCGCCGACATTTTGTTTTCATCATGCAGCACGGTGTAGTGGCAGGGCACACTTGTTCCCTGGATTCCGCTGTGACCGTACAGGAAGAAGTCGAAACGGTGCGAGTCCACAATGCCAGTATCGATCACCGTTCCTGGAACCACATTGCCCTTGCGATCAGCGTCACGCTGGTTCACCGGGAATGCACGCATGTGGTGGCGCTTGTTCACAATGATGAACGTGACAGGTGGATTGTAGCCTTCCGAAATCATCTTGAAGGCCTTGCGAAGCGCACGCATTTCAGTCTGCAAAATATCATAGTGCTGCCCTCGCTCACACCATCACGGTAGTAGATGACGTGTTCCGGCTTGCGGTTCGTGCTCTCATAGTACGCCAAGAAGAGATCGCGCAGCATGTGCGGCAGCAGCTGGATATCACTGGAAGCCTTTTGCGCAGCCACTGAGCAACATACTTTGCTGAGTAGCGGTCAAGGGAAGCTACAACGGAGGCGATTGAAGGTCGCCCGCCCATGCCCGAGCGCGGGTGCTCCACGTCAGCGCCGATGATGATTGTAGGAGCCGTACCCACCAGCGGTAGACCCTCACGCAGAATCGAGTTCTTTCCGCTCAGCTTCATGTTAATCTTGAGACAGACATTAGCACAGTACTGAGGCTTTGCGCCGCGAACGTTCTGGGACACAATGCACTGGCTGGGAATACCCAGCACTGTGTCGGACATGCGTTTGATATCGCCATAGGATCCAACGCCCTTGTCTTGCTTAATCACCATGATAAGTTGCGGAGGCCCCTATTGCGCGACTCCAACTCCTTGAAACACATTTTCATGAGCTCTTCAACTTGCGAACCACGGTACTGGTCCATGTGGATCACGTGCGGGCTGCTGTCCTCAATGGTTAATCCACTCTTACCAGCCATATCCACCAAGCTGCGAACGAATCCCTGCACATCACGCTCACCAACGTTGGCAGTAATCACAACACCCCAGTTACGGAGGGTAGCGCCTTCCACAAAACGTTTGTCTCTCAAGTTCCATTGGCCTCCTGACGGCCGCTCCGACACATTCGCATACTGGACTTCGGGCGGATCCATCACACGCGCATCAGTTGTTTCAAGCCGTTGCTCCACTTTCATGCCAAATGCAGCCAGGTACGGGTCGTTCTCGAAGCCGGCCTGGCGAACCTGGTCAATGATCGTTTCCTTGCGAGCGCGCGGTGGCTGACTGGTTTGTTTGATAATTTCTGCAGTGTCCAACTCGTTGATGTTTGCGCAGCGCTGTCCAGGTGCCACCTCGCATAGCTCAATCGGCAACCAGTTCTCCTTGCCCGCTCGTTTACTGCCGACGTTCACCAGCGGGAGCTGCGGGTGTCTCAGCTGCACGTTGTAGCGCTTGTTGAAGTAATCAGCCACAGACATTTCCTCCCTTAATGTTCACCATCGTCTGGTTGGACGGTTGTGCACTAATACCGAAGATCGCACGCTTGCGATCCTTGCGGTGGGTGGGAACGACTTCAATCTTGCGCAGAGCGCGAGCCAAAGCCTTGGCGTCCCGGTCAGACAAAGCGCGAATGTCGTTTGGCGATCGAGCACTTAAAGCAGCCAAGACAAGCTCCATCAGCTCCTTTGGAGCATAGAACACAGTGGCTGCCTGATCAACATTCATCAAAAGTTTACGGTCGGCAACGCGGATGGCTTGATGATAGCCCCAACACAGTTCTTTGCCACCCTTTAGCGGAAAGGTTTTCTTCATGGAGAAAAGTTCCGCCCCACAGCGATCAAACGCTGAGCACCAAGATGGCGTGCAGCCACATCCAAGGCCTGCAGAACCGGCATTACATTCACATCTGGGTTGGAGTAGTAATCCGTAAGTGAACTTGTCGAGATCGTCTCAGCGAGCTTGATCTTCACGACAAATGTGCGAGGGCCTCGGAATGGGCGGCGAGGCGCCTCACCTGCAGCTGGTGGCGGAGGAGTTGAACTGGTTCCGTCTGGGTTAACGTCGACGAAAGTCTTGGACTGCGCATCCCACGGTATCATAGCGGGTGCATACATAGCAGACATACCGTCATGCACAACGCGGATACCGCCAAACTCAGTCTCGTATTGACGGAGGGCAGCGTTGATCACATTACGCACCAGAGTGCGTGGGAGTGGTCGTTCGGGACGCTGCTCACGCTTAGGAGGCGCAGACACGTCGCTCATTTCCACATCCTTGTCCTCTTTTTCGTCCTTTTCATCTTTTCCTTCTTGCTTAGGTTCGTCACCCATGGTCTCATCTTTTTGATCTCCAGGTGCACTGCCAGAAGGACCGTACTTTGAGTCCGCTGCGAGGTCAGGCGAGCGCTCAACATCGACGTGGTATTTGAAAATTTCCGCTGGAACCGTGTCAAGTGAGACACCGAAGAAGTTCACATTCAGCTGCATCGATTTGCCACCTCTGGCGACGCCCGGGCGGCGACAAATAAGAAACTCCTGCTGGAGTTCCGAGTCCTCAGCGCTAACTTCGCGCACGCCCGCGCGACCGGTCCACTCGTCTTGGAGACGCGGGTCAGCCACGGATTGCCCATTGTCTCGTACCCGGAACCAGTCACCGTACCGACACCGGGGCCGGACTCTCCGCGACCACCACCGCGACCTCCACCACCTCCAAAGCGTCCGCCACCGCGGCCTCCACCGCCGTATCCACGGTCACCCCCACGGTCACCCCCACGGTCTCCACGGTCACCTCCGCGGTCTCCACCACGGTCCCCTCCGCGGTCACCCCCACGGCGATCACCACCTCCGCGGTCGTCGCGGCGTCCGTAGCCTCGGTCACCCCCACGATCTCCGCCCCGATCTCCGCCACCAGCATATCCACGATCTCCTCCACTGCTAGCACCGTATCCACGATCTCCTCCACTGCTAGCACCGTATCCACGATCGTCCCGACCGCCACCAGCAGCCGCTCCGCCTCCGTATCCGCGGTCGTCCCTGCCGCCATATCCGCGCGAGCGATCATCATGGCCTCCTCCTGCATACCCTCTGGAGCGGTCGTCATGTCCACCGCCGCCTCCGCCACTGCCATAGCTGCCGCTGCCTCCGCCGTAACCACGGTCGTCGTATCCACTCCGGCTCGGGTCGTAACCTCCAGAGGACGCAGAGGCTGCATAACCGACTCGACTGTCATACCCCGACGATCCAGCGTACCCCCAGAAGACGCGCCGTGCCCTCCGCGCTCGTCGTACCCCGACCCTCCGTAGCCTCCACTGCTGTAGGACGCCCCTCGACTGCGGTCCTCGTAACCACCACCACTGCCGTAGCTCCCACTGCCAGAGCCGTAATCGCCCCTCTGCTGTCATATCCCCGAGATCCCGATCCAGGGGAGCGTAACCCCTCCTTCACCACGACTGTAGTCGTACCCCGATGATCGCAAGCTGTAGTCGCCGCCGCCGCCGCGGGATTCGTACCCCCTCTCTGCTGGTCGTACCCTCCTCTCTGATCGTACCCCTGCTGGCCGCGCTGATCGTACCTCTGTTGCCCCCGTTGGTCGCCGTACCCTCCGCCGCTACCGCCGCTGCTCGGACGGTTCGGGTCCTCGTAGCCGCGGCCGTGGTCGCCGCCGCGCGAGCCATAGCCGCGCTGGTCGCTGTAGCCGCCGCCTCCGCTATAGCTCATGTCCTGCGTTTCCTCACCACTTGCGTCTTCGATTTTCAATGCGGAACTGTCGTTGCCCTGGCGTATCCAAGGAGCGATTGGGGCATTTTGGCCAATCGGAGGCGTTTGACCTTCAACGTTAGAAAGTTCAACGACATTTCCGCGATCGGTTTAGACAGGGCCCACGGAGTGGTGACATCGTGGGTGACCCACGGTCCGTTGACCACTAACATAGTTTCCTAGGTTGAAATGGAATGCGCGTCCCTCGTGTAAACATATTTTTAAAGATAGACACGGTCGCAGGGCCCAGCAGCTTGGTCACCGAACGATTATTATTATAATAGCCAAAGAATCTCGCTGTCTCTCGCACACATCTCCCTCCGTCGAAAAACCTCTGTCGATAGTTCATTGTACCGGTAAAATTGGAGCGATGAATGCCAGACTCGGTGTCAACGGTTTGTTCTTGAGGACAGACATGGGCCCCACGAAAGGCTGATGTTCGTCAGCAGCGGGATAGAAGTTCACTGCCATACATATACGACGTCTGCTCACCTGATGGTTCGGAAGGTTCACCACCTGGTCGATTTTGCCGTCCTTGATCTGGTTCAGCGTGTTATTCTTGCTGTCGCCCTCTGACAGGGTAGGCGCGCGTTTTCTCGGTCGTGTACACCTCATAGTCCAAAGCAGCGCGCACATACTCCTTTGCAAACTTGTCCTGGCAGTCTGTAACTCGTCATGTTGACGTTCTCCGAAATGGCAGTACCATCCATCCCAACCTCCAACGAATGGCCAGGCCTAGGACGTTGACGCACAGCGGCCATTCAATAACGTACGAGCACGCAGGGTTGCGTAAAACCCCATTTTTGCTCGGCCACGGGGGTTCTATTAAAAATTGTGGGTGGGTCCGGGTTTTGATAAACTTCTGGGTGACCGAAAAACCAAAATAAATTATAGGATTACAACAATAACTTTATACTACAGTATCAGGATTCAACCAGGATTATTAAACGGATTTTACCAGGACGTAAGGTAAAATATTTTTCTATAGTGGAAGAGACACGAGCCATTACAAAACCGCCGCCCAAACGAAAACCGCCGCAGACGACGGCGCCGCCACCCGGACGAGAAGCGACGAGCCCCAGGACACTCAGCAGCCGCAGACGATGCCGCCGCAGCCCAGACGGAGCCCCAGTACACGCAGCAGCCACATACGACGGCGCCCCGGCCCGGACGGGAAGCGGCGACCAAGCGAGAGACGCAGCAGCCGCCGTTCGACGGCGGCAAGCTGAACGCGGAGGTGACATACGTGGACGGCGACCCCGCGATAGACGCAGCAGCCGCCGGCGACAGCGACAAGGACGACAAGCTCGACGCGGGGATTGTGGCCGCCGCTGGCGAGCCAGCGTTACACACAGCAGCCGTCGGCACCGGCAAGAAACACGCCGCGGGAGGGTTTACGTCACCGGCGACCCCGCTAGAGACACAGGAGCCGTTGACGAAGGCGTGGACCACGACGCGGAGATTGTGGATGACGCTGACATGGAGGAGGGCTCCACTGTTGTGGATAATGACGCTAAATTTGAGGAGAAGGAACCCAGTTCGGATGAGAACGTTGGTGATGGATCTAGCGCTGAGTCTGGGCGCCGAACAGGACTCGATTCGTAACAGTATTTTGTCCAGGATTCTGATCAGGATCCAGGCTCTGACTCACGAAGTCGAGTGGAAGGGGATCCCCGTCAAGTTGTTGTCGTAGCGCCACAGACCTGGCACAAAGACTGGAAGTCCTTGCTGGCGTATTTGGAAGACTACAGTGAGAAGACCAAGCAAGTCATCCCCACGCTCGAAACTATGGGCCGCGCGGAGCGAAACAGACGTCTCCGGAAGACCAAGAAAGGATTGGACGAGGCCGCACTAAAACCAGAAGGTCTGGACCCATATCAGAGAACCTACATCTGTACATATCAGAGAACCTACATCTGTACGCACGGATGGCCAGAGAGAAAAAGTCGAGGCTCGGGCAAACGCCCACGCCACCACATCCGGGAAACGGACTGCCCATTTCGCTTCGCGGTCCAGTATCAACATCGCAAAGGCAAGTGGCAACTAGGAGTAAAGTTGGGCCGCTTCTACCATAACCACCCCATAACGGGCGCGACGTATGCTACCTACCCATGCGCGCGAGGAGTCTCTGATGTGATGGTGGGTGCGCGTGTGGAAGGAATGCTTGCTGTTGGAGCTAAACGATCCAAGATTTACGACTACTTGCTGGAGCATGACCAGAACGTGATCAAGGCAGACGTGGACAACATTGTGCAGAAGTTCGCTTCGTCAGTGTCTTCCCTGGACGACAATGACGCTACGGCTGTCCAAGTTGGTTCTCTAGGCGCCGCTGACCCAGATAATTGCGTGAGCATTGCTGAAACTGAGACAGGAGAGACAGGGGTGATTTCACTGTCGACCGCTTTTATGCGGAAGACATTCAATCGCTTTGGTGAGGTCCTGCTAGTCGATTGCACGCACAAGACGAACAGGTACGCGTTACTGCACTGCCGGATTTGTACAAGATTTTTACAGGACAAACCCAGGATTTGTATTTACATATAGGCACAACTATCAGCTTCTGACCTTCATGGTCATGAGCGAGTTTGGGGAAGGGGTCGTCGTGCAGCACTCGCTCATAGAAGCTAATGGCGACTGGCATATGGATCGAGCTATAGAGCATTTCAAAAGTGCACATCCTGACGGTTTGAAGTTGCTGCGAGTTATCATTGTGGACAAAGACATGAACGAAGTGCGAGTTCTGCAGTCTCACTTTCCGGAAGCTTGGGTTTTAATCTGCTATTTCACGTTATTAAGTACCTGAAGGAGAAGCGCGCGAAACCTGAGTTTGGGAAGGTCTCTAGTGACGATGCCTCCCAGGTGGATGCAGCTGTGCACAGAATGGTATACGCGAGCTCTCAGGAGGAGTACGACACTACACGTGCATCGCTGCGACGTCTGTGTTCGAGAATTGGGTTGGAAGAGTTCTGTAAGTATTTCACCAAGAACTGGGATTCCTGTCAATATATGTGGGTGATGCATTGGAGGGCTAAGCTCCCCACTTCAAGAACCACACCAACAATCGTCTTGAAAGCTTCTTTGGGAAGCTGAAAGACGTAATCAACAGCAGCATGAGCTTGGCTCAATGTGTGGAAGCTCTTGTGGCAGGCGACAGACGAGCGGAGAATGAGTACAAGTACCGTTTGTCGCGTATTGGCCGCTTCGTCAACAACAACTACGATGAGGAGATGTCAAACGTGCTCAGGTTCACGACTCACTTCGTCGCTGAGCAAATTGAGCCGCAATATGCGGCAGCATTGTCGAAGGCGGCCATGTATGCGTACGGGACGAACACAGACGAGCCCGACGAAATGAAGGTTCGAGGTGGATCCAGTATCCATAGACTCAACATCAAGGATTGGAGATGTGACTGTGAGTTTGCTAGATCCATGCGGCTACCGTGCCGCCATGCTATAGCTTACAGAAGACAAACGAAGTTCGCGGGCCTGTAATTCCATGGACTTGTATCGACGAACGGTGAGTTCTATAAGTACGTTCAGGATTTGTACATGATTTTAACAGGATTATTATTTTGTTATACAGGTGGACCAGTCCTGTTGCAAATCTCCGGTCCGTGCGTCAGGTTCAGTACGAAGCCTTCGATGCGAATTCATCCAACAAGGGTCGGAAGAAACCTCGGACTCATGCCGATCGATACAAGGAAGCCGTCAGGGCTACGCATCTGATTGCATCGGAGCTAGCTGATTTGGTGGATGACGCTGAATTTGATGACATGATCGGGTTCGTGCTGCAGCAGTGGCGAAATGTTCGTCAAAAGCGCAAAGGTGGTGGTGCGGACTGCTCTACAGTGAAATCGGGCGATTCAAGAGTCGAAGCCACTGTCGAAGATAACGCAACAGACGAAGAGACAGAAGACGCTGTAGATGCAGAGAGAGATGCAAGACCAGCAAAATCTCCGGGGAAAGGTAGACTGAAGGTCAGGATTAACCCAAAAGCGCGCAAGGTTGGGCGCCCTCAGAAACAGCGCACCGTTACGGCTGCTAGTGAGCGCGCAGATCGCAAGTGGTATAAGACTGCAGAAGAGGGTTGATCAGCTGCTGAAGCCGTTACCCTGCAAGATCTTCTGACTTCTCTCGCCCGAGAAAAGAAAGGGCTTGCGGAAACTCAAAAGACGAGTCTCTCGTGGGTGTTGACCAAGTATGCCCAAGCTGCTGACAAAAACCTCTGTTCCGCAAAATGAGGAATCCTGTATTAGTCCTGGATCCGTTTTACGTGTTACCAACGAAGCTGCTGGACCACTGTATGAAGGTCATGCCAACGCGAAACACTTTACGGGACCCTGTGGTAATTGATACAGAAGCCGCAGAAGCCAACGGCCCGGTACAGTGATTGAGGTCGTGCAAATTAAGGACGTTGGATCATTCTCGCGGCAGCTTATAGAGCTGATGAAACGAGTGGACAATATGAAGGAAACGGTTCAGCTTGGATTAGACGCGGTCAAATGAATCACCGAGGATGCACTTCCGGCACTCCCTGCGCAATACCATGACTTGGCCAAGAAAGTTGGGGATCAAGTTCTCCGTGCGTACACATACCAACTCATCGACGGTCTCGAAACTCTCCCGAATACGTGTATGCTATGCTCTATCGAGTCGTACCGCCGTCGTGGCTGACGGATGCATGCATCCGTGGTCTCTGTGACAGACTCGCCAGAGATTACGATACATGCCGACTTGCAGGCATTCAATCCGTAACCACCAAGACTTCACGTGCGCCAAATACTGGGGAGGAAATAGTGTCGAGTGACGTACTCGCTCGCATCATGACTCAGGTTGCTGAATCAGGTGTGAACACTGTCATGCCACCGCTGTACTTCAATAGTGCGCACAGGTGCTGTATCGTCGTTAAGGTGTCTGCCCAGAGGATCTATTACTACGATCCGCTCAATCGAAAGGGATACGTGCGGGCTGCAAAGGGGTGGACACCTATCTCAAGTTTCACGGGCTGAACAACTATGATGTGGTGCCGCAGAACAACCCCATCCAGTTCGACCAATTTAGCTGCGGAGGCTTTGTATGCTGGATGTTCATGCGTCAGGTGGTGCAATGCATCACGAACGACATGAGCGACAACACTCTGCCCCTATGCCGCCTTGAGCTGTTCTACTACATCCTTAACGGACGCTTGATCTCACCGATCAAGAACGCAGCGGCGACGGCGTACGTGCTGCTGCAGGACCTTTTTGATGAGGACATGGCCCCGGTAGTCGGAACTCAAGAATCAGCGGACGACGACATCCCTCCCACCCAAGTTGCAGACTAGCGCGTAGGTAGTGGTAGCTCTAACACAGTTGCCTACACACGCTTGTATGCTTGATGAATACACGTCGCTTCTGCCTTTAGCGTGGTCTCTGGAAACGATTGCTGTCACCAACGTGAATGACTTGGCAGTTTAAGTGAAGGGGAGAAAGTCTTGGGTAGTCATGCAACAATCCTGGAATAATCCTGTGTATCGTTCGCAGCCACACGTCCTGTATCTTGCGTATCTTGCGTATCTTCCTCGTCCTCGAACAAATCTTCCCCATACGCTGATCATGTTAGACAGGTTGTTATAATCCTGATGACATCCTGTACCGGTACACGCATCCTGTAATCTTCAGGATTATAACGAAAAATAGTCCTGGGCTCCATTACCCGCCTAAATTATATATCAAATATGGCATTGATTTGTAAAACGTCAAGTAAAAATGAGGTTGAATTTCAATGTTTTTTATGATTCTGGTGGTTATTCTGGCTGGAAACTAGGTCCTACTGGTTACAGCCTCCAACAGAGCCTGCATGATCCTCTAGCAACTCGCTTACTTGTAATAAGCTTAAAACACCATGCAACTGAACATACAATTTTGCATTCGATTTGGTCTGGAGGATGTGTGGGTGGAACTTTTAAATTACCCACCCGGAGATTTTGGGGTGGGTGGATTGAATAAATGGTTTATTCCTACTTAAAAACCATTCCGCAACCCTGGTAGTTTGCCCGTGTGGCTTACTGTACGTCCAACAATTAGTTTTGGGGAACACTGTATTCTTTGTGCTATAAATATGACTGTGTCCAGCCAATCATGACCGAGTTGTTTGCGTCCATCCATTCTTCCGGAGAATTTCTCCGTACACCGTATTAGCTCTCTGGTCGTCACTTCTTCATTCATCTCCAGCAGCAGGTTTACTTGTGTGTGCGGTTTCGATCTACCCATTGCCCTATTTGCCACTCACGTTGCCCTTCAGTGTGACGCCTGGGTCTTCCGTACTTTGTACTCGACGGCAAAGATTAGTCCCCTCTTGCGGATGTTGGGTCCATCAGCCTGACGTGAAAGTCCCTTGAGACGGCCAGAAGCGCTGGGCACTTTGGGAGGTGCCGGCTCGCGTTTTGCGACCTAACGCCTCCAGAAGAATCAGCATTTCGACATCTCTACATATCTAGTTCTGTATATTTTGCTTGTTTGTTACTCCGGTGGAAGCGCTATGAGGAATTGATTAACGTTGATTCAGTCGAAAGTGATGACTAACTAATATCATCTCTCCTACTCATTCTGAGCGCCTGTAGTACAACCAATTTGATTTTGCTCTAGCGAGCAAGCCCCAATGATTTACAGTTATTAGCTCTAACCGAATCCGCTTACTATCGGAAAAGTGTGTGGAGAACTTACGAATACTGAGGGACTCAACATCGTCATAGAAGTACTTTTGCAATGCAGTTGTTTAGTGAACCTGTAAAGCTACAGATAGCTACCGGTACGCACTGTAATGTCTTGGTAGCGCCGATGACTTGTTTTACATGGAGCACCTTCAAGGTCCTGAAGATTTCATGATTAACCGAGTGCTACTTTTGTACTAGTAGTAGTAGTGCCGTATTATAGGTGCAGTACAGTACCGTACTATATCAACCTCCGGTGCTGCATTTCGCATTGTACCAAGTCGAACTCTGCTTGACGCCTCCTGTCCGCGTGCACCTCAACACTCGAACTCTCCTCCTTCTCCTGTGTATTGCTGGCAGCAATTTGCTGCTGGCCTCTGGCCCATCCCGGGATCCTCAGATAATACGGGGCTCCCAAGTTGTTGTCAAAGTGAAATGAGTGGTAAATCACGTGTACCTGAATGATTGCTGCTTTCTCCCAGATGGGGCCTCCTGATTGGTCACTGGTTTTTTACGGATAGACGACCAGAAATCTTCGGACTACGCAGAACACGCCGCGTAGACCATTATCTTTCGGCAAGGAACGTGGACCAAGCACTAATATGATGGATCTCAGCAGCAAGGACAAGTCTCCCGGCGCGTACGTGGCCCCCTCCCGCCTCCTCCCTCTGCAGCCCCTCACCCTCCTCCTTGTCCATACAGAGCCTTCCTCACTAAACACAAGAGCAACATCGCGCTATGGTCGGGCTTCGTGGTCGTCGTGTTCTTCTGCTACCACCTGTTCAGTGACGGAGACTTCTCCTTCCTCATGGTACGAGCTTTACGCAGCCAACTCCACCTTCCAACGGACTAAATTCTCTTCCAACGTGACGTTTTTTTCCGCCTCTTTAGACCATGGGCTCGTTCGTGCGCGCTTTCGGCTTCGCCTTCCTGATTTTCAAGGCCTTCTCGCAGAAATCGGTGGCTGGCCTGTCTCTCAAGACGCTGGAGCTGTATGCGTTCTTGTTCCTCTTCCGTCTGAGCTCCATCCTGCGCTACCAGGGCTACCTGCCCTACGACCGCAGCGGCGACTGGCTCTACACGTTTCTGGAGGTCGTGGCACTCACGCTCTGCTGCGGCGTCATCTACCTCGTCACCGTGCGCTTCAACTCGACGTACGAGCTGCGCTACGATACGTTCGGATGGCTGCACCTGCCCACGGAGCTTGGCGCGCTCTACATCCTGCTGCCCTGCATTCTCTTTGGCATGGTGCGTCGCAACTGCAGACACAGTAGTACGGGTGGAGGTGCTAACATGTAATTCGCTGCTATGTGATCGTGTAGCTCATCCACCCGAACCTGAACCGTAACTGGTTCTCGGACGTTTCCTGGACGATTGCGCTGTACATTGAGGCCGTTGCTATCCTTCCTCAGCTGTTCATGTTCCAGAAGCGCGTAAGTGGTCTGCAGGCAGACCTGTCTGGTTGTTCGGCAGTTTTGACGCTGTTGTTGATATTTTATTTTCAGGGCGGTGGCGCTGTGGAGTCGTGTATTTCGCACTTCGTGTACGCCCTCGCTTTCGGCAGCTTCCTGCACCTGGTATTCTGGTTCTCGTCGTATCATGAGCTGGGTGAGAAGGACGCCGGCCAGCACGTGGGCTACATGGTTATTTTCGTGCAGATTGGCCACATGCTGATGATGGCGGATTTCCTCTACTACTACTTCAAGAGGTACCTCCCTCTTTTTGCTATTGGTGACGGTATTCTGGCAATGCAAATGCTGATCTCTATTGTATTTGCTTTGCTTGCGCAGCATGAAAGACGGAGGCCCGATGATGCTGCCCACGCACGGCGCCTACCAGGCGTAAAGAACTGCGAGCTGCATCAACAGGTGACCAGATGCCAGAGAGGATATAGCGTGCTGCTAATTCTGCGGAGCCAAAGTGATGCAGGAAAGAATAACCAAGAAAAAATGAAGGCTCGGATGAAAATGTGAAAAGGTGCAAGATTGCTTGGTTTTATGTTGAAGGTAGCCTTATCGAGTCTCGATTCGGGACGGCATCTCTTTGCGAACACCAAAGTCACCGACATCTACCAGGATCGTAAAAGTGCCCATAACGTGTCAAAAGACAGATATATGTCTGATATTATTGCTTTGAATGGCATTGTCTGCAAGCAGAGATCTGATACTTCGTATAAGGGAAATGACCAGTTTAAGGGCCGTGATTTTTGTTCTCCCAGTTTTTAGGTGTAACTCATGATCCAATTAACAAAAAAGTGAAAATGGTGATTCAACCTGAATTTAGGGCCGCTAAACAGAGGTTGTGCTGCTTGAACAGCAACCAGAGACCACCGTAAATAACGACATCGATTTTGGCCACTATCAATTACCGCATCGTTGATATCATTATTCCCACATTTATCATAAAGCGCCCCTATTGTTAGCCAATCAAATCTCTTATACAATCAGCAAGCATAAGATAAACTAAAGTTAACAAAGCCATTATAACCACAGCCCTTGTCTAGATCAGGTAGGACTTTTGATTTCGGCGATACGGTAAGGGCCCCTTGATTTTACTATGGACCAAGCAGAGGATAGGTTAATAGCATTTTGTTTATTAGCCAATAAATGCATATTCAGTGAAATAGAACGGTTCGATTGGTCAAATGTGTGCGGCCCTTAATTGATCGGCGGCCCGTAACTGGTCATTTCCTTACCTTGTAATCTGACCGCAAGCATTGTAAAACCTCGATTTAAAATGTGCGTGTTTGAAGGCTAGAAAATGCCCTTAAACGTGGTAAGGTACAGCCAATTGATGGGGCAAGGTGGAGTGCATCGAGAGGAAGCGCACCCACTTAGTCGCGAAACGAAGGCTCGGTTCCTCGATTCCTGCCGTATGAACGCCGACTTCTTCATTCGAAGTGTTTCCCTGTCATCCCCACGAGCTAATAATCATCATAGTCGACAACAGCGTCGCTTGCTATCAATCTGTCCGCCGTGGTGCTTGCCCACGACAAATCGTCGTTTGAAACTTCACGGACGGTGATACAGGTACTGCATACCTTCATCATTTGGTGGCGCGCGCCCTTGGCGGTCGGCTTTACGGACATATCCGTAAACGGGAGGTGGCGCTTGTACTTGGAGCACGGGCCACAGCAAATACGTCCGCATAGCCGGCAGTGATGGCGTCGCACGAGAAGTCCGAACTTGCGTGAGCACACCATGCAGGAGCGCTGCGTCTCGTAAGATACCCACTCTGGCGGGTGCGCGATAAACTTGGCCAGCCACGCCAGCTGTGGCGGCGACAGGATATCCAGGACCATCACGCCCTGGTTGTTGCGGATCGTCATGCCTGCATGTTCCCTTACGAGCGCCGCGGCGACCTTCCACAGTCCCTGAGATACCGCAATATGCAGCACCGTGTTGCCAGCTGCATCAATGGTGTTGGGGTCGCTGCCGTTCTTCATGAGGAGCTGCACGACCTCCGGGTCGTCGTCCTGCGCCGTGAGCACGTGAGCGACTATCGGGAAGACGTCTCGTTTGCTCTTAATCGTCGGGTCCGCTCCTCTCAGCAGCAGTAGCGCCACAACATCCGGTGCCAACGGCGTCGAGCACGTTGCGGCAAAGTGCAGCGGCGTGTTGCCATTGCGATCCGGCAAGTTGACGAGTTCCCGGAGCTCCGGATCCGCGAGCAGTCTGACGGCTTCGAGGTTTCCGTACTTGGCCGCGATGTGTAGCGCGATCTGCTGCTGCTTGTGGATTTGACGGAGGCCAGGTCGATGGCCTTGCCGTCGTACATGGCGAGCAGCGAGGCCACGACCGACTCGTCGCCGCGCTTGGCGGCGCGGTGCAGTGCCGTGTAACCCGAGGCGTCGGGCTTGTACGGGTGGTAGCCCATCTTCTTCCACTTGTTGGCCGTGACCATGCTGAAGCGCATGGACTCGCTCTCGCGGATGGTGTTCATGCTGCCGAGCGCCTGCGAGACTTTGCTGGACACGCGCTCGTTGCCCCACACGTGCAGCTTCTGCAGCGCCACGGGGATCTCGTAGTCCGAGTCCATGGTGGACGTGGATGAGAAGGACGACTCCTCGCTGGGCGGCACGCGGCGGAACATGGCAGAGCAGGTGGAGGGTCGTCGCCAGACGTGCAGTTCTGCCGATAGATAGACTCGGAAGTGACCGCTGAGCTCTCTGCATAATATAAGTTAGTGTGCCACACACAAAACATATCCAGTTCAGAGTCCCACTCTTGTCAACGCCACGAAAATGGTGCATGTTGCTGAGATTTGTGGGTGCGAGCATCGAGGAATTCATTCGTGCAAATCTCGCTACTCTGTGGCGTCATTGACACTGTCAATGGTGATCGACTCGATCACGCCAATGAGCTCCGCGGGGTACGTGGCTGTCCACAGAGAAGTAGACCACGGGCTCGCAATCGCGTGAGAGAACTGCATGATATTACTGGAGAACTCGTTCGTCTCCTAACTTATTGCCAGCGACCCTACTCAGCAAAGATACCACAAATCCGGGAAGATCTGTCCACAGGCGTCCATGTCATCGTCGTCGTTGAGGCTCGTACTCGAGCGTGTGAGCACGCGCGAAGCCGCCGCGGCCGTCGCATTCTTCACCACCAGACGGTGGAGCACGTAATGGATCTCGACACCCGACAAGGAGCCGTCCGCCGCTGTCAAGGCGCTGTGTCTGTAAATGGGGCCCGCGGCCTGCTTCGCGAACGCGGCGTCCAGGTCCACGGCCACGTGGCCGAGGCGGTGCTTCTTGCCGAAGCCCGGCGCGACGCTCGACACCTCGATGGCAACCTGATGGTACTGTGCATCGTTCTGTCGCCGCTCGAAGACGAACTTCTCGTCGAAGACGAACTCGCTGTCGCTGCGCTCGGGCTGCGCAGACACCTTAGTCGTCGCACCGCTGCGCACGGTACAGGCCATGCGGTGTGGCAACTGCAACTGCCCCTGCGACCACTTACCGGAGCCCCACATCGACTGCAGCTTGCCAGGCCCAATCGCGCGGTCGTCGCACTCTCCGGAGGCGCTCGAGTCGGTTATTTTCTGGATCGCCACCACGATGATCTCGCAGATCTCGCCGCGCGCAGCATCGTGCGTTTCGCCGTCCTGCTCATCGGAAGCCATGCTGCTCTCAGTCGGGTCGTCCACGCCCGTGGGGCTGCTCTGGAAGCCCCACAGCTTCTTGTTCGGAGACGGGAACACCTTGGCCAAGAAGCTCTTGGTCATTGAGGCGCAGCTCGCGAACTGGGCCCGCGCGCTCAGCGACGGCAGCAGCGGCGTCTTCTTGATCAGCGCTAACGGCAGGCCTGCCGGATTCTGCGTGCTCTGTTCGCTCATGATCTTGTTCGGAAATAGCAGTGTCTAGATAGCTAGCTGTGCAGGTGCTGAAGTCGTGTGTGTGTGACAGTTAGATACAAGTCGACCACTCTTGCACTCGAGCGCTTTTCGCAGAATGCACTCGGTCAGCCATGAACGCACGAACCTGGGATCGTTATGGACGGACTGGCGCCATGACGTGCGCGAGGTTGATTCGTGCTGACCACATCCGGCCAAGCTCGGCACTTGCTGGCGAGAGAGTTCGCAGCACTGCTGCGGCAGGAAGCTCGGAACCCAGGAATCGCGTCCAGCCGCCCAGCGCGAATGCAGAGTATCTTGGCTCAGCAATCTTGAAGCCGCACGCGTAGAGACGGCCGTCCTTTACATGGCACAAGCATTGTTGGTCTCAAAAGGAGGGCCATGCAAGTTTTCATTGCTCGAAGGAATCACCGGCCAAGTCAAATGCCGGTGTTTGCGCGGAAACGGGTCGGGCGTTGCGCTAACGTTAACGAAACTCCTGCATTACCAATGACGGTTAGCAGCAATGTGGCGATCAACTGCTGCAACGCACGGGCTCAGCTTCCTCGCATTGTCGGACGATGAGATCGACAGTCCCAATCTCAGCTCTGCAACGCAGACTTAGCAGGGCAAAATTTAAAAAGCACGCCAACGTCGTTGCCGTAAGTTCTTGTGCATCAAATTGTTCGACTGTCGAGACCCGATTCCAAATTAATGTACCACACACAACTAATCTGATGTGCAACACTTCAACTGATCCTTCCGCACTTGAGCTTTGTCAATGGAGTCGCTGTTCGTGCGGTCGCTGGCGCTAGGGGCGGCGCGGGACTGTCCGACGCTGGCCAGCGCCTCGCGCACGACGGCCGACGCCACATTCGCCGTGGCCAGCGGACGGGAGGGCGTCATCCGCGTGTACGCGGCCTCGTGCTCGGCGTTGCTGCACGAGTTCGCGGCCATCCACAGCCGCGTGTACACACTGCACTACACGAGCTTCTCGGACAGTTTGGTGACGCTAGAGAGCGACGTGAAGGCGGGAGATGACGACGAGGATGAGGCAGAAACGTTCCTGTGCGTGTACCACGACTGGCGAGAGCGCAAGATGGTGCGCGGCTACACGCTGCCCCTGGGCGTGCTCGAGAGTCCGTCGGTCAGTCGCAAGGCCGACTGTGTGGCCGTGTGCAGCTTCACGGGCAGAGTCGTGGTGGCCATGGGCACGGTGCTCAATATCTGGCAGTGCAGCCACGGCTTCTTCGAGCACGTGATGGAGCTCAAGCTGGACATGACACAGCGCCACGCCTTCATGCAGGTGGAGTACGTGGCCATCCACGGAATCTATGTCGCCTTCGCCTCGCAGACGGAGCTGCGAGTCATGGAGATCCACGTGAGGAGCTCCAAGGATGCGGAGCAGACGCCGAAAGTGGATGCGAGCGTGGACAAGACGACGTCGCTCGAGGACTGGACCCCAAGCAGCGGGAGGGGGCTACGGTACCTGAAGACGCGTCGCACTGTGTAAAGGTCACGGGTTTGGAGGACCTGGACGCGTTCGTGGAAGTGCCAGTGTCGTGCTCGGCCTACAGCACCATGGAAGCGGAGACGAGACGTGAACAGGACGAACAGCGGATTTTCGACGAGCAGGAGCAGATCCCCATGGTGCTGGGACGCAATGAAGCACAGCAGGAAGTGTGGAACCTTGCAGGGCTAATCAAGAGCCAGGATATCCGCACGAACCAAGCCATGTCGTACTTTATTGGGGAGAACGACGTGAGCGTGCTGCTGCAGCGCTACCTACCACCGAACCACAGTGTTCGATCGCTAAAGTTCCTGCCTGAGACGATTGATAACCGCGTGTGCGTCGAGGCGAGAAGCTACACACGTCTACTGGTGGCGACGGAGAAGCACGCGTTCCTATACTACTTCTTGTCGGAAGAAGTTGATTCTACGAGGAAGAAAATGGCCAAGAAGGTGCTGGGCAAAGGAGAGCGGACGAGATCGAGGGGTATGCACAAGCCCATTAAGGTAGGCAAGGTCGCTGTGGGGAAACGCAGAGACTCGTTCACGAGTGTCGAGAATGAAGATGAAGACGATGGTAAAGCGGACGGCTCCACAGAGTCTGGGCGTGTGGTCATGCACTATAACTTCGCGTCAGCAGTGACCAACATCACGGCCAACAGCTCCTTCTTGTTTGTTGCGACGCTGTCGGGTCTGCAAGTGTGGTCTATTTGGAGTCCATGCCACTACGTGGCAGCAAGTCGTGCGCTGAGCAAGTCGCTCGTACCTCAACCTTCTCAACCCCAGCTCCTTTGCACGCAGCCTATTCCCTACCCGGTATCACAGCTTGCTGCGCTCGACTCGTATGTCATATTGCTTCCCCAAGTGGATTCGTTGGCTTATCAACGACCACAAGAGCTTGTCCATTTGACCAGCTTGGCAGCGGCTGAACGTCTTCCAGAGGCAGAATTTGAAATGAGACGTCAACTCGACCTTGAGGAGGACCCATCTGAGCGCAGCATCATGATCTTCCAGCAAAGTCCACCTTCGCTGATTTTCTCCTATGTGCGTCAAGGAGTATTGTCTGCCGACGGCGACATAAAGCCGTTCCAGATTGACTTGCTGCTAAGTCTGTTCTCGCTGTATCGCTATCGTGCTGATGTTGGGTTTGACTTACTGCGCCTTGCAATTAGCAATGAGGCTATTCGAAACGAGATTGCAGCTTCGATACCTGACCGAAAAGAGAGGTTGGCTTTAGAGCTGGAAACAAAACTGTATGATCGCCTCGCCAGGGAGTGTGCGGCAGATCTGGCAGCAGTCTTCATGTCGGAGCATCACCGGAACTTGGAACGCGCCGCACTATTGTTTGTGGCGTCGAACGTTCCCTCCATTGATGTTATGCACCGACTTCAAGATATCATCGGTGCTGTGGATCGTACTGAAGTAATTGTGGCGACAGGGAAGTATCTAGAGGAATTTGTTTTCCCTCCTCCAGCATCACTCGCAGACATTTGTGCTTCGCAAGTGGATCAGGATGCAAGTGCAAGTGATGCGAAGTTCACGAGGATTGTGCTTCTGCACTACGGCAAGTACTTCCCGGAGCAGCTCTCTCGCTTGATCGTCGACTCTTCATTGAAGTGGACTTTAGAAGATATCGCATTTGCGCTAGAAAAGCTGGAGGAGTCCACCAGCCACAGCGTTCTCGTCAAAATTGCAAGGCTGGTTCTAGTGCTACGCGCTGCGACCTTTCCGACAGAAGATTGGGATGCTGTTATAACCTCGGAGGGTGCTTCAGTTGAGGGTTTCGCACAGCAATGCTCGTACCCGTCAATGCTTGCTCTTGTTGACGACTTGTTGCGCAATCACGTTGACGCACTCGTACGCTTAACAGTGAGCCACCCGGATCTGCTTGTCCAAGAGGCTGCTATCCCAGATGAAGAGAAGAGTGCGCCTGGATTTACTAGACGGTTTTCCAGCTCCAAACTAACGAAGGCACTGCTTGAAAATGCTCCGTCGAGATACTTGGACATTCTGGAACGAATCTTTAATGATGCCATCGGGCATCAGGAAACAATCAAATCTACACTACTCTTCTGCTTGAATGCAATCGGTGATTCCGCGGCGCCGTCAGCAACAAGAATTGCTATGATCGGTTCGGACTCACTGCCGCAGTCAACTGATACCGATGTATTGGCTGCGCAATTTGTACCTGATCAAGCACTTGTGCTTCGCTTCTTGGTGTTTGTGCTTCAAATGTTTCCGACGCTCGATAAATTGGCGGAGAAAGAGGAAGTACAAGATGATGAAGAGGATCTGCAACATGCAAAGGCTGCTGTGGCCGTGGAGCTGACGCGCCTATGTGTCAAATTGAGCTCATGTTTTCATGGTTCGGAGAGTAATGACGACGACGGGCGCGTGGAATCGACCGTATGCGATCTGTTTGAGTCAATGATTTCGGAATCGGTTACCCACTTGCTCCCAGGATGGGTGCAAGAGTACATGAAGACGCGCTGTCTGCCGGAATCACCTAGGCTGAGAAGAACTCTCGAGTTTCTATTCTACCAAGCACTTGGCCTTCTGCACGACAAGGACTTGATTCGTCCTCACGACGTGTTATCGACGTACGAGATTATCGATTTTCATTCCGCGGAAGAGAACGACCTTGTTGTGGGCCCGTGGCATCTGGAGAACGACTTGGCTGCGCTTGTTGTTCTGTTGACCTTGCCTTGCGTGTCTAGGTACGCAACATTGTCCTGTAGTCTGGCGATTATTGTGCTTAGTGACAACTAAGTGATGTTTTGGTTACAACAGGACGGTGGACGGATTGACGCTCATCGCAAAACGTGCCGACTTCATTAACTTATTCCTGCCGTACGGCAAGAGCTTTTGCGTCACCCTTGATGAGTGGCGCTTTTTGATCAGCACGCTATCATCAATTTCCGATAATGCAGCCGAGGTACGTGTTGTTGCTACATTCACGCGTTGCTTGATGTTCGCTTATCTTCCTATTTTGTTCCATTAGGCGAGCAAGGTGACTTCCAACGACGAGGGCGCGATTTTGGAGAGCATTCTTAATCACGTGTGCTCAACTCTCAGCCCCGAAGACTTTCTCCAGGTTCTGCCTGACGACGGTGATCTTGCATTATACATGTCGACGATCGAGGTCAGCACGCGATTGGATCAGGTGCGGGAAAACAGAAGGACAGTCGGTTGATGAGTGCAGTTTCCGGGTAAACAATCTGCCTCTAGCATTGTCAATCAGCATCAGCAGATTGTAGTTCGGTGACGGCAGCTCGCGATCCGAAGGCTGTTCCTTGTTTCTCCATCAGCTTCGTGATGGCCTCAATGTACTGTGCGCAACAAAGTAGGAAGGTAAACAGAAATGTCAGAAGGTCAGGACGCCGGGACTAAGCACGCAAATTATGCGCAAACTTACCGCTGCACGCGTTTGACGGAAGTGTGTCTTCTGGGTAGCCTGAACGAAGGTTCGAAACTGGACAACCCATCGCTCGTTGGGCTTCAACGCCACAAAGCCCTCATTTCCTCGCGCTCGCTGTATGATACTTTCCTCTTCTTGACGGTTCTCGTCAAACAACAGTTTGGTAGAAGCCCCACTATTCGTGAATCCGCGAGCACTGACGCTTTCTCGTGGTGTTGACGCGTCGATGAACGAGGAGGTTCCTTCAGCGTCCAAGGTGGCAGTTCCGTCAGCCCCAATTACAACCACAGGGTCCCAAAAGAGCAACTGATCCATTTCCTGTATGAACTCGCGCACTCTCCTGGACGAGATATTCGCCGGCAGTCGGACATCCAGTCGCAGCGGCCACAGAAACGTGTGGAACACCTCTGTCATGTTGCTGACAGCGCCGCCTGCAGGGATAAAAGTCTTGGTATTGTGCGGAGTAGCCAGCACGATGAAGCCCAGTGGTGCATCGCAGATATCGCCCTTCCTCGATCCGTGCAGGTAAATCCGCGAGTTCAGATGCAGCATATTGGCCAGAAACATGTAGTGTGCGCCCATGACATTGCGCAGCTGCAGAACACGAAGAACAACCATGAGATCACGGTCACCAAAGGAGCTCAACCCTCCGTACCAATGGCAACGTAGCCAGTGCAATGGATGTGAAGAACCCGACCGAGAAGAGCAGCCTGAGCTCGTTTGACTCCTCGATGCGAGGCGCCACGTAGTATGTGTACACGATCAGCACGAGCAGCATCATCTTGGCCAGCGTCGTGCCCTCGTACAGCAGCGTCATGCGGCCAGCCTTCTCGTCCTTCTTGTAGCCCACGACGCCTTTGCGCACAATCACCTCGCGCAGCACGTTGCCGCCCGCGTCCATCCAGATGATGAAGCACACGCCGAAGATCCAGGCCGGCCACTCGTACAGCAGCAGCGACAGGCGGGACACGAGGATGGCGATCCACAGGAGCCCCACGCGGCACACGAGCGACGTCTGCCACATCATCATCTGCCGGGCCTCATCCGGCCAGCTACGTAAAATGTTAATAATAAGAATATACAAATGATGTCATTCTGGCCTCTTACATCCATTTGCTAGGGCAGAACTTGCGCAGCGCCCAGAAGAGGCAGCGCGCGATGGGGTTGGCCAGCACCGTGGAGAGGAAGAAAAGCACGACGGACACGTAGGTGCTGAGGTTGCCGCTCCGGGTCTCGTTCCACCAGTGGCGCCAGTCATCCTGCGTCGCCTGGGACACCATCGACTGAAAGACGCACAAATCGGGAAATGGAGTCAAATTATTGGCTAAAAAAACCGTCCTCCAGGTACGTGGGGACCTGCTCACTGCATGACGTCGTCCTCGTCGAACGACTCGTAGCCGGTGCCACGACTGTCGTCTCCTTTGGTGATGGCCTCTTTCTCTTTCTCCAGCTTGCGCACGTACGCGCGGCGGTCGCGCTCGCGCATGCCCCCGAGCGTGTCCTCGAACTCGCGCTCCTTCTCCTCGTGCTCCGCCAGCAGCTCTTGCGCGCTACAAAGACGACAGACGCATGCAATGGAACATATACAAGAAGTTAGTAAAGCTGCGACAACGGCGACAATTCGTGGTTTGTTGCACTCGGACACACCTCGCGACGATCTCCTTGGCCAGACAACACTTGGCGCAAATGTCTCGTTCCTGCAACGCACAACACAGCCACAGCAAGCACACAGCACAGTCAGGCAAAAATGCTGGAGGGATTGCAAAGCCGGGAGTGTGTTTTACCTTGGCGCAGGGGTCACAGGACGCGTGGTAGGCGGACGTCACCGACTTCTGGTGGCAGTAGATGCTGCACACAGCAACCAACAGTCAGTCTCTGCAACGTACAGTATAGCACAATGCAGTACAGTGGATTGCATTGCATTGCAACGTACCAGGAGCCTGGCTGCGAGAGCGGTTTGTACTTGCGGTACTTCTTGCGCCACTCGATTTGGCCGCGGCACTTCTCGCAGAGTCCGTGGATGGGCATGGACAGGATGCGTTCCGTCTTCTTGGACTTGGGGTTGTGCTTGAATGCGAACGCGTTCTGGTGCTTGGGCGCGCGCTTCTTGACGTTGCCTCGTTGCGAGCTCATTGTCACTCGAACTCAAGTCAATTGTGCCCATTCAAGTCAACTTTCTAACACCGAACTTAACCGTTATTAATCATTTTGGTGTTACAACCACATCTGACACCCGAATGTAGCCATATCTTGAAACGATGCAGGTGGACCCGGAGGAGACGCCGCCGCCGAACGCGCTGCTGCTGCTTGTGAGCGGTGACGGCATCCCGCTAGTGGTCCGATCGTATAGAGAGGTCTGTGCACCCCCAGTGCTGCTGTGGGCGTTGCAAGCGCGCTGTATCATGCTGCAAGACGCGAAAAGACGCGGTCATCGACCTGCAGCTGCTAGCGCTGGAGACCAAGGACCGCTCCGTCGTCTACGAGATGACGGCCATGGACCTGCTGCTGGTGTTTACCTCGGAGAAGCCTTGCGACGGCTGTCCGTCGAGTGGTGCAATCATTCGACGTATGCTGCGCACTGTTTTCGATGCATTGAAGCTGCTGCTTGGAGAGCGCAACCTGCGAGACTGGGACCCATCCAAGCTCCGCGCAGCCATTGCCAAGCAAGTGGATGTAGTTGACACAATCGTCACGCAGTTCCAGAGTGATCCACGCTTTCTTTTCGGCAGGCCGCTGCGTGATGTGAGGGCGTATCAGCTGCTGGACGGGATCGACGTGGACAAGAGCGGCAGTCTGCTGCAAGCCGCGTGGCTCGAGAATGGAGAGCTCGTGGCCGAATATTTCCAACCTGGTGGACAAAAGATGCTCGATACGAAAGAGTTGTTGGTCTTAATTGTGTTTGGTGAATGTGTGGGGCGGAGAGAGACCAGTTACACGCATCATGTCGGTCGAGCCCATCTTACACGGACTCCATCGGACGTTAAGGTGGTCATTCGCAACAGCTCTATAGACCCGTTCATATCTTTTGTTGGGATCTTTGGTGGCATGGAAAAAGACGACAAAGTGCTGCGGGAGATGGTTCGTTGTATACAGCTTCGGTGGATGAAGAACAGAACTCACACTTCTAGTCGCCGTTTGTGTGCTTTAGGCGAACAAATTGCTGTCGTGTCCTGCGAAAGCACGCGTAAGGGGGACAGGGAGCCCACTGGAAGGGCTTCCCAGCTCCTTGATTTGGTATGTAGTCGTCCATACACATTCGTCAACGATTATTAGTGCTGATCACGGATTCATTTGCACATGCAGTTCGTACGCTTCCCGATTAGGAGATACGCCTTCGCCGTCCTGCAGAACGTTAGCATATCTCAATCCTTCTTGGGAGTCCGTATTCAAGACCGAAGCGGCTCGACTGAATCTCCTCAAGGAGACATCAAAGAACTTCTGCTGGCAGGAACTCTGTCGGTTTGCCGTACATCGGCAGCGTGATACCTCGTGTTATGGCACGAGCACAGCACTGCCTTCGGACTTCAAGCAAGAAGACGAGGTGCGTAAGACTGCAGCTCCACCCGGTTTCGACGCATCCATACTCACGGCATGTACGCTAGACATTAACCTTCTTACAGCACGTGCGTGGGCCCGTGCAGTTCATTGCGTTGTGCATTGGGCATGTACCAGTAACACAGATGGTAGCGATAGGAGACGCTTTAGCTACGGCAATGCTCAATATTCGATGAAGGAACGCAAGTGTTTGTGTATTGAGCCTGCTGAGAAGAAGAACGATGCTGCATGCGATTGACCTTAGCAGGCGACTGGCAAGACTCACAGTCGACTGTAAGGTGACGGCGAGCTTTACTTGATCTCGTTCACCAGCGGCTCCTTGGCGACGTAAGCCTTGATGTTGGTCATGGTGGTGTGGCCGATGTTGTCCAGAGCCTCCTTGGTGAAGAACGCTTGGTGGCCCGTAATGATCACGTTCGGGAACGTGAATAGTCGAGCGAGGGTCTCATCGGCGATGATGCCGCCCGAGCAGTCCGAGTAGAAGTACTCGCCCTCGCCCTCGAACACGTCGAGGCCAACAGCATGGATCCTGTGGGTCTTGAGTCCCTCCACCAGGGCTTTGGTGTCGATCAGACCACCTCGACTGGTGTTGATGATCATCACGCCCTCTTTCATCTTCGAGATGCTATCAGCGTTGATCATGTGCTTCGTGCTTGGGAAAAGAGGAGCATGCAGCGAAATGATGTCTGAGCGAGCCCAGATCTCGTCCTGGTCAACGTACTCCACGCCGTAACTCAGAGCCTCCGGGTTCTGCACCACATCATACGCAAGAATATTAGCTCCGAAGCCGCCAGCAATGCGAGCGAACAGAGCTCCGATCTTGCCGGTTCCAACGACACCGATGGTCTTCCCATGAATATCAAAGCCCAGAAGCCCCGCGAGACGGAAGTTCTGCTCACGCGTGCGGTTGTACGAGCGGTGGATCTTGCGGTTCAGCGTCATCATCAAGGCCGCCGCGTGTTCAGCGACAGCGTACGGCGAATAGGCGGGCACGCGGGTCACGGCCAGGCCGAGCTCCTTAGCGACCTTGAGGTCGATCATGTCAAAGCCGGCGCAGCGCAGGAACACGGCGCGGGTGCCGCCAGCGTACAGCGCACGCAGCGACTGCTCGTCGGCCACGTCGTTCACGAAGAGGCACACGCCCTCGCAGCTGTCTGCGAGCTTGACGGACGTGTGGTCGAGACGAGGGACCAGGAAGATGATCTCGTGCTGGGGCGTGACACCGTCCTCCTTGGCGATGCGCTCCATCGACTCGATGTCGTAGCTGTGCGTGGAGAAGAAGGCGATCTTCATGGCTGAAAAATCTTGGACTGGGATTGAAGCAGATTGTAACCGCCAACTTCACATGGAAAATAAAGCGAAGGCAAGGTTTCCGTCTGGAATGGACAAACACTTTTGTGAAGGTGTCACCAAAAGCTGCCTACAGCGGCCGCTTCGCAGCATGAGGATTCCACGCCGGGCATGGGCGAAAGTGCTTAATTCTCAATGCTACATGTACGGATTGTTACCGAGTGTTGGGCTTCGGATAACTGGATGGTCTGTTGGCGAGGGTTGAGCATGGTTTCGTCACGAAACCATGCTCAACCCGAAATTCGTGTGGCCTATATCAGGACCCACCCCTTCAAATGGGCTACAGTACCGCACCATTGAGGCTCGCGGGATATATCCATAGAGGTCTTCGAGCTGCGCATGCACAAACTACCGCAGTTCCCTGAATAAATAAAGCTAGGTCTTCGGATCAAATGAATACTCTCTGCAATGCAAGCAAAACAAACGAAACGTATATTATGAAACTTCGAAGCGGTCAATGCAGTACGTCACTTTATTTGACCTCGTTCACCAGAGTCTCCTTGGCGACGTACGCCTTCACGTTCGCGAACGTCGTCAGGGCAATGTTGTCCAGAGCCTCCTTGGTGAAGAAAGCCTGGTGACCGGTGATCAGCACGTTGGGGAACGTGAACAGGCGGGCCAGGGTCTCGTCCTGGATGACGGTGCCCGAGCGGTCCGAGTAGAAGTACTCGCCCTCGCCCTCGAACACATCAAGGCCAACCGAGCCGATCTTACCGCTCTTCAGGCCGTCCACAAGCGCCATGGTGTCGATCAGACCGCCACGACTGGTATTGATGATCACCACGCCCTCCTTCATCTTCGAGATGCTCTCGGCGTTGATCGTGTGCTTCGTCGACGGGAACAGCGGGCAGTGCAGCGAAATGATGTCAGCGCGCTTCCACATCTCGTCCAGCGACACGTACTCCACGCCGTAGCTTAGAGCCTCTGGGTTCTGCACCACATCGTAGCCCAGCATCGTGGCGCCGAATCCACTGGCAATGCGAGCGAACAGAGCGCCGATCTTGCCCGTGCCCACAACACCGATGGTCTTGCCGTGCACGTCGAAGCCGAGCAGGCCGGATAGACGGAAGTTCTGCTCGCGTGTGCGGTTGTATGAGCGGTGGATCTTGCGGTTCAGCGTCATCATGAGCGACGCGGCGTGCTCAGCCACGGCATACGGCGAGTACGCGGGCACGCGGGTCACGGCCAGGCTCAGCTCCTTGGCGACCTTGAGGTCGATCATGTCGAAGCCGGCGCAACGCAGGAACATGGCCTTGGTGCCGCCGGAAGCCAGCACGCGCAGAGCGGCCTCGTCCGCCACGTCGTTCACGAAGATGCACACGCCCTCGCAACCCTCCGCCAGCTTGGCCGAGTTCGCGTCCAGACGCGGGGTGAAGAACTTGAGCTCGTGCGTGGGGTCACGCCCTGATCCTTGGCGATGCGCTCCATCGACTCGATGTCGTAGCTGTGCGACGAGAAGTAGGCGACCTTCATGGAGTCCTGGTGGTGATGGGGTGTTTGGGGTTCTTGGTAAAAGTAAGAATGATCGACCTGGAGGTGGCGCTGCTTGTCAGCGCTCGCTTGCTGGGCGCATCATCAGAGACCGACCAAACCTTGAGAAAGCCAATCCTGAAAGACAAAAAAACGACAACCAGCTGCGCGTTTCTCTGTGATTCTGAAGCTGCTTGGGTCGAGGTGGACGTTTTTTAAACGGCGCGTACCGTAGTAGGCAAAACTATAATATGTAAGCATTTGGCTCTTACTCCGTCCAATTTGAATCTCACTTGTGCACCGCTGCCACCAGGCAGACTTGCTTTCTAAAATGCTTGACTTTGGAGGGCAAAGGCGGTATGTTTTAAACGGGAAGTCACGACAGGAATTAAACGCGCTAGAGCAGCGGACTTGGACCCAAGCTCACGACAGGGAAAATATAAAAACGCGACTCGCCAAGCGCCTGGATTAAAATTGCCGTGGCTAGAAGGTGCGAAGGTGCTGGAGAATTGAGTATGCAGGCCCCGTCCTCTGCAGCGGCGCGTGCGCAACCGGATCGTTAACACTTGATTGGATGCAGCCTGCATCATGTAGGCCGCGGTATACGTACATGTACAGTACATATATAAGTTATGGGGAAATCCGGTTTCGGGTCCGTTTTTTAAAAATAATTTGGTTTGTAGCTGTGTTTTTTTCCACCGCAAAATTGAAACCTACCCTGTTTTGCAATTCCAATGGGCAGCCCACTTTAAAAGAGGGAAATTGGACCAAATTCCCACACCTTACCTTTATTAAGAATGACATTTGACATCCGACTTTCGGTATGAAAATGAGTGACTTTCTATTTGTAAACTGACGCAGTATTAACAGCTAATGCGAAATACAGTCGTTGGTACAGATGAAAACGACCTGCCACACGAGATGGCTTTCAATGTGTAAGGTGACTTCTTGGTTTAGTAAAACACAGAACACGGGTGATGATTCAATTAGCGAAGAAAAAACCGGTTTGCAGTCCATCGAAACAGTGGTGGGTGGGTGATACTGTACAGCTTAAACGCTGTTGCCACTACACTACGGTCCAACGACTGCAAGGCCATAGTACTCTACTTACACAACAGGTAGCTCAGCTGAAGACCTTGTACTCGGCGCTTTCAGATGACTGTGTGGTGGCCTAACCCCATGCTCCTAGAAGGATTCACCAGCAACTACTTGATGAATCGTACGTGGTCAGGAGACGTACGCCGTGAAAGTGTCGACTTCATTAATGACCGTGGAACGTTTGTCACCGATATACTTCGGGATTTATCGCAGGAAGAAGTATCAAGTTGCGCTCGCACGGTTGCAGTTTTTTGCGGGCTTGTACGTCGGGATATCAAAAATTGTTGCGACTCACAATGCACAGAATGCAGCTGACGTGCAGCTACCACCTATTTTCCTCATACCCTTGCGAAAGCACGTACATCATTAATTTGCGCTCTTATTCGTGAAGACCGACCTCGCCTGGAGGAATAAGGGTGGACACCAGAACTTATAGAAGCTATTGCGACCGATCACCAAGAGCTAGTCCAGGCATGTCGTGGAGATGCGGACTTGCGTGAAGCCTTGGCTAAATTCTCTGATGATAAAACCGGGTTTGAAGCTGGGTGGGCTCTAGTAGTAGAAGGATACTCTATACTGCAAGACTTTTGTGGAGCCTTAGCAACTGTGTTCCCACATACAGCGACAATGGAGTCAGATTTCTCAGTCATCGGCTGGGAGAGAAATCAATACCGTCAGTCTCTAACAGACTTCTCGTCGGAAGGTATTCTGCATGCAATACAACTCGCTCTGGTCTCTGGGTTTGTCGGTGAGAGAGAGTAGGACGCGGAATGAAACTTTGGTTAATCATTCCAATACATATTATACTAGTTTCACTAAACTTGAAACATTCCCTCACCTTACCATTTTTAAGAGTGCCTTTCATACCACGATTAGCTTAATATTAGGGGGCGAACATTCGAAATGAGCTGAAAAGACATGAGGAGGAATATCATAAGCAGAAAATGTCGAAAACATAAGCAGAAACGGAGGGGGACTCACTTTTGCTCATTTCGAGGGAAACAGTGAGAAGAATCCCCGAGGGGGAGCTATCGGCAATGCCGAAGCTAAGTACTCGGCAGCGCCTTCTAGGGGAGATTATCGACGTCGTGGCGGTCGCAGCGTTGGAGGAGGACGATGACAACATGCTGAGCGAGGAGAACAGTGACCAGGAAGAGGAGGTGAAATGGCTTTAGTTGGTGAGGATTTGTCTTGCGTCTGTGTTGAAGACGAGGAGTGCAGTCATCTCAGGCAACATGGGAGAATGAGGTTTGAAGCGGATATTGATCATCTTCTTGGTGCGCTGGGCGTGTGGAACCTGGACATCAACGATCTGGGCGCTGCAAACTTTCACGGCATACGAACCAAGACCAAAGACGAAAACGACAGCGCATGTTATGGACATTAATGTAACACAAACAAAAGCAAAACAAGATATTGTTGTCTTGGCCGAAGTTGTATGTATGAATAACCGTCAGACGGAGCGGCAAATTCAAAAGTGAGTGCCGTCCCCAGCTCTTCATTCGGTTGGGTTCTCTTTTCCTAAGTTGGCCTTGGCTGCCACTCAATAGCATCTCTTAAGCCCAGTATACTTCTACTAATATCAAGTTCTACCATTTGCATCTGTTTATAATTGGATTAGAAATAGGATCTGTTTACCAAAAGTTGGTACTTACCCTAAACTACAACACTCCCACAAAGAGACGCTTAACCGATACTTGCTTCGAATTTGCAAAATCTGCGTTGTAGGATCTCTTTGCATCCGTCTTGTAAAGTGGTAGGTGTCTTATAATAAGTATAATGATGTATGGCCATGTGAGGGGACCTTATACCAAATTACATTCATTTGACCTAAATGAACCCACTTAATGACACTCTTGCCAAGTGAAGCTAACTTTTCCACAAAGTAGCTTGACAGATTACCTTATTCATCTGTTCTAAACTAAATCCCAGAACCTTGTGCTTTCGTTTGCAGAACTGAGATGAGGGGACCATAACTTAGTTCGTGTCTGACGGTCTTACCTATAAACTTATCTCATGATGTGCAGCAAAAATAAGTCTTATCTGATGATGTGCATGACATGCCCAACACACAATGTGCTACAGCAATATAATAACAAAAGTGGATTGACAGTTCTTTATATCCATATCGTATAAACTCATTCCACGAAACTTATAGCTTAATTTGCAAAACTGAGATGAGGGGACCTAATCTTAACTCTTGTCTGACGACCTTACCTGAAACTTTATCTTATGATAGGCAGCTCACACAAATCATAGGAAGGTGTTAATTGAATTTATTAACACGATTTGCAGTGCCTAGTATACGACGTCGCCAGCGCAACAGAGGGACTGTACCGCGTAGTTTGCCTGCACATTTTCGCTACTTTTCTCGGCTTCAAGGTTTCTCACACCCATAAGCTCTCGTAGCTTGCAGAATTGTTCTTGCGGTAGCGCCTTTGTCAACGCATCTGCTACCATATCTTTGGTATTACAGTACGTTATATCTATACGCTCTCTTTCATACGCTTCACGAGCATACAAGTATCTTGTCTCAATATGTTTAGTCGACGAATGATTAGCAGGATTCTTTACTATACTTATGGCTGCTGTATTGTCGCACCAACAATAAATTGGCTGTTTCTTTTTGCCACCCTAGTTCCTTTAGAAGTAGCCATAACCATTCGCTTTCCTTAACACCCTCATTTACGGCAACTAGTTCAGCCTGAGCTGTGTGTAAACTGACCATATCTTGTCTACAACTCTTCCAAGAGACACATGCATCATCGAGCATTGACACGTAACCAGTAACTGATTTACGATCCTCATTAGCATTTGCGAAGCTCGCATCTGTGTATAGTTCATAAACTACCTCTTTGTTAGTTCCTTCATATACTAACCCATACATCGATGTTCCATTCAGATACTTAAGTACTCTCTGTGCAGCTCTCCAATGAGACTTATTATAACAAGAGGAAGTTACTTAATTCTCTTACAGCATTTGCAATATCAGGTCTAGTTCCTCTAACCAGATACATGAGAGAGCCTACCAGTCCACGGTAGTCATACGGCTGTGCTGCAATAGCTTCAGCGCTGAGATTCGTTATTGAGGGTTACCGGTTTGGTATCGGTTATTAACTGTGAACCGGTCAACCCGAACCGGTCCAATCCGAACCCACGATGATTACGGTAAGTTGATTACGGTCCCAATGATTGGACGAGTAGAATGATTGGACGAACTAGTTAGAGTAACTCCGATAAATCAATCACTTTCGAATCTTCCTTCTTCCCCTCAAGTGGTCAAGTGTTCTCGCTCCGGTCTTATCCAGAGTGCTGCCCTCCCTCCGCTTAGTCAAGTTTTACGGTGTCCAAGATCCATACCTTCCATCATTCGTCTCTTTTTCTAATGTAATACTTGCTGCTTGAGGAGTAGCTACTATTGAGCAGTCCATCATATCAAATTTTTCTAGCAAGTCTAGAATATACTTACGTTGCGATAGGCTGAGTTGCTTACGAGCTCTATCTCTTCTGATCTCCATTTTCAACAGATAGTGGACCTCTCCAAGGTCCTTCATTTTAAAGCGTTCTGACAACTTTGCCTTAATTTCATTTACAGCTGATAGCCTTGAGCCAGCAATGGTTAAGTCATCCACATTTACACATATTAAGACGACGTCGGTTACTCCATTAACCTCCCACTTTTTCTTGTATAAGCAGTATTCTTTTTGCATCGAGAAAAATCTAATGACTCCAAAACGGTGTGCAGCACCCTGTACCAAATTCGGGGAGCCTGTTTCACCCCTTATAGACTCTTAATTAGCTTACAGACTTTACAATTATGACGTTGCCTAAACCCGAAAGGTGGAACCATGTATATTTCCTCTAACAGTTCCCCATTTAGAAACGCAGTTGATACATCCATTTGGTGGATGTGAAAATCCTCTATTACCGCAATTGCTAGCACTAATCGCAATGACTCATATCAGGCTACCGGTGAGAATATCTCACCGTAGTCAACACCAAATCGCTGTGTATTTCCCATTACCACTAGTCGCGCTTTAAATCGCTCTACAGACCCATCTGCATGATATTTTACATCTCAAACCCAGTGACAGCCTAATGCCTTGCGTCCTTTGGGTAGATCAACCATTTTCCATTTCTTATTTTCTAAGAGAGCCTGATACTCAACTTCTAATGCACCGAGCCATGATTCCCGGTATGGCCCTGCTAATTCCGATTTTAGTGATTTTGGAATTGGGATACGAGTCCTGCTAACTGTTACCCCTAAAATTGGGTTCATTGTTACTTCATATCCACTTAGTCTTGGGCTTCGTCGCCTCTTACGCAATGCACGTGGCTTATCGTGGTGTTCCACACGGCTAATATCATTTTGTGTGTCAATTAACGTTTCGGTTGAAGTTGACCTTTCTACAACCTGAGAAGACGACACGTCACTATGACAAACATCCGACTTCTCATCCTCGTCACACTGAGTGACATCAGCTCCCACATCTCCCACGGCCCCCACACATGGAGTTGGCGGGTCTTTAGACGGGTTATCTTTTCCACTTATGCACGCTCTAGTATCTTCCATTTCTTTAGAGGTTAGCGCATGGTTCCTGTTTGAAAACGACATGGCTATCACAGCCGACTGATCAACTGTATCAAACTTAACACTTCGAGCTACCAATAATACATTGTTGACAGTATCTAGCAATCTGTAGCCCTTATAATCGTTTGCAAGACCGAGGAACTTGCACTCTAAACCTCTTGAGCTCAATTTCTTATCCTTTCTCTTAGTATTTGGGATATGAGCATAACATACACTTCCATGTAATGCTTCGTAGGGCGAAGTGTTTCCAAGCCTAGAAGTTGGAATTCGATTCGACACCTCAACGGCGTATTGTAATTTTATTGCCTCTGGCCACCAGTGTGCTGGCATAGCCGCTGTTAGAAGTGAACTTCTTACGTATCTCATTAATGTCTGATGGCAGCGCTCCGCGCTCCCATTCTCTTCTTGACATTCTACATTTGATTTCTCAAAACTGATACCTTTCGACTGCAGAAATGTCCTCATCTTTTGATTGACAAATTCTGTACCGCATCACTTCTTATCCTCTTTATTTCATAGTGATGCTGTTTTTGTAGTAGCAGTATGAGGTTAACCACATGACTGTAAACTTCTTTTGTAGACCTCATCACAAATAGCCACTTGTACGACGTTGCATCGTCCACAATTGCTAATGTGTACTGATAACCATATCCACCATAGTTACCGTTTACTTTCATCTTTCCTATCGTGTCCATGTGCAAAGTGTGCAATGGCTGCTTAGACCGTGTCCCTAATATATTTCTATATGACATACGTGTCGAGTTTGCAACTTCGGAAGTCGCACAGAAGAAAGGAATATCTTTTAGCTCATTATGAGGTATATGAGGAATTCCTTCAACTAGCTTATTAGAAAATATTGCTTAAAGTCTGGCCCTGTGAGCATGGCCTAGTCTAACATGCCACTTTTGCATCAAAGCAATTTTCTGTGTTTCTGTAAAGCTCTTGCTTACGGTTTGCACCTTAATCTGCCTGGAATAGGGCCCGCCCCCTTTTGCACAGCAGCAAATAAAAGCTGTCCTTTCTTATTGAAGAAATACAAAAACTCCCCATCCTGAGATTGAATGTGATTATACCCTTGCTTAGCGAGATGACAAGCACTAATTAAATTGCTCCCACATTCCTTGTCAAACGCAATGTTCTTAATCTTAATCTTTAGACCGATAGACTTATTGAAAGGACCTTGGTTGCCACTCAATAACATCTCTTAAGTTCAGTATACTTATAGTAATACCAAGTTCTAACCAATTGGCATCTGTTTCTAACTAAGATTAGAAACCAGATTTGTTTACCAAAAGTTGGTACTTAACCTTAACTACAACACAAGACTGTGTCCAACGTCTCAATTTCGGCCATCGACTTGTTCTGTTGAAGAAGCTCGAGCACCAGCTCCTGCTTACGCTGAGCGCGACACTCCTCCTCTTCTCGGATTAGACGCCCAGCTTCTGCCTCTCGCTGCAATTTATCCGCTGTGTGAACATTCGACACTGAACCCTCATCTTCCACCCCAACCTCGCATTCAGCATCGTCTTCCTCGCCACTATCTTCTCTCCCTCCCTCCTTCTTACCCAGCCCAGTTCCCTTGTACTTGTAGGAGCATCTTGATCACCAATGCATGCCGCGCTTTCCTCATCAAGACCCCTCATGACCTTGGTATACCGTGTTCGCGAATTCGGTAGTGAACAGCACCCATGGGGCACGGGAAGTTCCCGGTGAACTTCACGGGAGGGAACGAGGGAACAAGCAAGTTGAACTTAGAAAAAATGGTCGAAATCATGAGCATAAATTGGTCGAAAACATGAGCAGGTTTTTGCTATGTTCGACCGCCCTAATACGGGTTTGCCGAGGTAAAACCTCGGCGGGTAGTAAATTATATCTGGAACACTCAGTCCCTCTATAATATAATATTATGGAAGACGAAGCTCCTCGTCGCTTCCAACACTCAGCCACTCTAATATCATGGACTGACCAGCAACACACCCTCGGTTCAATGTACCTTGAGTTCGCTGACAGGCATCCCACGCAGCTGAGTGTATCCAAACTCTAAGACAAGCTAATTAGACTTACCGAAGACGGACTTGACCCTTGGTGACTCGTGGGGAAGACATCTGATTTATTTATAGTTTTGTACGGCTCTGAGAGCCTCTGTAGGTCATTTTATAGCTAGTCCTATATTAGATACATACATCAAGTTTGAACCGATCTCAGTACCGACCTCCTTCGCTTGTATTGGACAGGGTATATGCTGGTACAGTGTACCACCCTTCAAAAATGATATGCCGATTTCGGTATCGTAACCGGTATTAATACGTTTATTAATAGCAACCGGTCTACTCGTTCTCGTTGAAATCAAGATAAAAATGTGATTTAACGTTAGTTCAAAATGTTCACCTGTTTGGTCCACGTTGTACACTTTTACTCCAAGGTCCGTCATGGTTTCTCGCACCTTCACAGCAAAAAGCGGCAGCAATTTCATTAAGGTCGTCCGGCGTCTTCTGTCCCATACGCGTTCTTGCCTTCATTGACAGTCGGTGGCGTGCCTTGAACGCGTTTTGCCACCTCCATGACGCCTTGAACTCCTGGATGTCGTACTCAGCAGCGACATCCATAGCTTCTACTGCCAACATCTTTGATGAAATAGGCCACCCTCTTTACGGAGGTCGTTGACCCACTTTACAAGGTCAACTCCGCTTCTCTAGGCAGCTTTGTACCTATTCCCATTTGGACGAGCCTTCTTCTTACCGCTACCTTTCTTCACGGAGCACTGTGCTTCGAGTTTGCTCTACTCATGTAGCCATCTTGAGACGAACTTTCTTCGAGGTTCGTTGGCGTCTTCGCTATGCTGGGGGTAGAGGTTCTTGATTACGCTTCGCACATCAGCGCTCTTGGCGAGTGCTTGTGCAGCATTCAACTTCTCCCGTGCAGTAAAAGAATCCCGGCGATGGGAGCGATGGCCCTTGGGGGCATCGCCAATCGACAAATGAATGGTGAGCGCTTAGCTGTACCATCACCGGAACATTACCGGTAAAATTGAATCTAAATATTTGCAACAGAACGTATAAGCAGAACTGAAACGGAGCTCGTAATCGTGCAATCTGATTGGTCGCTCTTATATGAGGTTGTCGACTACAAGCGGAGGGGGTCGGTAGGAGATACTGGAGTCGGCTCTAAATGGCCGAGGTACGATACCAAGATGGATACAAAACGAGGGTTTAACCTCGACCGGGTTTTTATAATATATATTATACCCAGCCGAGACCTCGGCCACTATCATTTCCGTGTCACTACCGCGCGGGAAATAAGATTTGCGAATCGGGTGGCGTCGTCACCTCCTTTCACCAAAGGAGCCTTCGGTTATCAGCAACTGACGAACAGGGCCAAAACCTAACGCCACAACTGACGACGTCCTTCTCGGCCAGCTTCGCTACCGAGATGAGGCTTCCATCAACCTCGGATATGTACAGAACATCCAACAGTGTGACAGACGTCCCGTCCATCAGTTTCAACACGACGGTGCCCATTGCAACTGCGTCGATATTCGTGCCATCCGCGATCGTGATGCGGACTGGAATCTTCAGCTCCTTCATGGACATGAACTTGTCCCGGACGCTGGTCACGTGCGAGCTTGCACCAGAGTCGACAAGCCACTCAGTCTTGCTCATCGCACTCGTTGCCGTGAACGCGAAGTCGGATGTTTCTCTCGCGACTTGTCCGCGTCCCTCGTCGGCCTTCTTCTTTCGGCACTCCGTTTGCTTGTGCCCGGCTTCTCGCAGTAAAAGCACTTGCCGGTGAACTTGCGCTTACTAGTCCTTCTTGGCCACGAACGTCTTCTGTTGAGCCGATGGTGATTCATCCGAGGCTTCAACATCAGAAAGAGCTTGGATCGCGTACGCCAACGTCATGTTAGACGTGTTCTCGAGGACGGTACTGATCATCTGGTATTCGTCCGTCAGACTACCGGGCAGCCACACGAGCTGTCGGGTCTCATACAAAGGCTCACCGATTGTCTCCATCCGCAAGACGATCTCCTTGAACTGGTCCACGCACCGCGAACCGTGTACCGGACTCCATCTTGAAGTTGTGCAACTTCTTGGTGACGAGGAGTCGATTCTTCTGCGTGTTCCGGTGAACTGCTCCTCGAGCATGCGCCACGAATTGACAGCCGATGTCGCTCCACGGATGTAAACTTGGTATGTGAGACTCTAGTCTCCAGCAACCACACCAAGGTGTCCGTCTTCCATTGTGCCGTGGAGCGTCGCTCAGTGCTACGAACGCTGGATTGATGATGTGGGCACGCAGTCCCCTGCGCGAGAACTTCATCCTCATGTTGAACTCCCGGTGGAAGTAGTTGTCTTCCACGAGTTTGACGGTGTCAGCGTAGTTTGGGCTCATAACCAATTGCAAATGCAGACGTAGCTTCGTAGTCGAGATGAGGGTAGGAAATAAATCCGAAAGTGAGTTCCATTGAGTTAGACGTCCTAATCCTGCTTACTCTCTCCTACACATGTAGTTCTCATATCTCCCTGTTTTCACTTGATCCAATTATGCAACAGACACACCAAACTGCAATGGACACGGTCCGCGTATACAATCACTTACGATGTGTAAACTGCAACGGACACAAAAACGGCAACGGACACGGTCGATCTCGTCAATGCATATGCAAATCACCATCTGATGTGCAAGTTGAAGCCATCCGTCTGATCACCGTGCGCGATGCCAAAAGATCCGCCAATCAGATTACACCGTTCGTGTCTCCCAATAGCTGCCCCCACAGGCCACACGCCTGGAGAACGCAGGGCGTGTGCCTAGAGGTACCCAGCCGAGCAGACGACGAAGTGCAATTGCAAGATCTACGACCAAGACTACCGTCGAGATGTATTAGAATAATTCTCAACTTTCGTTAGTATTCTGCTGCTAGTATCTATGAAAGTACAATTCTTGATGAAAGGCCTTTCAACAGCAGTATGACTTGCTACGATCGCGTTCGTGGTTGAATAGTAATGACCATTTTAACCCTTTCACTACCAGACAAAAACGTACGCGTTAGAGGCTCGCTGCGGACCTCTAACATCCTCTTGCATTATTCCTATTGGTCAAAACTCCAAGATGGGGCCGACACGGGCGGGACACGCATGACTTACGGCTCCGCTGCGGACCCCTACGAACACATCCCCAGAATGTTGGCAGATAATCACGGCAAAACATATGAGTTTCACTATGTAAACTCTTAGAGGTACGGCTGGTAGTAAAAGGGTTAAAAATGTACCCATGTTTAATAACCTAAAATGTCTACGGCCAGATCTAAATACCCCGCCGGTATTTTTAACTTACGCCTTCTCTCAGCCGCTCAAATGAAAACCTACCACTATACGACTCCGGTACACCTCCAGGAGACCTCTAGACCCTCCTGATACTTTGTGTCGCCGCCAAGATTGTCCTTGACCTGTTGAAGTCGTTAAGTGATAAAGTTTTTGACGGCCGCTGACTTTATGGGGTACTACGGTAGTTTTGGATGCGATTGACATCTGAGCATTCTTTCAGTACCGGCTTTTCATTGGCTTATTATCTAGGAGACCACTTAGCTTGGGTTAGCGTAAAACAATATCAACAATTTAGTATTGACCCCTAACTTCGAATTATTTTTTACGAGAAAATTTCATGTTTACCGTGCGTTGCATCATCGCCGTGATTTACGGTACTTGAATGATGTTCTAAGTCAGCTGGGTCAACATTCGTGTAAGGTGGCTTGAATGTCGCTTGAGGCCGACTGGGTCAACATTAACGTGTTTTCAGATACAATATAGCAGTTTATTAAATTATATGACGTTTAATGTTGATAACTGTATCTGGTTAAGGGTGTCGTAACTATGTGGTGTAGGGAAATCCAGGTTTTGGTGACCCTACACTAGGGATGCCTAAGTTGGACTCAGCGTAGGACAGAGTCAGCGATAATGGACTCAGCGATGGACGGACTCGGCGATAATCGACTCGGCGAAAGTTGAACTCGGCGAAAGTTGGACTCAGCGAAAGTTGGACTCGGCGAAAGTCGACTTGGCGAGAATATGCCTCGAGGGAGATATACCAACTGAGGGGATAAATCAGGATCTGGGCGAAGAGTCGCCAAGAGGTAGGTAAACAGCTCGACCCCAAGGGACGGAGCTGAGCGAAGAGTCGCAGGGAGATCTGTAACGACTCCATTTCATTAGATATTTGTATAGGACCGATAGAAGAACATAGGGAAGAGCCCGAAGGGCTCTCCGAAGACATAGAGATAACAATCAGAGCAGAATCTTCTAAGTCCAAGAACAGCGTACACTTTTCCGGTAAGTCCCTGCGTGGGCTGGATTATGTCTGCCGTCGTTCCCCGAGAGGCATAGCTTGTAGGGGAGCCGGCTGGTAGCGCCAAGAGATCAAGGTCGACCCGGGGCGGGCACTTCTCGCTACCAAGCGAAGGCAAGTCTCGTCGATTGGACGTTCCGGTGGGTCTGCACAACCCAGGACGCCGTAACCTCCTAGCTGGGCGTAATCGGCGCCTGGTGACCTGTAAAGCGCTCGCGCGCTGCCGTTCATCTTTTGGTGGAGAGCACAGGGTTTTGCACGGAGACTGCCCCGCTCTGGCGAGTCTCTGGAGAGTTTGGAGCTTGGTACCCGTCGGGATCAACACTCAACTGAACCCCGCTGGGGCGAACCGCAAAGGGAACCGACAGGAACCCTGCGCAAGCCCAACATCGCCGACCTGACTCGGCGAATTGTTGTGCTGTTGCGTGGAAGCCGAACTAACGACGTTTTCTGTGAATCACAACACCACAACTGGTGCCGCGACCCGGGATTCAGAGGTGTGCTTTGTTTTCGCAGGTACCAAGTACAACCAAGTAAAGAGCAACAAGTGAGAGAAGATGGTCAAGGGATCGCCAAATTTGACCGACTCAAGCCCGGCGACGGCCGGAGGGTCGCCGTTCGATGAGTCGGACTCGGCGAGAGCCAGCATTACCGCCGAGGACGCGGAGGTGACGCGCTCCGTCCAGTTCGACGACTTCGACGATAACGAAGACCATGGAAGCGAGGAGGAGGAAGAAGAAGAGAAGGATGATGATGAAGGAACGGAGTATGACGACGTGAAGAGAGTCTTCGATCTCCGCGAAGAAGTCGACGAGTTGTCGCTGCAGGTGACCCGCATGGGAGCTCCTCGCCCAGTCGAGCGGAACCTTGCAGCGGAACTCGGCGGTGACGATGACGACGAACAAGACGTGGCTCCGGGTACCGACCGCCGCTTATTCCCAAGGCGACAAAGAATGTCGAAACACCGAAGGAAAACCGAGTCCTGGCCCGACTCGTCGAAGAAGTGAAGACCAACAGTCGGTGGATCAACATGTTCGCTCCGATGTACATGTGTCAAGCGAAGTGGGCTCAACTCTGCGAGGAACTGGGTCAACCCATCAATAGCCAAACGATGGACCAACTCGTCGAGGACACTGTGATGTTACTCCGAGCGATGGGATACCGGTGCGGCCATAAGCCATCGAAACCGGCGCTGACATCTTGGAGTGTGCACACGGTCGGCGCCGAGCTGATGAGATGAAAGCGCAAGTTGAACGACTTGTTTGGGATGCAAGGTGGACCAAAGAGACAATTACCCAAGGCTCGCCGAGCTGAAGAACTCGACGAGACCAAATCGGCTCCACCACAATCACACGTTACTGAGCCGTACGTCTTCCCCGAGCCGAGTGAAGACCCAGCGAAAGTTCCGTTGCAGAAGACACCCGAGACGAAGCGTGGCGTATTCCAGTGCACTGAGGGAACACCGTATTTCGCCGACTCGCACATGCAAACTCCGAAGAAAGCCAGCGATCAGCCAGCTCGACGCCCGATGGCAGAATTCATCTGCTGAAGAAGCCGCCGAGCTCCGTCGCCTGATCCGATCGGACGCTGCAGCACTTGCAGCCCCTGGAGGGGATGATCAACTCAGCGATGAAGACGACTACCCTGGGTACCGCGATGTCGATGAGTCGCCGCACGACCACATCCGCCAACTCAGCTTCGACGGGGCCGAAAGCGACCGAGGACAAGTCTTGGAAATTAGGACGCACGCGCCGCTTGAGAAGATCACGACCTTTGACGGGAAGCGCTATCGGTCGGAAGATGCGTTACAATGGATCAAACGCTTTATCTACGAAATGAAGGGAACGTGCAAACGGCAAGATAAGTGGTGTGAACCATTCTTGCTGAGTCTGGGCAAGGCAGCTAAGGGTTGGTTCCGACAGCTTCCCAAGAAGACTCAGCGAAAGTGGAATCTCCTCAGTGAAGCCTTCCTGGACTACTACTGCTCGCAATTCGACCAGTCGGCGCGATCCCGCTACTACTCAGCGAGACGCAGGGAGAATGAACATGTCTGCAACTTCGTGCTGCGACTGAATGGCTACGCGCGAACCGCTCACATCCAGTACGAGAAAGGGGAGCTGATGCCGCCGACCACGTCGAACATTTCCTGCTTAATTGCGGAGACGACGACATCATGGATCTACTGTACCCACAATGACTCAGCGATATTACGAAGGTCGAGAAGGTGATCAACCAGCGCTTACTCGGTGCAAAGCGCAGGAAACAACGCGATCTCCTGAGCACAAGCCGCAGTTAGGACGCCAAAAGAGCTGAGAAGAAAGAAGAACAAAATCGTCGAGTCGACTCTAAGAAACAGCAGGATGAACGCCGTGGTCGACAGAGTGAAGACAGCAATCGCCGAGTTACGCTGGCAGATGCGTCGATCGACGACCTGTGGGCGGCACACACTCGCCGAGCTACAGCAAGCACCGACCTCTACGACTCGTCAAATGGCGAAAGCGACGCGAGCGAAGTTCTCAACCAAGACTCTGAAGAAGACTCGGACTACATCGACGCCGGTAATACGACTGGAGATTCCAACCGATACCAGTAGAACTCGTCGAATCCCAAAGGACAAGCTAATCGCCGAGACGGGTCTCGAGAGCGGAAGACATACGGCCCGTGTGGAGCCTGCGGAGCAGCAGGTCACGATGCACACTTTTGTTGCCGACGCTGCAAGTTCTGCAATCAAGTGCACGAAGTAGGCCAGTGCGAACTCTTCCGACGCTTCGAGAAACTCGCCAAGTTCGTTAAGACGTCAGTCGACAAGTCCATTGTCCCTGACGATCTTCAGGACATCTACTCGTCGAGCCATTTAAACTAGTGGGCTCGCCAACCATGACTGGGTTGGACAAAACGGGCTGCCACAGTCAGCAGAACCAACAGTCGAAGCAAACTACGTTTTTGCTTTTGTTGGGGAAGCGGAACGGCCCGACGAGTGGAGTGAGAATGAGAGTGATGAAGAGAGCGGACGAGCGGATGTGGACGAGAATAGTGGGCTCGGCGAGTTGAACGACCGAGCGATTGGAAGTATGGACGGAACTCAGCGACCGATGATCTCGATAGGTCAAGCCAAGAGATGGAAGTTGCTCCCTGGTGAGCCACTGGGATGGTGTTCATCGAGAAAATTCGATCGCCGAGTGAGAATGCGAGCTCTAGTGATGGGAGCTGTGAATGATGAACGGACAAAAATCTTATTCGATACCGAAGCAAACGTGTCGGCTGTGACCGAAGCATTCGCTAGGAAGTTGCGACTGAAGCGACTTACCAACAACGACGTGAAGATCGATGTACAATGAATCGCTAAGTCAAAGGTGGCGAACACCTCTCGCGCAATCGTTAAGGTTACGCTGGGGTGGGAAGTGGCTTACGAATTCGAGGTGTGGATCATGCCTCATCATGCTGGAGTCGACCTCATCTTGGGTACCGACTTCATGATACCAGCCGGTATCAGGCTGGACTTGTACAATTCAACGGCAAAACTGCCCGATGAGGTCGATAGATGTAGACGACACAGCGTACGGACGTGAAGTGATCGGAGGCCCACGGGAGACATCGGACATCGTGAGCAGAGAAGTCGCTCAGTTCAAGTTGAGACGGAGACACCCCAGCGAATCGACGCATGAGCTGTGGGTCCGACCACTGCAAGGGATGATGCCAACAGTCGAGCACAACGCTGCAGGACGAGCCGTGCGGATGTTGCTGAAAACATCACCGCGAGCCTGACGTGGTGTCCAGCCCACTTTCCGGTGGTTCTATGGATGCCCACGGAGTACTGCCTCGGGATGATGGTTATATGCGGGTGAACTCAGCGAAATACCGCGACTGGCAAGTGCTTGCCTACGAGGGCGCCCTAGACAACCGACTTCTAAGGAAAGAGCAACGGCTATATATGGAATGGCTTAGCCTAGAGCCTCCTGCTGTCGACAGACCACAGTACACGACGCCGACGGCTATAAAACCGAGACCCGTCCAACCAGAGGAAAACAACACTAGTGAATCGCTAGAAGTCGACGAGCTCGACGAATATTCGTCAGGTGTATCTAACTCAGCGAGCGGAGAAATACCTCAGACTGATGCCATGGAGGGAGACTCGTTGAAACCTGACGAATCGACCATATCGGAGACCCAAACTGACGATTCTCTAATCGACATAACGGAAAAGGAAAGGAGCGACGGGCAGCAGCCGCCATTGGACCAGGAAGACTCGGCGATAGCCACTGTCCAAAGCGAAGGGCGTCAGAAAAGATGCTCCACCAAAATGGACAGGGGTGACCAGTGGGACCCCGGCGAACGACAGTCAGACCGACATATTCCTAGGCTACGGAAGCCAGGACTCGTCGAATCGGGAGAATTGGAGGTATCGGATACTCCATTGATCCCAAACCCAACCGAAGATCTTCGGTTGCGGTTTCTCGCGGCCGCCGAAGAACTCGAGATGCACCCCTCGACGGCTGACGTCGTTCTCGAAGACGAGTCCGGACTCGCTGATTTTGAGCACTCGTCGAGCGATGAGAGTCTTACCGATTATGCTCATGAGCTCGCCTTTTTGCCCGACCTGACGGAATCGTTATCAACAAAGCTAGACTACGAAGGCGACAACGTTATATCTCCAGCGCACGATGTTCGACAGCAAAAGAAGCTCGTCAAAACCTTGAAACGGCATGAAAACATCATGATCTCGAGCGGAAATGCGCTTCCACCACCGGCATACGGTGTGGTCTGCGATATCGACGTCTAAGGGCACGAACCCATCAAGCAAAGAGCTCGGCGAGTGCCGCTGAAGAACTTGAGCAAACTATATGAGCTTTTGAAAGCGCTGCTTCAGGCAGGGCTCGTGTCATTTTCGAAGAGCCCTTGGGCCTCGCCAATCGTGATTATCATGAAGAAGAATGGTGTCGACATTAGGCTTTGCTTTGACTACAAGCTGGTGAACGCAATTGCAGTCATCATGCTACTTATGGCTCTGTTCCCTCGACGCTGCTAGTGGATTCTGGGCCGTAATGATGTCTCGACGATCTCTCGAAATTTCAGCTTTTGTGTGTGCTCTAGGCCACTTCGAGTGGTTGCGCATGCCGTTTGGGCTAAAAATGCACCCATGATCTACCAGCGACTCATCGACAATGCTCTCTGGGGTTACGTGCAACCGAGTGGTGGCTGGGCTACCGAGAAGGTGCGGCTCGCTGAGGCTGCATCAACAGCTCAGCGAAAGAAACGACCATTCCGGCTAATGCAAGGGGCCGATTCGATGAGTTTAAGCACCAAATTTGAAGCCGACTACCGATCTCTCGACGAGTCTGACCCGCTGCAAGAGCTCATCAACAGCCGTGAAAATGACATGTTCAGTACGGGTGAACCGGACGAGTCACAGCTAATTCCGAACTTTGGTCGACGATCGTTCGTTGACGATATTTGCTTTGGAGGTGCAACCTTCGACGATGCCTCAACACGCTCGACCGGTTCCTAACCGGATTCGCCGAGTGCAGAATCAGTGTGAGTTTCACCAATAGTATTTTTGTCCAGCCGATGGTCGACTTCCTGTCTCACAAAGTGACAGCCGACGGAATTGCCGCGGATCCCAAGAAGCTGGCTGCGATAGCTGAGATTCCATTCCCGTCATCGAAAAAGGGATGCACGCATCTTGGCGCATTCAATTACTACAACCGGTTCATCCAAAACCTGACGTTGTATGGGGCAGTGCTTTATCAGCTGAAAGAAGATGACTTCGGAAGTGGAAGCGACTTATCGACCGCCAGAGCTTCATTCGCTGAGCTAACGCGGAAGGTGACAGAAGCGCCTATTCTAAGGCACATCGACTCAGCGAAAGACGTCCATGTCATGGTCTTTGCTAACGAATGGGCGTTGAATAGCACCCTGATGCAGATGCATGATGGGAAACTGCACCCAGTCCGCTTCTGTGGCCGAGTTCTTAAAGAGAGCGAGGTCAGCTACCACCCAGCTGAGCGAGAGGTGCTTGCGTTGCTTCAATTGCTGAAGATATTCTATACGCTGGTGGCGGGCAAGACAATCCATGTCTACACCCGGTTCTCCTCGTTAGACTGGGTGTTCTCGTCGAAGACATTATACGGGCGACCAGTGAGCTTCGCCGTCCTAATCTCACCTTACCACTTGAAAATTAAACGGGTGTGAGAGCGGGATGTCGAATTCGCTCAGCTGTTGCAAGCCTCTATCACTCAACACATTGGACTCAACGAGTCGTTAGCACACATCGTAGGCGAACTCCTCGATCTTCTGCTTGATCCGGAACGGGCCGTGCCATCGATGGGCTAATTTCTTCTTCAGGCCTGGTTTGACACGATCCATGAACAGCCAGACTTGGCCTCCAATCTTGAACAGAGACTGTTTTGGCTCGGCGAGTCCGTCGGTAATTTTGCTTCAGCTGTCTCCTCGCTCGTCGAGTCATTCGGTATGACTTTCTGCTCGCTCCGACTCAGCGAGTCGTTGTGTTCCTTTGCTTGCCGGGCCTTTTCCTTCAGCTGGTACTCATAGGCTATCTTGAGCGCTATTTCCCGTTGTCGGTTAGCCTCTCGACGCCATTTCGTGGCTTTCGCTGAGGTGGTTTGTTTCGCGGAGTCTTTCGAGACTCGGCGAATGGAGGATGTCATCGATTAGAGTGTTGACTGGGCGTCCCAACCGTACACTAAGTAGAATGGCTTTTCTCGCCGAGTCGAATCCCTCGAATTGTTGATGGCATAGACTAGTTTCTCAGCGATGTCGTCCCAGTCAGCTTGAAGCGGGTCTTCCACGTAGACACGCACCGTTTGGATCATGGTCTTCACACTGCGTTCTTGCTGCCCGTTCGCTTGTGGTCGGTAGCTCAGTGTAGCTCGAGACTTCGACTGCATCATCTCCGAGAAAGTATGAAAGACTTCGCTCATAAATCTTGGGTCTCGGTCGTGTCGGATAAGCGATGGTGCGCCAAATCGACGGGAAATGCACTCTTCGAATGCTTTAGCCATTTCGAGTGCCCCGGTATCGCCCACTGCCTTAGCGATGACAAATCCGGTGAAATGATCTTGGAATAGCAGGAGAGCCGTGTTTCCTCGCTGAGTCTTCGGCAATGGTATAACGAAGTTCATCGACACAATCAGGAAATGTCGATCGGAGACGACGTTACCTGACGAATATCTGCGAAGTTGAGGCTTGCTCTTACACGTGTTGCAATCTTCACAGGCTTGCACATGCTTGACCTCGTCGGCATACAGACCGATCGAATAGTAATCGGCCTTCACCCGGTGATAAGTCCTAACGATGCCTTGATGTCCTCCTTCAATGGAGTTATGGCAATTCGCCAAGATTTCGTCGGTGAGTGTGGTTTGTACTACCAGTCTTAACTTCGTGTCGTGCTCGTCGGGTCTACCTCGCTCTCTGCGACGGCTCATGTAATACAGTAGACCGTCCTCGCTGAGTACAAAATTATCGGCTACTTTGCCGGCGTCGCCGGCTCTTCGCCGAGTGAGCTCATCGAATTCACCTCGCAAATATTTCTTCAGGTCATACCATCGACATTCTTCGTCTTGCGCCGTTGATATCCGGCCTTGTCGCTCGGCTTGAGGGTTGAGGTCTTCGGCACTTGGCAGTCCTTGCCGTTCTGAACAAGCTTTGCTCTGCTCTACTACTCGCTGAGCTACTGGGGTTCGTACTCCATTTCGAACTCGTCGACTGGGCTATTATTGTCGGGTAGACTCGACGAATCGGACTCTACTGGCACGTAGGGTGCCGGTTTGCTCTCTGGGTCTTGTTCGTCGTCTTCGGCGAATCGAACTCGACGAACTGGTTGAGTTTGACTTCGAGTAATCGCTGAGACTTTAGGAGGGCCTTCTTCTTCTTCCTTCGTCAAGCTTTCCCCGACGTACAGCTTTTCCTGTATCCGGTTCAACGTCTTTAACTCAGCCTTGCGGTCACCGCTAAGAATGACACGACCATCTTTCGCTTCTAAGGCTTCCGTGGCTAACGTATTCGCCGCTGAGTTGTAGCATCGGACTACATGGAGGTAACGTACTGAGTTGAGGCGATCGATACGTTCCTTATGGCGCACCTACTGAATTTGCAACGTCTCCTTCCTGCATGCGATCACCCCATGGATTTCTGGATTGCGAGCCTGGAATCGCCGACTATAATAAGGTCGGTGATGCCCCGGTCAAGGGCCGCGATAGCGCCGTTATTCATTCCGGAATACTCGGCGATATTGACCGTGGTTTCCAAGAGGTGAGCACTCGCAGCGATCACAATGTCCCACATCGGTAACCGCCACAAGATCCACGTGCTACTACCATAGCCGCCATACTTCTCCGTCTTTGCCGACCAGTCGAACGACAGAATGTGACCTTCAAAATCGTGTGGTACGTGCGCATATAGCAATTCTGGGTCCAGGCGGACACTCGCCGAGTTCTTAGATGGTGGTGCACTATAAGACCGAGGGTACGAAACTGAAATGAGTACAAACGAGGGTTCGTACCATCGACCGGGAATTTATTATACCCGACCGAGGCCTCGGTCACTAAACTATCGTGGTCACTGTATCGCGGGGAATGTAATCCGCCAATCAGGGCATGCCAGTCACTTTCTTTCAGCAAGGGCAACCTTGCCGACTGGCGACCGAGCGCCCCAAAATCCAACACCACACTACCAGAAGAGTGACAGGGTCACACTTCTAAGATGGATTCACATTCACTTATGGTGTGGAACACACAATGGCCACGTCACCGACGTGCCACAGCCAACAGTTCATATTACATATAGGACAAACTATAGGTTACTTAGAAATTGTATTACAGGCCAATTTAAGGTACACCTACAAATATACTCAGTCTGTAAACTGCGCTATTCTAGCCACTCAGCCAGGAGCTCGTGATCGTTCACTAAAAGTTTGTATACTCTTGAAGCTACGCTTCCTCAAGCAAGGCGCTTGTGTTACCCCCGTCACACTTGGAAACACTTGTAGTCAATCCTACACCTACGCGGTTAGATTGAACTACCTGATCCTCGGTGGTCTCAAGAAGTGAGCCAACATGGATTGCAGTGAGTTTCCTCACTTGACCGACTCGCAGTTCGAGTCGGTCCAGAAGATGGCAGGCATCTTTGGAAGAGATGCTTTGCAGAGATTGGTAATGTCAACACATGCCGAGCAGGTCAAACGCGTGAGTTCGTTCGACGCCTATGAACAAGGGCTCATCGCCCATGTGCAGGGCAACCTGCAGGCTTTCGGAGCTGAGGCGGATGCAGCCCAAGCCGTTGAGGCTGAAGGTTCATTGATATGACGGGAAGGAAGGTGAAACCCTTCATTTCTGGACTCGAGAAGTCGAGCTGGCCATGGACGCAGCCCTTCTCTCGTCCGAGTAACTTCGAGTCGCTTTCGCGCTCTCCAATCTAGGTGGTCGAGCTAAGAATTGGGCTTACACGCGCGAAGCGACAACCCCTGGATGTTTCACATCATGGGCCCACCTGTGCGAACAGCTTCGAGCCGCATTTCTACCGGCGAACTATGAGTATTGCCAGCGCTCTCGCTTTCTCGCCTGTAAGCAGGGGAAGCGTGAGCTGCACGAGTACGTCCAGGAGATGCGAGTACTCGCGGCGTCTCTGGTGGGGAACCCCTACCTGAACACACCAAGGTTACCGTCGGACGGCCTGAGAGTTGGTCCCGCACGCACACAATTGTTCCGCGTGCAGGTCAACACCATGGAAGCGGCCGTTCAGGTCGCTCTCCAAGAGGAGTATAGCCACAAACAGGCTCGCACGGCTGTGTCGGCTTGGCACTCTTCGTCTACGGGCACTGCCGTAGGCAGTGCCGGCCAAGGAACTGGCGGAGGTCCAGTCTCTTTGGACTTGCCTGAGAGACGGCAGCCGGGACCTATGCGAACTATGGAGCTACGACAGAAGCTGGGGGCAAAGATGGATTCACCATGATACCCGAAATCACCTCCGCCTCGGTCATGCCGCGACTCACGAATAAAGGCACCGGGGAGTTACACGGTGCGAAAATCGTGTTGAATGGGTGACTGGAGGGTGCGTCCACCCAACAGTTCAGCCATAGTTGTCGAGCGTCCAGAGTCGTGAGCTCGCCGACCCAATCCTCGGACGTCAGGGTCCACTCGATCACCTCGATCGAATATAGGAGGTAGCTGGGCTCCAACAAAAACTCGGTCGGCGCTTCACGAGGCTTGCCGGAACGTTTGACGCACCACTCCCAGCATCGATACACCATCTGCTGACGTATGCGATCCGCTTGGAGTTTCCGAGCCTTGTTGTACTCGACCCACGCCGTCCGCGATGCGATGACCGATGGGTCGGCCCCACCGAGCCACTGAGCCGTGCTCCGAAGGAAGGCTTCAACAGCAGAGACCTGAACTCAGTGGCGTCGCTGCCATAGCGCTAGACCGAGGTCTGATCTCTCGGTCCGGTCGGTGGCGATGCCTTGGAAGTGACGCCACATCTTGACGAACCAAGCTAACCCAGTGGCACGAGTTGAGATTCTGGAGCCGGGAGGGTGCTGATCGATAGTGAAGTAGCATGGTACTTCAAACGCACTTGCTGCCAAGGGTGGCCAGGGTTTGTCCAATCCGCCATGGCCTGGATACCAGCCACCGAGCACAGGGACTCAACACCGCGAACAATAGGTGAAGTCAGGCTGCTATTGTGTATCTGGCACCAGGCCGCCTGCGCGCCCGGAGTGGTCTGGGCGTCAGGTACGGTCCGTCCATCAGAGCGATGTGCTGCGAAGACGTTCCGGGCGTAGCTGGCACCGCTGGATCAAATGTGCTGGGGTCAGTGCCCGGAACAGTCGAGAGTGTAGCGACCACTTGGTGTGCGAGCGGCGGAGGTCCGACCGAGCTCTCGCAAGACGACCACGAGTAGGTTCGGCGGAGCCGCCGGAGTGCAGGTACCACCTGCAGCCGAACTAGCCGGAGCCGACGAAGTGGAAGGAAACACAACCGAGGAAACAATCGCAGGGGGCGGAGTGGACACCACCATCGAGTACACGGGCGTCGTGACAGAGGAGGTGACCAATACCCCTCCTGACGACGGCAACGACGCGGAAGACGGCTGCGATACTGGAACAGCCGGTACGCTCGGTGGAGTCTGAGTAGGCTGAGTCGTGATTGGTGAAACCGATGGAGGTACAGTCGAGACTGTCTGCGACGACACTGTTGACGTCGGAGTCACCGAGCTTTTGGGGTGGCCGGAATAATAGGCGATCTTGAAGCTTGAGAAGACTAGGATGATGATGGGGAGCCGATGATGAAATCTTCGGACGCCTTCCGAGTCTCTAACTCCCTCTGAGACCGCAGAGTGGCCAACACCGACGCAATGCGGGTGGTCCGACCATCACGACGAGGTGGCGAAACAACCGCTGAGGAAAATGAACCATACGCGAGAAACGCAGCCGTCCGGGCATTGGTGTCGACTTCATCACCCGACAAGTCAATGACTTCGGCCGGGGTCGGAAGCACCGATGACCAAAAGGCAGGCAATCCCCGGTGAGGCCGGTGGTGAACCAGGAGGCGGACTCGGTGGTGATTCACTCGGTGGTGACACCGGCGGAGACCCAGGCTGAGGACTCGGTGGTGACACCGAGGAGATCCAGGCGGAGGACTCGGCGGTGACGCCGGTGGAGACCCAAGCAGAGGGCTCGGTGGTGACCCACCCAGAGGCGAACCCCTTCGAGAACCCGGCAAAAACAATGCCGGTGTTCGACCTAGAGATCGGGTTCTCAGGTCCTGAGACGGATGGCCCAACCGCTTGTGGGCAAGGAGAGCCGACATCGGTGAACCCCGTGGAGGGTGCGTCGATGTCAGCTGTTGTGGTGACACCGCCGGCGCCTGCTGCCGAAGACGCTTGCGGCGGTCCAGCCGACGCTGGGACACAGTCGGAATGAGAGGGAGGTCATCCGAATCCTCGGAGACATCTCCGGCAGTTGACGGTGATTTTGCAGAAGGCTTCGACTCTGCGTCCGAGCCAGTAACTCCATGATCAGCGTCCTCCGAGCCCTCCGAGGACGCACTACGGCTGCGTTTCGAAGTGACGCTCGGAGGTGCAAGCCCGACCAGCTCCCAGTTGATGTCATCCGCGGTGATGCCTAAACGAGGACAGAGGGAGAGTCAGAAAGGGATGACATATCAAGAAAGCGCATGCATAACCTACCAGTGGAGGTAAGAGCCAATGTGTCGACATCAAGCTCATCGAGAGCAGCATGGCGGCGAAAGATGGTATTCGCACGTTTCAGACTTGCCACCTGAGCTTCGAGAGCTTGCACCTGAGGCAATACCGCTCCGACCGAGGCTTGGGCCGATGCATCAAGCGCAGCTCGATGCCGTGCCACCTGATCGGTGTAAGCCACCAACCCAGTCTTGAAGCGCTCGCGTTCCTGGTGAAGGAGTCGTTGTGCTGAAGTCAGCGAAGACTCGGCCGAGGTTGCACGAGCGGCCCACAACTTCACAATGTGATCGTGATCAGCGATAGCGATGTTGGCTTGGCGACAGTCTGGTCGTGCTCCTCCCGGAGGGTGAGGTGCGCCTGTCGGACGTGGTCCAGAATATCGCGGGTCCGACTCGCCTCGCTCGATTCTTGAGCACTGAACCGCTCGAACTTCTCTCGTTCTTGGGTTTCGGCGGAGAGCCGGTCCTCGGTGTTGGCGAGTCTGGCCTTGAGCTCAGCCACCTCGTTGCGGAGGTCGACGACAAGTTCCGCCTCGCCCGGAGGAAGTTGGGCAGGGGCAACAACTGCTGACACGACTTCACCGAGATCTGTAGCATGTTCCATGTGACGATCGAGCGCCGAGTCGACTCGCCGAGGACTAGTTGTCCCAACTGGAGCAGTCATTGCTCGACGAGGGTCGGAAATGAAGGCTCGGTCGTCGTTGCTGGAGGTGGAGCCGTACCGGCAGTGTCGGTCTGACACCCCACCGAGACGAGACGGGTCGTGGTTGCGCCAGGGGATCCAGACGTTGCCGCAGGTGCACCACCAAGCAGATACGCCAAGACAGGCGAGGTGTTGAGCGATGAGGGAGGAGTCACCGGAGCCAACCCGTCGAGAGCACCTCCGCCGGCTTGAGGAGTGCCAGCCGCATGATGAGGTGGTGGAACCAAGGCCTCAGTGGAGCTGGGAGTGTCGGCAGGAATATCAGCAGCCCTCTGTGAGCGAGCCTGAGGAATGGAGACATAAGTGAACGAGAGTGAGAAGATGCCCAAGGTATACGAAGCGATCAAGATGGAGAAAGGCTTACCTCGCCGCCGGGGCGATGGCTCGGAGATCAGCAGCGGTGGCGTCGCTAAGGAGGCGCGACGGAGGAGTCATGGGACTGAGCTACGACATGCCACGACACGCACTACTTGCGGAAATTTGCGTCGAGGCGGGGGCAGTTGTGGCGTTGGATTTTGAGTGCGCGGTCGCCAGTCGGCAAGGTTGCCCTTGCTGAAGGAAGGTGATCAGCGTGCTCTGATTGGCGGACTACATTCTTCACGCGGCAGTGACTGTAGCAGTTTAGTGACCGAGGCCTCGGTCGGATATAATAAATTCCCGGCCGAGGGTACGAACCCTCGTTTGTATCCATTTTAGTTTCGTACCCTCGGTCCTATTGAGCCGGGTACAGGATCACATACTAGGATCTGTTCACACTGGATATTTGTATTTACGTATAGGACTTGCTATAGGATTGACTACAGAGGCTCTCAAAGCCATAGATCAACAGAAATAAATCAGCAGTCTTCCCCACAAGTCACCAAGGGTCAAGTCCGTGTTCGGTAAGTCTAATTAGCTTATCTTAGGGTCTGGATACGCTCGGCTACGTGGGATGCCTGTCAACAAACTCAAGGTACATTGAACCGAGAGTTTGTTTGTTGTTGGTCAGTCCAAGAGATTAGAGTGGCCGAGTGTTGGGAGTGACGAGAACGCCGTCTCCCATATATTATAGTGGAACCGAGTGTTCCAGATATATTTTACTACCCGCCGAGGTTTTACCTCGGCAAACCCGTATTAGGCTTGACAGCTGGTACCCTTCCTTCTGAGGGACTGCGGGGGTTCGCGCGAAAGCGCAATATTGCATACTAGCCCTCGCTCGTGGCTAGTGGTGCAGATTTTTAGGTTGAACTAATACGACCTAGGTGTACAGAGGGTTTACAGCCAGCCCGGTATAAGGGATCGTTCCTGGTCTTCAGGTATTGATCCAACGCTCGTTGACCGTTGTAAGGGAAGCGACTGTTGTTGGTGGGACTCATACCATTCGGTAGTGAGATTTTCTGCGTATTCCTACTCGCCATGTCACTATGTCCCGCAGCAATGTGCAGGCGGAACTGACGCTGCCATAAATCCGCGCAAGCGAATCTCTGGTTTCCTTCGGTTTGTGCAATTGTAGCACCTGGATGTCGACGTAAGAGCGTGTTCGCGTTGAACTGGAAATGGAGATGGCAACTGATATCCATGTCCAGTTGGTTCGCTATGTACCCATCTCTAGTTTGTTTTTGCCCTGATTTTATCCAATGATATGCCGCGAATCATGTGGCTCTGCGACAGACAGTCAGTCGGATATTTGCAGTGATGCCCACTCATCTTACCCGTGTGGCGGCCCCCGCCTCTGTCACCGCAGCTGAAGACCCCGCAGCACCGACACCACCCGACGGTCACGATGAAAGCCTCGAGCACACGCCTCTGCTCTCCCTGACCCCTTCCCTCGAAGTTGAAGATTTTCTATCAGCTGATAGCGTTGCCGATGCAGGGGCCAACTTACAGCTTGCCCAAACGTCAACTGCAGTGCATGCTACCTCAACCTCAGCATCGAATCAGCCTCGTTCAAGTGCACAAGGGAGCTCGGAGGGAACGTCTGCATCGGTGACATCTTCTACACGAGGAAAGAGCAGGCGCAAGGCTGGTTCACCACCCCTGCCGCAACTTGCCTGGACAACAAAAGCAGCCGATACGCTGCTTCGACTGCGTTACGGGCCCATGAAAGTCGTTTTCAAGGATCAAAAAGCTCCAAACAGCTCGCAGGCGCGTGGGGCCTCGTGGCAGCAGAGACCTTCCTCCTTGGGTGCCTCAACGTGGATGCTGGTCAGTGCAAATCGAAGGTAAAGTACATTCAAGACTACTACTGTAGTATTTAATACTGTAGTATGATGTTGCAGCAAAATAACGCTTATGCTATTGTTTTAATATTGTTGCAGATCAAGCACATGCACAAGCAGTACACAGCTTATCGAGTTGCTCAAGCAGCAACCGGCAATATCACTGAACGACCTCTAAAAGAACCGCCGTGTTTTGCAACCATGTGTGACGTGTGGTGTGATCTCGAAGGCATGATTTCCAAGGCATTTTTCTCAAGTGATGCCTCTAGCACCTTGCTTGAGGAAGCGTAGCTTCAAGAGTATACAAAATCTTAGTGAACGGCAGCTCACGAGCTCCTGGTCTGTGAGAGCTGAGTGGCTTGATTAGCGTAGTTTAAAGACTGAATATATTTGTAGATGTACCTTAAATTGGCCTGTAATACAATTTCTACGTAACATTTAGTTTGTCCTATATGTATTATGAACTGTTGGTTGTGGCACGTTGGTGACGTGGTCATGGTGTGTTCCACACCATAAGTGACGTGTAGTCGACGTGTATCCATCTTAGAAGAGTGACCCTGTCACTCTTCTGGTAGCCCACACATCCTCCCCGCTTAGGCTAAGACTGTACCAGCCAATTGGGAGCGAGACGACGATGTTTCTCAACATTTCACGCGGTCGAATTCAATCGACAGTTGAGCGACACGTTTGGCTGCTCTTTCAGGGTGCTTGGCATTTCCCCAAGTCCCCCTGGCCTCCGTGCAGCATGCCCTCAAAGAAGACACGCCACGGTGCGAAAGCACCTTCCAAGAAAAAGACCTCGCGGTCGAAGTCGAACCCGGCCAAGCTTCAAGGCAAGGCCTCTGTCCTCGATGAAGCCGTCGAGACGACCACTTGGGCTGTGGGGTCGCCACGGCGAAGTCGATCGCGATCAATGTCGCCCGATGACAAATCGAATCCTCGGTTCGTCTATAGGGACCACAGTCCCGGTGTCTCGATGCCGAGCTTAATGCTCTGGTCAGTTACTCAGGCGATGGGGCTGACCTGGACGACAATCCGTCGTCATCCAAGGGCAGTGAGCGCTGCGAGGACGACAAGTCCAGACCTGCTGCTGCTGTTGGTGCTGAAGCACAGGCGAAAGCCGCCGCGGTCGACGCTGGTGATGGCGACGTCGAAGAGGCTTCGCCTCCTAAGAACCTGACTCTGTCGGAGGGCCATGAGCACGCGCGTATAATTCTGGACGAGCGCGCCGCGACCAAGAAGCGTGCTGCTTCTCAGTCACCTCTCCAAGAGGTGATCACGGCGGAGAAAGAACCACCGTTGTTCGAGTCTTCGTCCAATTACGAAGAAGAGGACGGGCGGTTTCACGTGCCTGAGGTTGTTGTCAACGATCTTGGCGAGCTACAGGAGCGCCTTGCGGCTGCTCGCCTGCGAGGAACTTTGCGTGCCGAGTATCCGTATTTGAAGGGCTACTTCCCGCCCGATGAGAACACGGGGTCTCCGTTGTTTTGGAGCAGCTCGTGGCACCGCGCGGTCTTATCGGAGGGCGAACTTCCTAGGGCGCTTTCGAGCAGATCTTGGTGGAGGTCCACCCGTTGTTAAACAACAACTTAGAGGCTGCCAGATGCGTGTAGTTGGCTCCAAACAGAGCCCAGTGCAAGGAGTTCACAAGTCTTCTCAAGAAGGCTGAGAACAAGGGTGGGCTCGCGCCCGTTTGGGATTATCCCTGGGTCCAACCCGTGAACACTTCGACGAGTGCTCAGGCACAGGATCTCTTCTGGAAGTGGCTCTTCCTTCGGGCTTCACCCTCAGGAGATCGACCGCCTCCCGGGCGAACAGAGTATTACGTGACTTTCGCATTGTGTTCGCTCATGTGATCAGTAAGCGTCAGCTTACAGGTCAAATGGAGGAGCTCCGGCGTAAAGCCATGATCAGCGCTCATGACGAGCGCGGGTATAGCGTTGCGTCTGCTGTCTCTATACCACCGCATTCGGCCAAGAAGGCCAGAACTACTTACGAAGCTGCCGTCGGGTCTGTTCCCAGATATCGACAGCATTCGGGCAGTCAACCTGGAGCAGTTCAATCGGCTCCCATGAGTTCTGTGACGAGGGTAACCCGCCACTTTTCCAAGAGCTGGCGCTTCCCTTGGCGGCGCCTCTCGCAGAGAACTCGCTCGACGTGGTAGTGGGTCTCCCCATTACGGTCAAGGAGAGCCGGCGGAGGCCTCGCACGCATTTGAGTATGAGGCTCCGGCGCGACAGGAGGCGCCACGGTCCGTGACTGGGACCAGGGACGCGTTCGTGCTTGTCCAGTAGGATGAGATCAGACAACATCGTGACCGCGTGTACGCCCTTGAGATTGCTTTGGGTCTTGGTCCCGGGGACAGGCTGCTGTGCAGTCCGGGAAGCGCGGGGCTCTTGAGGCCCTGCAAGTTGCCTTGGCGGACCTGTGCCGCGAAGTGGGCGACATTCACGAGCGTGTGGATCGCCGGATGACCGAACTTGATCGTGACAATCTCCGCGGGGAGATTGCCGAGCTCCGACGCGAGTTGAACTCGCGTCTCCCTCGGAGACTCATTCTCGGGCTCCGGTTGAGCCGCAGACTTATGCGTACGCGCAGCCTTATCAATACGGCCCGTACGCGTACGGCCCTTCATTTGGTGGGAGCCCGTCGTACCCGCAGCCGATGTACTACCAGGCCTCTTTTCAGCGGCCGTATTCTTCGTCGTTGGCCCCGCCAACTGAGACCCCGTCTCGTTCCGTGGAGGTGACGTCGCCCTTGCGGGGACCGCCTCCTCTTCCGTGCGCGGACCGTCGCCTTGAGGATCGTGATACCTCTTCAGACGACCCACATAGAACGTCGGGTGGGTCGTCATCGACTTAGGCAAGTCGATCGTGTAGGCCGCACCATGCCTGGCCAGGACAGTGAAAGGTCCAATGAATCGGTGCTTCAGTTGGTTGCTACCAACGGAGCTTACCAGATTTAGGGGTAAGTTCCTTGTGTCAAGTAGGATTAAGTCACCCACATTAAACACGTTAATGTTTCCTCTTCCATGTTTGTCAGAGTACCCCTTTTGTTTATCTTGGGCGGTAGCCATAGCATCCCTAACTCGGCTTATGAAATAAAGCCTATCATCGACAAAGGTCTTTAATTGCTTTCGCAATGAGACCGGTGTCACGTTAGACACTTGGGAGGAAAGAGCTTTCCGAGCCTCTCCCCACTTACGATGGAAGCCACATAGCTTCCCGCAGTGTCACAGGCACGTGGGGCTGCCGCAGCCCGTTCAGGTAGAACGGTGTAAACTCTATCGACGCGTGGACCGCGTTGCTGAGCGCAAACTCAACCATAGGCAGGCGGTCCGACCAAGTTCCCGGAGAGTCCGCACAGACACTCCGAAGCGTGTCTTCGAGGAAGCGGTTAACCCGCTCCGCCTGGTCCACGGTGGACATCAGGAGTCTGGTTCCGAGTTATTGGAACAGGGTCTTCCAGAACCCGGCCGTAAAGCGCGGGTCTCGATCGGAGACAATGGTCTCTGGGAGACCGTGATAGCGGAACACGCCATCGAGGAACAGCTTTGCAGTCTGTTCCCCTGTCACCGAATCGGGGACTGGAACGAGATGCACCATCTTGCTCAGACGGCAGACAAACACCAGGATGCCGGTGTTGCATTGGGCGTCAGCCGGTAGTCCGAAGACGAAGTCAAGGCTCATTGACTTCCAGCAGTCCACCGGGACAGGCAGACTCTGAAGAGGAGACGAAGCGTTGCCCGAGGGCTTCACACGCTGACATGTTTCACATGTCTTGACGTACGTGACGACCCACTTGTACATGTGGGCCCACCAGAAGTGCGTTGACAAGGAGAGGGACGTCTTCTCCGGCCAAGAATGCCACCTGAAGGCGTGTCGTGCGCCTCAAGAAGTATGTCATACTTCAGATCTTCGTCGTTCGCAACGACTACCCGAGGAGGGTCGGCTGGATCTACGCGGAAGTAGAGTAGCCCGTCTGACCACTCATAGCCGTGCAGGCGCGAACGCTGCCGCGGCGAGAGCCATGTCGGTTTGGCTTCCTTACCGGCAGAGAAGTAGCGGACGATGGGCGCCAGCGTCTCATCGTCCCGATACGCCATACGTATCCGATCATACAGATCACTCGTGGCTTTCGTAATGTGAGCCAGTTCGTAGTCTGGACGGCGTGACAGCGCGTCGGCAAGCACGTTCAGCTTGCCTGGCTTGTATTCAACGCGGAAGTTGTATTCCGCGAAGAATGACAACCAGCGCGCCATCCGCTGTGACAGGTGTGGCGAATTAGTCGCCGTTTGAAAGGACGCGCGGTCGGTGTAGATCACAAAGGGTGTTGAGCACAGAAGATGCACCCGCAACTTCACCAGCGCGTATTTCATTGCGAGGAGCTCCTTGTCGTGCACAGGGTAGTTCCTTTCGGCTGCCTTAAGCTGCCTGGACTGGAACGAGATATCTCGCTCGTGTTCGTCCTCGTCGTTTTGCAGCAGCGCGCAGCCGATTGCACAGTCGGATGCGTCCCAGATGACACTGAACGGCTTCGTCTCGTCAAGCAGAGACAGGACCGACGCGCATTGAAGGTTCGCCTTGATGCTGCCAAACGCGTCCTGGTGGTGGCTTTCCCAGCGCCACTCAATGCCCTTCTTTAGCAAATCGGACAAGAGCTTTGCCAACCCGGCGTAACCCGCACTGTACTTGTGCAAGTAGTTGGTCAAACCCAGCCACCTACGCAGATCCTTTTGGGATCTTGGCGTCGGCCAGGCTGAGATGGCTCGGACCTTGTCGGGATCAGCTCGAACGCCGACGCTGCTGACAAAACAGCCGAGAACCTTGATTTCTCCGGCGGCAAAGACGCACTTGTCGATGTTGGCATAGAGCTTGTTGGCTCTCACGCCCTCAAACTCTCGACTGAGGTGCTCAAGATACACCTCAATAATAGCCGGCTTGCCGTCCTCGGCACGGCTATGGACGATGATGTCGTCAAAGTACGTCTGCGGGAAGGCGCGCAAGGGTCGGAACAGCTGCGTGACCAAGCGATTGAAAGTCGCTGGGGCCTTGGACAGGCCCTGTGGCATCACTAGCCATTCCCAAAGCATCCCGCTAGGGGTGCTGACCGCGGTGAGCGGTATGTCGCTCTGACGCATCAGGATCTGGTAGTATTCGTCCACCAGATCCAGTGCGCTGTATAGCTCACAGCCGGCCATGTTGTTTAACAACACATCCTTTCGAAGGGATGGGTGTCTGGGCCGGCACCGTCGCGCTGTTCAGCTTGTTATAAGCGTGAGTCAGACGCCACTCCCGTTCGGCTCGCGAACGCAGAATGTGGGCGTTGAGTGCGGAGACTTTGATTCTCGCGCCATGCCTGCCTTTGCTTTGGCGACAAAGAAGGCATCAATGGCCTCGCACTGCTCACGAGGCAGTGGCCACTGCCTGGTGATGCAGTACTTCGTGCCAGACACGAGGTCAATCTCGTGCCGCACTCCTCGGTCCAAAGGGAGTTGGGATGGTGCGTCCTTAGGCCGGGTCATTCGGGTTCTTGAGAATCTGAGAACCCGCGCTGCGCGCTGCTTCCTGAACTCCTCCAGGACGTCCTCATCCATTACGCAGGAAGAGTTCGCTTCTTCATGAGCGGCCTCCGGTCGTAGGAGTACCATCTCCGAGATCCCACCGGCCTTTAGATCGGCCAGAAAGTCGCTCATCGAAATTTCTTCGAGATTCAGAAGCTCTGACATCTCGGGCAGGACATATAGTTGTACCGACCCGGACTTGACCTTGCGGCCAGTCTCGCCGTCAAAGATATGATAGCATGCTTCAGGCGGCGGCGCCGAGGGAGTCTTCACCGACTCCAAGCGCTGGCCACGGTCTGGACCTCTCCGGTCTCAGTGGGCTTGTGCCTCTCATAGACGTGCTTCGTCCTTCGCGGACTTCGTCGATACCCATACGGCGCAACGACTTGGTGCGTTGGAAGATGCTGGCGTTGCACCTTTCCTCGCGGGTCTGGATGTATCCAAGACCCTTGGGCGTGCTGCAGGTTCACTAGCAGCAGAAACCTCCGCGGTATTCCACCGGCGTCCATTAGAGCCTCGAGTTCGGACAGAGCTGGGAACATTACTCACCAAGGCTCTGTCAGAAACCGCAGGCCAGATAGCTCCTATGGCTTTGCCGCGCCAGTCGATCCAGGGCTCATGCTTTTCAAGCCATGGCATGCCCAGGATCAAGTCATACTTGTCCATGTCAAGAACGAGGAATCGTTCAGGCGAGTCGAAATCTTCGAACTTGACTGCAAGATCCATAAGGACCTTAGGTACTTCTACCATAGACCCGTTGGCAAGTCTGGTTTAGAATTGCCCGTTGCCTTTGCTCTCTCGCAGAGCATCGGCGTATTTGTCCCCATTCCGGGAGACCGACTGGCGGCGTGCAAAGTTCTTGGACGCCCCAGAATCAATCATAATTCTTAAGGGATGATTGTATACCCGTACACTTGCGTGTAGTACAAGCAGCCTCCTCGCTTTGAGAGTACAGAGCCTCTCAAGGGCTAAAACCTCCATGGTGCGCGCCATCCGCGCAGCTCTCATGAAAGCTTAGTCTTTCCCCAGCAGGGCGCCCCGCCCCTACCGGTTGCCTGCGTTCTCCTGTCCCTGGGATCGCGGTTTCTGTCAACGTCATTGGGATCAGAAGGGCGAGGAGGGAATCGCCTCCTTTGTCCACTGCAGGACAGGCACGCTTCATGTGTCCGACTTTGCCGCAGCCGAAGCAGCGGATGTCGTTCTGCTCGGCCAGGCCCTTCGCTGTTGTTCCTCAAGGACCAGTGGATGAAGAGGAGAAAGATGAAAGCCGAAGCGATGGCTCAGCCTCTCCCGCTGCTACTCCAACGGCCGCCGACGGGTCTGTGTCTGGCCAGACATCTAACCTTTATGTGTTGGCTGATCTTGCTTCCTCCGTCGATGTCTAGACCTCGGTCGTGTACCTTCGTGCTTCGTCATTCATCCCGCATGCTACTCTCACACTGTCCGAGTTCCTTAGTTCATTACGAGTGTAGTTCAAGCTCCAGTAATTCCACTTAATCCAATCCACTTCGAGGTCGTTCACATCCGGGGTCTTTGGCAGTGGTATATTGCTCGGGTTTTCTTGTGCGGTCACAACCTTGGCTGGAGCATACGACCCCGGGCGCTTGACGTTCGACTCGAGTGACAACCCGAACCGAAGTCTCAGCTGCCGTTTCTAATAGAACAGCTCAGTTGCCGCATGAGGTAGCGACCATTTCTTCAGCACAGGGTCGCCTGGTAGACTGTCGCATCGATACCCCATCGCTTTCAATAGCTTGGCGGTATCTCTCGTGACTTGTTCAACGCTGATGCATTTCACTTCGTCAGCGAGTTCTGACCCCAGCGCAGCCCACTCAGCTTGTCGCTCAGTTTCCGGTGAAAACAACCGTACCCAATCGCTCCGAACCTTCATAGCTTCTCCAATTTGGCCCAGGAGCTTGTTTGCACTTGGTATATCGGCGTTAAAGTGTGCCTTCGGAATCCGGGGGCGGTCCCCAGGAACGACATCTTGAGCTTCTTCATCCGCTTCTTCTTCGAGTTCTGCCGCCAGGTTCCGTTCCACCGGCCGCGGATGACTCACGCGACCCACTTGCAGGGTCAACTCCTCCAACTCGCCGAATTCATCTGGGTTGAATTCCTCAGACTCGGTTTTCTCTTCTATCTCTTCTTCGCTTCCTTGGTCCTGGGCGTCCTCCCCGACCTGGATGTTTCGATCGACACCCTCCATCGCATACATGGCTGCTGCGGCAGCCGAGTTCGCCGACTCCACCGAATCCGCTGAGTAACTCGCACAAGGGGATCCCTTGGTTGTAGCCGGGCTGTAGTAACTCGGCGCATTCGCTCCCTTGACCATTTTCTCCTCTTCTCTTCGTTTGCTTGAAACTTGGTTTTCTGGTACCTACGAAAACAAGCGCACTCGTGATCCCGGTCGCGGCACCAGTTGTGGTGTTGCAAAACACACAATTTCGTCAGACGTGGAATTCTACCTTGCAATCACAACAATCGCCGAGTTAGGTCGGCGTTGTTGGCCCTCGCTGAGTTATCCCCAAGCGATTCGGCCCTTCCGGGTCAGGTAGTGTCTCACTCTCGTTGAACGCCAGGCAACCAAGCCAGCCAATCTTCCAGGGTCAGTCGAGTTCGGCTGACCACTGTACTTTATCCCGTGTCCTCCACCAATGGGTGGACGACAACGCGCAAACGCTTGTACGGGTCGCCGAGGCAAAAGCTTCGACTGAAAGTATTACGGCACCCGGGCTATCCGACGTACCGACTCGCCGAGTTCGGCAAGATTTCTTCGCGCGTAGCGAGACAAACGCTACCCCGGGCCGACCTATTCTCTTGGCGCTACAAGTCAACACCCTACAAGCTATGCCTCTCGGGTGTCAACGGCAGGTATAATCCAGCCAATGCAGGGACTTACCGGAGAGGTCTACACTTGTCTTGGACTTAGAAAATTCTGCTCTGTTGGTTCTGTTATCTTCTGAGGACCTGAAAGGTCCTTTTCTTGGTTTATTACATATCAAATACAAATATCAAATGAAATGGAGTCGTTTCAACCTCGTCCGACTCCTCAGCCGAGTTCGCTGGCTCTAAATCCAGTAGATGCCCCTTGAGCTCGGCCTCTGTCCGTTGGCGCGTTCACATACGATCTTCTAGTGTGCGGTGGTCGTTATGGATCTCCGTCGACCCTTCAGCCGAGTTCTGCGTCTCTCCGGCGTCTGCGCCGCCCCTCCAGCCTGGTGCCGACTGTTGGGCTCGGCTATTATCCGGACAACTGTATCCGGAAGATCCGCCGAGTCGGTACCGGAATTTCGGTTCCTAAGTTCCCACTGGGTCGTACTGTTGATCTCTGCTCCTTAGACTTGGCTCGGACTCCTTTACCGTAATCTTCTGGTGCTAAGACCGCGCTTTTGTGGGCATAGCCAAGTCACTACCGTGCATCTCCATTCCTAAGGATCCACCACTCCTAGGTCAGGAGGGTCCTAGTTGAGACGTGTGTCGAAACTCGAAATTACTACACCACATACGTCTTCAGGTCCATGATCCACTTCTGTTCATTTTGAGCTTGAATGATCCGCTCACACCTCATACGCTGTACGATCACTTCATGTAGGGCTTCCGGTACAGTGCGCCGCCGCCGGGTCGATCGTGTAACGGCTGACACGCAAGAGCAACAGCGTTGTCGTCCCTAGGCTTCAGCAGCTCGTCAAGTCGATTGAGTGTAACCAGGTCCTGTTTGTTGTCTGGAGGGCAACTATGGCTTCCTCTTCGCGTTGAAGAGCTGCGCTGGCTAACTTGTCTGCACTCTGATTCCAATCGCGCTTCATATGCAAAAAGTCATACCTCGGCCAGCTACTAAGTCGATCGAGTGCCTTCTTCCGGAGCAGCAGACCCGGAGCATTGCACGGGATCTCACCCAGCATCTGGCGGATCACCAGGTTAGAATCATCGCAGATTACGACCCGCCCCCGGTCCATATCAGCTAACAGATCGAAACACAGCAAGAGACCGCGGTATTCAGCTTCGTTCACCGTCAAGTCGGGGGCGTACTCTGATGCGGCCGACACGACTGTCCATCCCGGTAATTCCCAGATAATCGCGCTGTAAGCTCCGCTATTTCGCTTCACCCTTGCGGATCCATCAAACGTCGCAACTAACAACCTCTCGTTCTTTTCCACCGTAGGTGGTGGAAACAATCGTATGTCGAGGCTCCTTCATTGGTGCGATTGCGATTAACGTGTCGTCGACTTCCGTCCGGAGTGGTGCTCGCTGCGATCACCCCAAGATTTCATCTTCCCTTTCGTACACTTTCTGATCTCAAGCGTCCATTCTGAGAGCAGAGCGACCCAGTTTCCGAGCAGGCCTTGGAACCTAGCCGAGTTGACCAGCCAAGCTAAGGTAGAATGTCGAGACAGCACCAAGATCGGCCTGGTGGTCAGAAAGGTGTAATTCACTTCAAGCATCCGCAAGAGCGCCAAAACTTCCTTGACGACAATTCCGTAGTTGAGCTCGTTGGACTTCAACGTCCGACTGGTGAAGGTTACTGGCCAGTACACGCCATCATGTTCTTGCACGAGCGCTGCGGAGATCGCCCACTGGCTCGCGTAGATCACCGGAGTGCGATCAGGATCGAAATGCTTAAGATCGGAGTGGAGACGAGTTTGACTTTCAACATCGTGAAGGCGATTTTCGCTCGGGTCCAACGGTCGGCATTCTCTGTTGGTGGCTCTGCACTCCCAGCCCCTTGTACACCGGAGTCGCCCTTTTCTGGCGTTCCATCTCGTAGAAGTCTGTTTCACGCAACTCGTACAAGATCGCTGCGTAGATCGCGAAGTCCTCGATGAACCTGCTATAGTAGTTCAAGCTCCCCAGGAAGGACTGCATTGAACGGAGCGTCCGCGGAAACGGGAGGTAACCAAAGTCTCCAGATCTTTCGGGTCGGCTTCTAGTCCTTCAGCGGATACCCGATGGCCCAGATAGCCTACCTTCCGCTGTCCCCAGAAACTCTTCACCACACTGATCGACAGATTCCAACGTTCACAAGCATCCGACAGCCTTTCGACCTTTCTCACATCGCATCCCAAGTATTTGCCGTCACCAGGATGTCATCGATGTACGATCTTCTCCTCAGTACCGACGGCTTCGGATTCGGCTCAGGTTCACAGGCCTCGAACACATCGACTGACGTTGAGGGATCCGGTCCGCGCTAATTCGGAAGTGTCCGTATAGTGCGTTGTCGATCAGCATCAGGTAGATCTGGGGAGCGTTCTTCAGGCCGAAGGGCATAGGCGTCCACTCAAAGAGACCGAAAGGCGTGATGAAGGCAGATATTTTCCGAGCTCGTTTGGTCATATACACCACCCAGAACCCACTCGCCATATCGAGTGAGCAGTACCAGAGGACCTCGTCCAAGTCTTCCAGAAGGTCGTTAATCATCGGCATGGGGTACATCATCAACCGCGTAAGTCCATTCACGAGTCTGTAGTCGATACAGAGCCGGATGTCGACACCATTCTTCTTGATGATGATCACGATCGGGGACGCCCATGGCGACGTAGATGGCTTGATCATCTTCGCAGGGAAAGGCTTGATCAGGTCGGACAGCTTCGCGCGGAACTATGGCGCCACGCGACGGACGCGTCGCGCGACGGGAGCTGCCTCTCCGACGTGGATGTCGCAGACCGCTCCGACGGCTGCGGGTGGCAGCGCGTTTCTCTTCCCAATCAGGAGATGTCGCCGTCGCCAAATGGTCTGACGCAGACGGTCGATCTCCTCGGGAGTGTTTACCTGGATCGCCTACCTAGATATCTTCGATCGTGGCTTCGTCGGTAGTGGTCACCACTTCCGGCAATATGGTCATCTGTCTCTCCACGTCTTCAACGAAAAGGTCTCCGCCTTCGTGGTAGCATACTTCTTCATCATCGGGGTTTGGGTTTGAAATCGGCGGTTTCTCAGGTTGGAGCTGTTTTTTCCCTTATACGGATCCCTTTCTGCCGGAGGGTCTTCCGCGTCCTGATCGCCCGATTCATCTGCCCACCTTACCTGCTTTGTATCCACCCCGGATCAGCTTCGTCTGGGAGTGGAACCGTGATCTGGGCAACAGCCGGACTCTTTGTGTTGAAGTCACGTCTCAAGATTTCCGTCGGCGTTTCGTACATCGGCCGGTCCACCATTGGCCCATCAGGTTCCAGATCTTGATCATCTTCAGGTTGCCGGTCGGTGGTGGCCTGGAACGCCAGGTTCTGCCACTCTGCATACCGTCGCGATCCGACTAGCACAAACCCAGGGTTCGAGGTACGCGTCCTCGTTCGAGCCACATACCGACACAGGTGTCATCATGCAACGTTACCTCCTGATCGCTGATGTTCGTGGATTTTAGGTATCGAGTCTTCCCCAGTCCGGCCACCAACCTTGTTTCCCAGCGTTCGCCTCCGGTAACCCACAGCTTCTGGAGGCTCGACAGGATGAAGCCTTTCTGGACCTCGATCGATCCTCCAACTTCAAGGTTCCAGTATTCTCCCACCACGATCCGCGACACCTTCTCGCTGTAGAGTGGACGTCGACCGGCTATCTGGATTCGCACCTCGCCTGGAAGACTCAGTGATCCGTCGGCGAGATCGAGGTGGATGCCCGCCGGCACCATGAAATCCATCCCCAAGATCAAGTCTTGTCCACCGGTTGGCGGGCCGACCCAGGCATCAAAATGGTATATCAGTGACCCAGCGAGCGTAATCTTGATTCTGGTACGTCCGTCCGCTCTGTAGGGATTCTTACCAACTCCTTCACACTCCAACTCTTGACTGTTGTCCACGTAGCGCCCAACTCTTACGAGCAAAGGCGGCATCTAAAATGGACACCTCGACGCCGCTGTCAAACAGCAATGTGACTTTTCGTTGTTGATCTTCCCACGGCTTTCGCCTGCCGGAACTTCTTGTCCGGTAAAAGGTACTTCCAATATCCTCGCGACTCTCCATGCAAGAGGTCCAGGGCCATCGTCACCTCCGATCGTCCGAATTCGTCGGCCTGATGGAGGCTGGAGATCGCCATGGTACGTTTGTCATGAAGATCACATGTATTGTCGGTCGGCCGAATCAGCTTTCTTTACATCTGACTTCGACTGTTTTTCGACATATGCATAGATGCGGAACTTAGAACGCTCGTATCGTACCGGATTCCAATCCGGCGAGCGTTCTAGTTTAACATCTTTTCAGCTGCTTGCGGGAGCATGCCACCGTGCTTGTTCGGGGTGTACCACTGACGGATCAAGTTGTAGAACTCTTCCATCGGGCATTCTCCAGCTCATTCTCCAGCTCCGTGGATCTCGCCGCAGGTCTTGCAGGAGAAGAGGCAGCGACCGGTCGGGTAACCCTTCTTGCCGCACTTCTCGCACGTCAGACGCTGCCAACAACCAAGATCGGTGTGCTTCGACGACCTGCAATGGGAACAAGGTTTTCGTGTGTCTTCTCCTTCCAACGGCGCGGACGGACGACTTGTTTGACGAACGTTCGTGTCTCGGTTGGAGCGTCGTTGATCTTGTTCCGGCGGTGACCGCGTTGGTTGGTCCGGGCCGCAGCGAGGTAGACCTTCTGTAGGTCTCCGTCTCCTTCTGATCCGCTCATATCCAGTTCGGAGTCGCTGGAATCGTCCGTCGCACGGATCGGGCGGACAGCACGAGCGCTAGCGGATGGAGCGGTGGCTGTTGGCTGTTGGCGTCTTCGGATTCGGGTTGATTGACCTGTACGCCGTCTTCCTCTGTCACGCTTTCGCACGCTCCCGGGATCGCAACGTCACTTCTAACGTGTCCGCGTCCGGAATCCTCAACAGCGCTAACTGACCGGCCAGGTCGCGATCGTCGAGTGTCTCGATGCAGTGATCGACGTGTTCACGGCGGACTTCGACCGATCCATCTTTGATCGAGAGCTGTGCTTGCAATCCAGCGACGTTCAGGCGGTGCAAGTATTCCAACGGTGACTCATCCGATCTCTTCCGCGCATGGTAATATTGTCTCGCGACGGACACACCACGGCCGCAGTACTGGATCTGAAAACTCTTGGACAAGCCTTTCCACTCGCTGCGCGTCGTCCGACTTAGTTGTCGGTACCAGTTGCGCGCAGGTCCTGCGAGCAAGTCCCCAAAACCAAGCACTTCTCGCTGTCGGGGCCTGATTGCGGACGAAAGCAGACTTCAGCTTGATGACCAACTTCGGGCTCTGTCGGCGTCGCTCCCATAACGCAAGACCGAGGTCTGCTTTCTCGGTCCGGTCCGTAGCGACACCTTGGCATTGGCGCCACATTTTGACGAACCGGGCCAATCCTGTAGCACGAGTCGAAATCCTAGAACCCGGCGGATGCTGATCGAAGGTGAAACAGCACGGTCTCTCTGGCAGCTTCAAACGCACTTGCTGCCGAGGATGGCCAGGGTTGGCCCAATCAGTCATGGCCTCAATACCAGCCACTGAGCAGGGGGACGCAACACCACGGGCAATAGGCGGTGTCAGGCTGCTGTTATGAATCTGGCATCAGGCCGCCTGCGCACCCGGAGCAGTGAATCCAAAAGTCAGGTATGGTCTGGTCATCTGTGCAAGGGGTTGCGAAGAGGCCCCAGGCTATCACTGATTCAGCTAGAGTAGCTGAGCTACCAGCGATTTCCACTGACGATCCCGGCGATCCCGGCCGAGCCGAAGTATCATCCTGCTGAAGACCATGTGCGGCGGGCGTAAGAGCTGGCTGGACCCAGCGACGGAAGATTCCGGCGAGCCCAGCGAGTTCGTCAAGTCGACAATATCCTGAGAATCCATCGATGAGTCGATCAGCGGGTCCGAGCGAAGAAATATGGGCGTGGAGGTCCATCAACGCACGAACAGCGCTCCTGCAACAGCGCTCGAGAATTCGACGACACTTGAGGAGCAAATAAGCTCGCAGTGACGGACCAACTCGACGAGACGACGGTAGCTGTAAGTCCGCAACGGAAGCTACCTAGCGCACACACGCGGCGGGTTAGATGACCATCGGTGAGGACTCGAAGCATGCCAAGCGCGGAGGCATACCTGGTCAGAGAGAGAAGCAATGGCGTCCCGACAGGCTTCCCGGAGATGACAGCACTTGACTCGACGAGATTTCCAACCGACGGAAAGTTGGAGAAAGGATTGATGGTCGAGACACTCACCAGCCTGGCTCGTATCACGCCTGAGGCAGTTGTGGTGTAGGGAAATCCAGATTTTGGGTAATCCCACACTAGCGATGCCTGAGTTGGACTCAGCGAAGGATGGACTCAGCGACAATGGACTCAGCGATGGACGGACTCAGCGATAATCGACTCGGTGATAATCGACTCGGCGAAAGTCGGACTCAGCGAAAGTCGACTTGGCGAGAATATGCCTCGAGGGAGATATACCAACTGGGGGGATAAATCAGGATCTGAGAGAAGAGTCGCCGAGAGGTAGGTAAACAGCTCGACACCAAGGGACAGAGCTGAGCGAAGAGTCGCAGGGAGATCTGTAACGACTCCATTTCATTAGATATTTGTATAAGACCGATAGAAGAACATAGGGAAGAGCCCGAATGGACTCTCCAAAGACATAGAGATAACAATCAGAGCAGAATCTTCTAAGTCCAAGAACAGCGTACACTTTTCCGGTAAGTCCCTGCGTGGGCTGGATTATGTCTGCCGTCGTTCCCCGAGAGGCATAGCTTGTAGGGGAGCCGTCTGGTAGCGCCAAGAGATCAAGGTCGCCCGGGGTGGGCACTTCTCGCTACCAAGCGAAGACAAGTCTCGTCGATCTCGACGAGCCGGTGGGTCTGCACAATCCAGGACACCGTAACCTCCTAGATGGGCGTAGTCTGCGCCTGGTGACCTGTAAAAGCGCTCGTGCGCTGCCGTCCATCCTTTGGTGGAGGGCACAGGGATTTGCACGGAGACTGCCCCGCTCAGGCGAGTCTCTGGAGAGTTTGGAGCTTAGTACCAGTCGGGAACAACACTCAACTGAACCCCGGCTGGGGCGAACCGCAAAGGGAACCGACAGGAACCCTGCGCAAGCCCAACATCGCCGACCTGACTCGGCGAATTGTTGTGCTGTTGCGTGGAAGCCGAACTAACGACGTTTTCTGTGAATCACAACACCACAACTGGTGCCGCGACCCGGGATTCAGGAGTGTGCCTTGTTTTCGCAGGAACCAAGTACAACCAAGTTAAGATCAACAAGTGAGAGAAATGGTCAAGGGATCGCCAAGTTTGAGCGACGCAAGCCCGGCGACGGCCGGAGGATCGCCGCTCGACGACTTCGACGATAACGAATACCATGGAAGCGAGGAGGAAGAAGAAGAAGAAGAGAAGGATGATGGGAGTATGACGATGTGAAGAGAGTCGTGAAGAAGTCGACGAGTTGTCGCTGCAGGTGACCCGCATGGGAACCCCGAGCGGAACCTCGCAGCGGAACTCGGCGATGACGATGACGACGAACAAGACGTGGCTCCGGGTGACCGACCGCCGCTTGTTCTCAAGGCGACGAAGAATGTCGAAACACCGAAAGCAAACCGAGTCCCGGCCCGACTCGTCGAAGAAATGAAGACCAACAGTCGGTGGATCAACATGTTCGCTCCGATTTACATGTGTCAAGCGAAGTGGGTTCAACTCAGCGAGGAATTGGGTCAACCGATCAATAGCCAAACGATGGACCAACTCGTCGAGGACACGGTGATATTACTCCGAGCGATGGGATACCGGTGCGGCCATAAGCCTTCGAAACCGGCGCTGACGTCTTGGAGTGTGCACGCGGTTGGCGTCGAGCTGATGAGATGGAAGCGCAAGTTGAAAGACTTGTTCGGGATGCAAGGTGGACCAAAGGGACAATTACCCAAGGCTCGTCGAGCTGAAGAACTCGACGAGACCAAATTGGCTCCACCACAACCGTACGTCACTGATCCGTACGTCTTCCCCGAGCCGAGTGAAGACCCAGCGAAAGTTCCGTTGCCGAAGATACCCGAAAAGAAGCGTGGTGCATTCCGGAGCACCGAGGGAACACCGTATTTCGCCGACTCGCACATGCAAACCCGAAGAAGGCCAGCGATCCGCCAGCTCGACGCCCGATGGCAGATTTCATCACTGATGAAGAAGTCGCCGAGCCCCGTCGCCTGATCCGATCGGACGCCGCAGCACTCGCAGCCCCTGGAGGGGATGATCAACTCAGCGATGAAGACGATTACCCTGGGCACCGTGATGTCGATGAGTCGCCGCACGACCACATCCGTCAGCTCAGCTTCGACGGGGCTGAAAGCGACCGAGGACAAGTCTTGGAAATCAGGACGCACGCACCGCTTGAGAAGATCACGACCTTTGATGGGAAGCGCTATCGGTCGGAAGATGCGTTACAATGGATCAAACGCTTCATCTACGAGATGAAGGGAACGTGCAAACGGCAAGATGAGTGGTGTGAACCATTCTCGCTGAGTCTGGGCAACGCAGCTAAGGGTTGGTTCCGACAACTTCCCAAGAAGACTCATCGAAAGTGGAATCTCCTCAGTGAAGCCTTCCTGGAGTACTACAGCTCGCAATTCGACCAGTCGGCGCGAGCCCGCTACTACTCAGCGAGACGCAGGGAGAATGAACATGTCTGCGACTTCTTGCTGCGACTGAATGGCTACGCGCGAACCGCCCACATCCAGTACGAGAAGGGTGGAGCTGACGCCGCCGACCACGTCGAACATTTCCTGCTTAATTGCGGAGACGACGACATCATGGATCTGTTGTACCCACAACGACTCAGCGATATTAAGAAGGTCGAGAAGGTGATCAACCAGCATTTACTCGGCGCGAAGCGCAAGAAACAACGCGATCGTCTGAGCACAAGTCGCAGTTAGGACGCCAAACGGGTTGAGAAGAAGGGAGAACAAAATCGCCGAGTCGACTCCAAGAAACAGCAGGACGAACGTCGTGGTCGACAGGGTGAAAACAGCAGTCGCCGAGTTACGCTAGCAGATGCATCGATCGACGACCTATGGGCAGCACTCGACACTCGTCGAGCTACGGCGAACACCGACCTCTACGACTCGTCGAATGGCGAAAGCGACGCGAGCGAAGTTCTCAACCAAGACTCCGAAGAAGACTCGGACTACATCGATGCCGGTAATATGACTGGAGATTCCAACCGATATCAGCAGAACTCGTCGAATCCCAAAGGACAAGCTAATCGCCGAGACGGGTCTCGAGAGCGGAAGACATACGGTCCGTGTGGAGCTTGTGGAGCAGCAGGTCACGATGCGCACTTCTGTCGCCGACGCTGCAAGTTCTGCAAGCAAGTGCACGAAGTAGGCCAGTGCGAACTCTTCCGACGCTTCGAGAAACTCGCCAAGTTCGTTAAGACGTCAGTCGACAAGTCCATTGTCCCGGACGATCTTCAGGACATCTACTCGTCGAGTCATTTAAACTAGTGGGCTCGCCAACCATGACTGGGTTGGAGAACAACGGGCTGCCACAGTCAGCAGAACCAGCAGTCGAAGCAAACTACGTGTTTGCTTTTGTTGGGGAAGCGGAACGGCCCGACGAGTGGAGTGAGAATGAGAGTGATGAAGTGAGCGGACGAGCGGATGTGGACGATAATAGTGGGCTCAGCGAGTCGAACGAAGGCGAAGACTGAGCGATTGGAAGCATGGATGGGACTCAGCGACCAATGATTTCGATAGGTCAAGCCAAGAGATGGAAGTTGCTCCCTGGTGAGCGACTGGGATGGTGGTCATCGAGGAAATTCGTTCGCCGAGTGAGAATGAGAGCTCTAGTGATGGGAGCTGTGAATGATGAGCGGACAAAAACTTGTTGGATACCGGAGCAAACGTGTCGGCTGTGACCGAAGCATTCGCTAGGAAGTTGCGACTGAAGCGACTCACCAACAACGACATGAAGATCGATGTCCAAGGAATCGCCAAGTCGAAGGTGGCGATCACCTCTCGAGCAATCGTTAAAGTTACGCTGGGGTGGGAAGTGGTTTACGAATTCGAGGTGTGGATCACGCCTCATCATGCTGGAGTCGACCTGATCCTGGGTACTGACTTCATGATCCCAGCCGATATCAGGCTGGATTTGTACAATTAGATGGCAAAACTGCCCGATGAGGTCGTGGTGCCACTAATCAAGTCGTCGAGCGATGTTGACGACACAGAGTACTGTCGAGAAGTGGTCGTAGGCCCACGGGAGACATTGAACATTATGGGGAGAGAAATCGCCCAGTTCAAGTTGAGACGGCGACATCCCAGCGAATCGACGCATGAGCTGTAGGTTCGCCAATTGCAAGGGGTGATTCCAACAGTCGAGCACAACGCTGCAGGACGAGCCGTGCGGGTGTTGCTGACGAACATCACCGCGAGCCTGACGTGGTGTTCAGCCCACTTCCCGGTGGTTCTATGGATGACCCACGGAGTACTGCCGCGGGATGATGGTTATGTGCGGGTGAACTCAGCGAAATATCGCGACTGGCAAGTGCTTGCCTACGAGGGCGCTCTCGACAACCAACTCCTAAGGAAAGAGCAACGGCTATATATGGAATGGCTTAGCCGACAGCCTCCCGCTGTCGAAAGGCCACAGTACACGACACCGACGGCTATAAAACCGAGACCCGTCCAACCAGAGGAAGACAGCGCTTGTGAATCGCTAGAAGTCGACGAGCTCGAGGACGATCCGACGGGTGTATCTAACTCAGCGAGCGGAGACATACCTCAGAGTGAGGCCATGGAGAGAGACCCGCCGAAACCTGACAACTCAACCATTTCGGAAACCAAAAGTGTCGATTCTCTAATCGACATAACGGAAAAGAAAAGGAGTAACGGGCAGCAGCTGCCATTGGACCAGCAAGACTCGTTGATATCCACTGTCCAAAGCGAAGGGCATCAGAAGATGCTCCACCAAAACGGATAGGGGTGACCAGTGGGACCTCGGCGAACGACATACTCCTAGGCTGCAGAAGCCCTCGTCGAATCGGGAGAATTGGAGATATCAGATACTCCATTGAGCCCAAACCCAACTGAAGACCTTCGGTTGCGGTTTCTCGCGGCCGCCGAAGAACTCGAGATGTACCTCTCGACGGCTGACGTCGTTCTCGAAGACGGGTCCGAACGCGTCGAGTTTGAACATTTGTCGAGCGATGAGGGTGTTACAGATTACGCTCATGAGCTCGTCTTCTTGCCTGACCTGACGGAATCGTTATCAACGAAGCTAGACTACAAAGGCGACAACGTTATATCTCCAGCGCACGATGTCCGACAGCAAAAGAAGCTTGTCGAAACCTTGAAACGGCATGAAAATATCATGATCTCGAGTGGAAATGCGCTTCCACCACCGGCATACGGCGTGGTCTGCGATATTGACGTCCAAGGGCACGAACCCATCAAGCAACGAGCTCGGCGAGTGCCGCTGAAGAACGTGAGCAAATTCTATGAGCTTTTGAAAGCTCTACTTCAGGCAGGGCTTGTGTCATTTTCGAAGAGTCCTTGGGCCTCGCCTATCGTGATCGTCATGAAAAAGAATGGTGTCGACATTAGGCTTTGCATTGACTATTAGCTGGTGAATGCAATTACAGTCTGCATGGAATATGCAATGCCGCTGGTCGACGACCTGCTGACGGAACTCGAGAGCTACTTGTGGTTCTGTTCCCTCGACGCTGCTAGTGGATACTGAGCCGTAATGATGACTCGACGAGCTCGCGAGATTTCGGCTTTGTGTGTGCCCTAGGCCACTTTGAGTGTCTGCGCATGCCATTTGGGCTTAAAAATGCGCCCATGATCTACCAGCGACTCATCGACAATGCTCTCTATTGTCATGCCGAGCAACCGAGATGTGGCTGGGCGACATTCGCCGAGAAGATGCGGCTCGCTGAGGCTGCAGCAACAGCTCAGCGAAAGATACGGCCATCCCGGCTAGCGCAAGGGGCCGATTCGATGAGGTTAAGCACCAAATTTGACGCCAACTACCGAGCTCTCGACGAGTCTGACCCGCTGCGAGAGCTCATCAACAACCCTGAAAATGATATGTTCCGTACGGGTGAACCGGACGAGTCACAGCTAATTCCGGTCATTGGTCGTCGATCGTTCGTTGACGATATTTGCTTTGGAGGTGCAACCTTCGACGAGTGCATCAACACGCTCAACCGGTTGTTGACCCGATTCGCTGAGTGCAGAATCAGTGTGAGCTTCACCAAGAGTATTTTTGTCCAGCCGATGGTCGACTTCCTGTCCTACAAAGTGACGGCCGACGGAATTGCCGCGGATCCCAATAAGCTGGCTGCGATCGCCGAGCTTCGCTTCCCGTCATCGAAAAAGGGTGCAGGCGTTCCTTGGTGCACTCAATTACTACAGCCGGTTCACCCAAAACCTGGCGTTGAATGGAGCTGTGCTTTATCAGCTGAAAGAAGATGACTTCGGCAGTGGAAGCGACATATCGACCGCCAGAGCTTCATTCGCTGAGCTAACGCGGAAGGTGACAGAAACACCTATTCTAAGGCATTTCGACTCAGCGAAAGACGACCATGTCATGGTCTTTGCCAATGATTGGGTGTTGAGTAGCACCCTGATGCAGATGCATGATGGGAAACTTCACCCAGTCCGCTTCTGTGGCCGAGTGCTGAAAGAGAGCGAAGTCAACTACCACCCAGCTGAGCGAGAGGTGCTTGCGTTGCTTCAATTGCTGAAGATATGCTATACGCTGGTGGCGGGCAAGACAATCCATGTCTACACCCGGTTCTCCACGTTAGAGTGGGTGTTCTCGTCGAAGACATTGTACGGGCGACCAGTGAGCTTCGCCGTCCTGATCTTACCACTTGAAAATTAAACGGGTGCGAGAGCGGGATATCGAATTCGCTCAGCTGTTGCAAGCCTCTATCACTCCACACATTGGACTCGACGAGTCGTTAGCACACATTGCACCACCATCTAAGAACTCGGCGAGTGTCCGCCTGGACCCAGAATTGCTATATGCGCACGTACCACACGACTTTGAGGGATACGTCCTGTCATTCGACGGGTCGGCGAAGACGGAGAAGTATGGCGGCTATGGTAGTTGCTCGTGGATCTTGTGGCGGTTGCCGATGTGGGACATTGTGATCGCTGCGAGTCCACCTTGGAAACCACGGTCAATATCGCCGAGTACTCCGGAATGAATAACGGCGTCATCGCGGCCCTTGACCGGGGCATCACCGACCTTATCATAGTCGGCGATTCCAGGCTCGCAATCCAGCAATCCATGGGGGTGATCGCATGCAGGAAGGAGACGTTGCAAATTCAGTTGGCGCGCCACAAGGAACTCATCGATCGCCTCAACTCCGTACGCTACCTCCATGTAGTCCGGTGCTACAACTCAGCGGCGGATACGTTAGCCACGGAAGCTCTAGAAGCGAAAGCTGGGCGTGTCGTTCTTAGCGGTGACCGCAAAGCTGAGCTAAAGACGTTGAACCGGATACAAGAAAAGCTGTACGTCGAGGAAAGCCCGACGAAGGAAGCAGAAGAAGTCCTTCCTAAAGTCTCAGCGATTACTCGAAGTCAAACTCAACCAGTTCGCCGAGTTCGATTCGCCGAAGACGAAGAACTAGACCCAGCGAGCGAACCGGCACCCGACGTGCCAGTAGAGTCCGATTCGCCGAGTCTACCCGACAATGATAGTCCAGTCGACGAGTTCGAAATGGAGTACCAACCTCCAGAAGCTCAGCGGTAGTAGAGCAGGGCAGAGCTTGCTCAGAACGTCAGGAAGCCAAGTGCTGAAGACGTCAACCCTCTAGTGGTCCAAGCTGAGCGACGAGGCCGGATATCAACGGCGCAAGACGAAGAATGTCGATGGTCTGACCTGAAAAATTTGCGAGGTGAATTCGATGAGCTCACTCGGCGAAGAGCCGGCGACGCCGGCAAAGTAGCCGATAATTTTGTACTCAGCGAGGACGGCCTACTATATTACATGAGCCGTCGCAGAGAGCGAGGTAGACCCGACGAGCACGACACGAAGCTAAGAATGGTAGTGCCAACTACACTCATCGACGAAATCTTGGCGAATTGCCATAACTCCATTGAAGGAGGACATCAAGGCATCGTCAGGACTTATCACCGAGTGAAGGCCGATTACTATTGGATCGGTCTGTATGCCGATGTGGTCAAGCATGTGCAAGCCTGTGAAGATTGCAACACCAGTAAGAGCAAGCCTCAACTTCGCGGATATTCGCCAGGTAACGTCGTCTCGATCGACCTTTCCAGATTGTGTCGATGGACTTCGTTATACCCTTGCAAGACTCAGCGAGGAAACACGGCTCTCCTGCTATTCCAAGACCACTTCACCGGGTTTGTCATCGCTAAGGCGATGGGCGATACTGGGGCACTCGAAGTAGCTAAAGCATTCGAAGAGTGCATATTCCGTCGATTTGGCGCACCATCGCTCATCCGACACGACCGAGACCCAAGATTTATGAGCGAAGTCTTTCAGACTTTCTCGGAGATGATGCAGTCTAGGTCTCGAGCTACACTGAGCTACCGACCACAAGCGAACGGACAGCAGGAACGCAGTGTGAAGACCATGATCCAAACGGTGCGTGTCTACGTGGAAGACCCGCTTCAAGCTGACTGGGACGACATCGCTGAGAAACTAGTCTATGCCATCAACAATTCGAAGGATTCGACTCGGCGAGAAACGCCATCCTACTTAGTGCACGACTGGGACGCTGAGTCAACACTTAAATCGATGACATCCTCCATTCGCCGAGTCTCGAAAGACTCAGCGAAACAAACCACCTCTGCGAAAGCCACAAAATGGCGTCGAGAGTCTAACCAACAACGGGAAATAGCACTCAAGCTAGCCTATGAGTACCAGCTGAAAGAAAAGGCCCGGATAGCAAAGGAACACAACGACTCGCTGAGTCGGAGCGAGCAGAAAGTCATACCGAAAGACTCGACGAGCGAGGAGACAGCTGAAGCAAATAATAGCGACGGAATCGCCGAGTCAAAACAGTCTCTGTTCAAGATTGGAGACCAAGTCTGGCTGTTCATGGAGCGTGTCAAACCAGACCTGAAGAAGAAGTTAGCCCATCGGTGGCATGGTCCGTTCCGGATCAAACAGAAGAGCGAGGAGCTCGCCTACGAGCTGGAGTTGCCAGACAAGAGTGGCTACCGGTTCTATCCAGTAGTCCACGTGTTCAGACTGAAGAAAGTGACCGAACTCGGCGAAAGGCCTACGACTTCGCTAGTCAAAGGACTCAGCGAAACCGATCGATTAGATTTCGACGAGGAACTGCTGGCAGAAGACAGCTGGGAACCTGACGAGCGGACTGGTCGATATGAAGTCGAAGCCATCCTTAAGGACGAAATGCCACTCTCGACGAGTACGGACCGAGCCCAGCGCCGGTTTCTGGTAAAATGGGTAGGCTATGACGAACCCAGCTGGGAACCACTGTCGAATTTATCGCGTGGAGGTCTTCTCTTCGACTATCTTCGACAAAAGAAACGTGAAAACCGTCTGCAAATGATGCAAGTTGCAGACGAGTGTTAAAAGCTATTGCATATGACAAATACCACCGACCTGTGAAGACAAGCAGGCAGGTCGAGTGAGCGACAGCTACTGCGTCAACTTATATTTTTGATATTACGAGATGGATGAGTATATGGACTACATAAAGAAAAAGAGATAACTACCAAGACTCATCGAAAACTGCAACTGGGCGAACTGGGAGTCTCAGCGAAACAACTGCTTAGGCCTCGTCGAAAATTTGCTCGAAAACGCGAAGACCGGTACGATTAGCCGGAGGCCGAGCACTCTCGTCACAAGCAGGAGGTTCTGGCTCGTTGGGATCAGTATCCTCCTGCAAAGCCCTCTCGACGTCGCCGACAGAAAAATCCCCTGGGGCAAATACCGGGAACTCGGGATTGCGCGGACGGAAGCACGTGTTGTATGGGTGCAACTCTGGACGAGTCACCCACCACACTCGCCAGGGTTCTTGAATGTCCACGTCCTTGAGCTCAGCGAACCAATTCGAACGAGAGAGGAACATGGGCTGGTTGATCAACGAATACGTTGGAACCGTAGGCTCAAAATAGAGTTCGGAGTCGAGACTCGGCGAAGGACCTTGAGCAGAGCGAGAACTGGCCGCAACCCGGAGCGCCTCCGTGTAAGATTTCATGACGATCCGCAACAGGTCGCCTCGGCATTTGCGCTCAAGAATATACACCGCCCACAACTCGTATATGGCGCGTCGGCAGGTGGAGGAGAACTGGTCAGTAGAAACGAGACCAGCTGAGCGAGAGAAGCATTACGCTGTCTTTGCTCTTCTCCTTGCTGAGTGAGAGCTCGACGAATCCCAGCGAGGTCAGCGGAATCGCCTGCCGCGAGATTCGTCGAGTCACCCTCCGACTCAGCCAGAGTAGCTGAGCTATCAGCGCGTTCCACTGATGAACCCAGCGATCCCTGCCGGGCCGAAGTATCGTCCTGCTGAAGACCATGCGCGGCCTCAGCGGTGGGCAAAAGAGCTTGGCTGGACCCAGCGACGGAAGATTCCGGCGAGCCCAGAGAGTTCGTCAAGTCGACCAGATCTTGAGACTCCATCGATGAGTCGACCAGCGGGCTCGAGCGAGGAAACTTGGGCGTGGAAGTCCAACGACGCACGAACAGCGCTCCTGCAACAGCGCTCGAGAATTCGACGACACTTGAGGAGCAAATAAGCTCGCAGTGACGGACCAACTCGACGAGACGACGGTAGCTGTAAGTCCGCAACGGGAAGCTACCTAGCGCACACACGCGGCGGGTTAGATGACCATCGGTGAGGACTCGAAGCATGCCAAGTGGGAGGCGTACCTGGTCAGCGAGAGGAGCAGTGGCGTCCTGGGCGAGCTTCCTGAAGGTGACAGCACTTGATTCGACGAGATTTCCAACCGACGGAAAGTTGGAGAAAGGAGTGATGGTCGAGACACTCACCAACCTGGCTCGTATCACGCCCGGGGCAGTTGTGGTGTAGGGAAATCCAGATTTTGGATAACCTTCCACTTGGGATGCCTAAGCTAGACCAGTGGGTACATCGCACTCAAGAGGATCAAGAGGTTATACCACCAAGGGGGTACACCGCCAAGTGGATACATCGCCAAGTGGATACATCGCACTCAACATCGAACGGATTTAAACGGGGATCCCACTTAGCTGGACTAAGCGAAGGACGGACTCGGTGATGGACGGACTCGGCGATAACCGACTCAGCGAAAGTTGTACTCAGCGAAAGTCGACTTGGTGAGAATATGCCTCGAGGGAGATATACTAACGGGGGGATAAATCAGAATCTGAGCGAAGAGTCACCGGGAGGTTTGATGACCCTACACTATGGACGCCTAAGCTGGACTCAGCGAAGGACGGACTCAGCGATGGACGGACTTGGCGATAATCGACTCGGCGAAAGTCGACTTGGCGAGAATATGCCTGAAGGGATAAATCATGATCTGGGCGACGAGTCGCCGTAAGGTAAGAAACAGCTCGACATCAAGGGACGGAGCTGAGCGAAGAGTCGCAGGGAGATCTGTAACGACTCCATTTCATTAGATATTTGTATAAGACCGATAGAAGAACATAGGGAAGAGCCCGAATGGACTCTCCAAAGACATAGAGATAACAATCAGAGCAGAATCTTCTAAGTCCAAGAACAGCGTACACTTTTCCGGTAAGTCCCTGCGTGGGCTGGATTATGTCTGCCGTCGTTCCCCGAGAGGCATAGCTTGTAGGGGAGCCGTCTGGTAGCGCCAAGAGATCAAGGTCGGCCCGGGGTGGGCACTTCTCGCTACCAAGCGAAGACAAGTCTCGTCGATTCGACGAGCCGGTGGGTCTGCACAACCCAGGACACCGTAACCTCCTAGCCGGGTGTAATTTACGGTCCATGTCACCTGGAAAAGCGCTCGCGCGCTGCCGTACATCCTTTGGTGGAGGGCACAGGGATTTGCACGCAGACCGCCCCGCTCAGGCGAGTCTCTGGAGAGTTTGGAGCTTGGTACTTGTCGGGAACAACACTCAACTGAACCCCGGCTGGGGCGAACCGCAAAGGAACCGACAGGAACCCTGCGCAAGCCCAACATCGCCGACCTGACTCGGCGAATTGTTGTGCTGTTGCGTGGAAGCCGAACTAACGACGTTTTCTGTGAATCACAACACCACACTCCGCTTCTGCATGCAAATCGTCTCCCTCTGTTACTAGCAGCTAAAACGATTACGTTGGTCATTTCGTCCCCACCATCGTCTTCCTCGTCTTCTCTGCTGGGCTGCTCTCCTCTATCAGCCCGCTCGTCGTCGCTGCTCATGAGAGGCTCAGGGTCCATCTTTCAAAATGACGTCAATGGGCCACAAACAATTTCACACATTAATGTGTACATTCACACAAATTCGCAGTTGAAATGTGCAAAACACGGTACTATCGATTCGCAAAACACGTTTGGTTTTGCGTACGCATTGCTGCAATACCACACCAAATATTACACAGGAATGCGTACGGTAACCCCAATCGGCAAACTCAATTCTCAAAATGCGGTAGGAGACCGTACCGAAATACGCTTGATTTGGCCGCCTGGATCGCACGCATGCTGTCCGGCTCGCGCAGCGCCCTGTCTGTCAGCGGGGGCCATAAATGGGGAGGAGATGCCGCCTTAAGCATCTTCTACGTAAACACAAATAAAAGTCTGTGTTATTCTGGCCTGGTAAGGCATTCGTTATATTTTCTCCGTGACATCATGGGCATTCATTATCCGCCACCACCCCAATCTTGGGCGCCACCCCCCGGCCAATTTACATTTGGCTTTTGTATGGGCAAACACAGGCTGTGATCTTGAGCTCCTAACTGCTGGGGTTGCAACGGAGGTGAGCGTGTGTGAGCGCACATAGCCATAGCCAACCCGCGAGGATTTTGCAGAGTCCCTGCAGAGGCAATAGCCCAGATGATATCACCAGGGTCTCTGCAATCATCAAAAACCTGGGTGAACTAATACTGCAAACCTTGGAAAAATCCCTGGTGAGCTCACCTGAGGGACGTTCTTAACAGAGGTGAAATTGTAGAATATTCTACCAAGGTCCAGATGTGCTAGAGACACGCAGATACTACCGTACTACAATTCCACCTCGCTGATGGGAATCTGTGGTGTTGGGTTTTGGGGCGCTCGGTCGCCAGTCGGCAAGGTTGCCCTTGCTAAAGGAAAGTGACCGGCGTGCCCTGATTGGCAGATTAGATTCCCGCGCCACAGTGACCACGATAGGTTAGTGATCGAGGCCTCGGTCGGGTATAATAAATTCCCGGCCGAGGGTACGAACCCTCGTTTGTACCCATTTCAGTTTCGTACCCTCGGTCTTATAGAGCCGGGTACAGGATCACATACTGGGATCTGTTCACACTGGATATTTGTATTTACATATAGGACTAGCTATATGATTGACTACAGAGGCTCTCAGAGCCATAGATCGACAGAAATAAATCAGCAGTCTTCCCCCAAGTCACCAAGGATCAAGTCCGTCTTCGGTAAGTCTAGCTAGCTTATCTTAGGGTCGGGATACGCTCGGCTTGTAAGATGCTGGTCAGCGAGCCCAAGGTACATTGAACCGAGGGTTTGTTTAAATTAGAGTGGCCGAGTGTTGGGAGCGACGAGAAGCGTCGTTCACCATATATTATAGTGGAACCGAGTGTTCCATACACATTTTACTACCCGCCGAGGCTTTACCTCGGCAAACCCGTATTAGGCTTGACAGCCGGTACTCTTCCTTCTGAGGGACTGCAGGGGTTCGCGCGAAAGCGCTATATTGCATACTAGCCCTCGCTCGTGGCTAGTGGTGCAGGTTATTGGGTTGGCCTAATACAACCTAGGTGTACAGAGGGTTCACATCCAACCCGGCGTAAGGGATCGTTCCTGGTCTTGAGGTCTGATCCAACGCTCGTTGACCTGAAAAGGGCAACGAGTGTTGTTGGTGGGGCTCATACCATTTGGTAGTGATAATTTCTGCGTGATCCTACACGACAACTGGTGCCGCGACCCGGGATTGGTAGTGACGTTCTGTGTGTCTTGGTTGTATATAGGTTCTTACCCTAACGAGCACTCGAGAGAAGACAATAGAAGAAGAAGAGAGAAGATGGCGAGAGGAGCGAAGTCAGCGGTAACAGAAACGCCGATGAAGTCGAGCGGAGGGCGTACCGAGGGTTCGGTGCGGTCCAGTTCAACACTTGCGATCCCAAGTACTATGGAGTCGATCAACGAGCGTTCGGACAGCTTCGATGAGCGGATGGACTACTCTGAAGCCAAAGAAGATGACGAAGACGAATACCTGGAAGAAACGACAGCGATGTCCGAGGTTTCGGAAGCCGCTTCCGTCTCAGCAGGACGTAGCGGAGGGTGAGGTGGCTCGCGCGAAACCTCACCGAGGAGTTGGACATAGTGGCTGGTCCTGAACCAGCTCACGAGGACAACGAAGATGGACTCGGCGATCCCCGATCGCTGACGATGACCGAGGACGCGAGTTCTCGGTCGACCGGCAGTCGACCCCCAGTTAATGGGGACACTCCGACTGCCAACAAGGTTCTGGGGACATGCATGGAGGTGATGATGACAAAGAGCAAGTGGATTCGGGCCTTTGCGCCAAAGTCAATTCGACAAGCCGTGTGGATGGAACTCGGGCAGAATTAGTTGTCCCAGTGGAATCGTGGAGCATCCAACAGGTGGCCGAGGACACGGTACAACTGTTCCGCGCTATGGGCTGTGAACCTCAAGCACTCCCCACCGAGGCCGACCTTCAAGGTTGGTCGATAGAAGACGCCGCTCTGTCTTTGCGCAAATGGAAACAGAAGCTTCGGACGGTTTTCGGAGTGCCTGAGCCGGGCTCCAACCGTCGGACGAGCCTCTCACGCACGACCGAGGGAACGGATCCATCGAGGGTCCCGCTACCGACAACTCCTGGGCGACATCCAGAGAAGTCGGTCGGGACGGGTGTGGTCTCAGCGATAGGGACCGCTTCTGCGTAATTTCAAGATTCGCACATGGTAACGCCTGGGTCAGCGGACCGTTCCGAGCGATTGGCAAAGGGCCCCGAGGGTACGCGGACCGCTCCGACGGCGGGCCGAAGTGTAGGTCGGATGATGAACCGACGCTTCGATACGCACGACGACTCCTTGGATGATGATTCGTTCGACGTCGAAGACCAAGGGGGTGACGTGACGGGAGAATGGGCACGTCAAATCCGTGAGCTCAGCTCGATGGAGAACGAAAGTTCCACACCGAGGCTTGAAACCGCCACGCACCTCCCGTTGGGTAACATCAAACCGTATCTCGGCCTCCGCGACAAGAGCGAGAACTCAATGCAATGGCTCCGAGCCTTCATCTACGAGATGAAGGGAACGCACACACCACCGAACGAATGTGTATGGCGTTCGAGCTGAGTCTCCAAGATGGTGCCCTGCATTGGTACCGACAACTCCCTCGGAAGACGAGGCGAACATGGAAATTGTTGAGTGATGCGTTCATCAAGTACTACTGTTCCCGATTTAATCAATCGGCGAAAGCACGGTACTACTCGGCGAGGCGTGAAGAGAAGGAGCATGTTTGCGACTATTTGAACCGGCTCAATGGCTACGCCAGGAATGCCGGGGTACAATTTGAGCATGGCGGTCGTGAGGCCAAGGATCATGTTGAACACTTTCTCGATACGTGCGAAGACCGAGCCTTGGAAGAACGTCTGTGTCACGTGCGAGTCAAGAATATTCACGACCTGGAAACAATATCCTCCGTCGCCGCGAGCGGAAAAAGACGCGCGTCCTCGGTGCGACGCCCCAAGGGCCAGGATGATAGTCGTCACCGTGACGACGGACGCTCCGAGGATTCGCGGAACTCCTGCTGGCGTGACCGAGATGATGGGCGTCGTCGGGAAGACCGGTATCGGGATGACAACCGACGTCGAGATGATCATCTATACCGACCGAGGGTTACTCTAGCTGAAGTACTGACAGATATGGTCGCTGCGTTAAGGTGGACGGCTCAGTCGACCTGCGAGGGGAACCTGCAGAGGCATCGAGTGGAGGTTATGATGATACCGAGGGTTACGACCCGGAGTACTACCCTAGCAGAGGCGACCGAGGCTCTGACAGGTACTCGGACGACGAATATGCATCGAACGAAGTTCGCGGTCATGTGCCTGCCGCAAACGATTCAGAGCGTCGTCATGCCGGCGAGGAACGTTCGCTCGGGCTGACAATCGCCAGCCGAGGGTTGGGAATAACCAATACTCGCACGACCGAGACAACCGAGGCCTCGGCGGACGTGATGGTCACCGACCATATGGCCCGTGTGCTGCCTGTGGTGGACTCACACACTCTGCACACTATTGTTTCAAGAGGTGCAAGATGTGTAAGCAAGTCCACGATGCGGGAAGATGCGAAGCATTCAACGATCTAGCGTCTCTTCTGAAGGCGAAGGTGGAGAAGAAAGACCCCTCGCCAGAACTTCAAGAATTGGTTTATGGGAGTCAATTAAACTAGGCAGCCCTCCAACTGAAACTGGGTTAGTCCCAATCGGGCTACCACAGTTAGCCGAACCTGCGCTGAACGCCGACTATTTGTTTGCGTTCACGGGTTCGTGCAAACGGCCTGATGACTTAAATATGGATTATGTGAAATCGACGGAAAATGGAGAAGAGAGAGGCGCAAGCCTTGGTGAGAAGTGAAGTCAATGTGAAATGTGAAGAGGAAGCTACTGGTACGGTTACCGAGGCTTCAATCGCGAGTATGGCTGTGACTGAGCACGAGCCCCGAAATCTTGGCCAGGCAATCAAGTTGTTGTCTGGTGAGAGGATGGGGTGGTGGTCGGCCCAACGCTACGATAAGAGGAAGCGATTGCCTGCCACGGTAAACGGGGCAGTGGATGACGCGAGGACGAGGATTCTGCTCTACACTGGAGCGAATGTGAGCGTGATATCGGCTTCTTATGCGAAGAGACTACACGTACAGGAGGTTTCAGACCACGGTCGTAGTCTGGAGGTTAGAGGAATCAATCCAGGGGTGATGGAGACGCGCCGCCGAGCACTCGTTAACTTACCCACACTCACCGGGTGTATATAACAACATGTTATGAAAAAGAACATGGTGGCGTTTTATGCGTGAAATGCACAGGTCTAGGTCAAATTATTTGCAAAAACGAGCACGTGAATTACAAAAACCAGCGCGGGAATTACAAAAAGGTCTCAGGTCCATTGCTAAGTACGAACAAATTGATGGTGTGGATTCCCCCTCATTCATTTGTGAAAAAGAAAGAAACAGCAGAACATGATGACGCGGTGTGAGACGCGTGAGGAGAGACGCATTCCTCGAGCTTCTGGATGGGTGGAGTCCGGTCGATCGACACCGGCTCGCTGAAGAGCATCGTGCGTATCTGGATGGAGAGAGGGACGAGGACGCAGACTTCGGAAACGAAGCGCTGATTGACCTAGCAGCAGCCGTGCCGACAAAACCAGCCGTGCGTTCAGCACGCGCAGCTCCTCCTCGGCTGCCTACAGGTAATGATGCGTCGTATATTGCTGCCGCAAAACGTCGCATGGCCGCTAAAAAGAAAGAGGATGTTTCTTGCAGAATTACAATCGCAGCTTCTGCGAGTCACTGGGCCTGATTTTTCGACGAGGTATCTACGACGTGTTTGATGCGGAACATGTTGTACATGTTGTATATTGGCTAACATGGTTTACTTGTTTACAGCAATTTGATCCAGGCCAACCTGACCCAAGTTCGCGCGCAAGTTCCACTCGTCATAAGCTGATCGAATTTCCAGAGTGGGTGCAGATTCGTGAGGGCGTGCTCAAGCGCCCACAGCATCAATGCAAATGCAAAGTATGCTCGATTAGAAAGCGGAAGGTGGGTGAGCGTCGCGCTACTAGATTATACTGTGAAGCATGCAGTGATGGGAGAAACGGTAAGTGTATATGGCGGTAATCTGTATAGGTTCGTACTGATCGAGTGTTGAGTGTTTGCTCTTGTATCTATCTCTGCGATCGAATTCGGCCACAGCACTATACAAATTACAACATGACTTGTGACCAAATTTGGCACGAGAAGTGGAAGAACGGAGAGGAGCGCCCACCACCTCGCGCCGGCCGCGACATCCAAATGCGCGCCATTGGCAGAAGACGTATCCACATAAATGACGAGAATGACAGCGAAGACGACGAGAAGGAGTCGATGGAAGAGGATCAAGAGAGGGATCGAGGAGAAGAGGAGCAGCAGGAGGCCGAAGCACAGCGTGAGCACGCTGTGGGGGTGGAAGAGCAGCCGGGGCAGCAACAGGAGGATGAAGAAGGGCAGCAGGAAGATGCCGAGGGGCCGAAGGAAGCAGAGCGACATGAGCAGGAGCAGGAAAACGCCCCTGAACAGGAGAAAGTGGGAAATGATGGCAAGAAGAAAGCCGGAAAGTAGGGTGGTGAGATGCCCACGATTGCTGGGTTTTTAGCGTTTATGTGTTCAATGAATGATTACTTGATGCATAGACCCACGAAATTGCTTGTAAGCAATGGAAACTCGTGTCATAGACTAGCAAAGAGCTTCCTCTTTGTTCAATCTCGATATAAAGGACAGCTTACATGTTGTATATCCATCCTGTTAAACAATTATAGTCTCAGCGTCGGTGTGTTTGCCAACATGTCGGTCCATGACACTGCGCCATCTTCCCGGTGCTCATAACAAAGCGTCGTACTTACCGCACGCTATGCAAAGGCCAAGTAAGCCTATGATTAACGTGTAGTATATAGCTTTAACATGTAGTATATTGGACCCCAAATTCGCCGCGAGTGCGGGTGGGTTAAGATCACCCTCGGGTGGGAGCGAGTGTATGAATTCGAGTTGTGGATTATGGATCATAGCGCCGGAGTCGATGTAGTCCTCGGAACGGACTGCATGATACCAGCCGGAGTGCGGTTAGACCAGTTCCATGGTACGGCCCGGTTGTTATGGTTCCCTGGTGAAATCCCAGAATGAGAATGATGCTCCGGTATACGGTCTGCAAGTGGCCGGTGGCCCGACCGAGGATTTGTCAGTCACCGGACGAGAGTGGCACGAGTTCAAGTTACCTCGACGACGTCCACCTCTGAACACTGGATTCACCGGATTGGGAATCTCGTCCCGACAGTGACGAGGTTTCAGCTAGGACAACCAGCGATTATCCGGCTGACTAATGTGTCACTGAGAGTTGCTCACTGTACAAACCACGAATCGGTGGTATTATGGGTACCACGTGGTGATCTCCCGCAAGGGTGTGGCTACACCCGGCTACGATCGGCGAAGTACGACGAATGGCAAGTGCTGGCGTACGCCGAGTATCGGGATGACACGTTGCTGAAGCGTGAAAGCAAACTGTACGAGCAGTGGTTAGCCAGTCAACCACCAGCAGTCGAGCGGCGGGAATATCCGACGCCTCGGAAGATTCTTTCCCGACCGATAACGCACCAAGATGGGCAGCGGGTGGATCGTCTACAGAGCGGTGAAGAGTGCCACGCACAGCCGACTGGGTGCGATCACTCGACAGTAACCGTTACTCTGGCAACCTCGGACATAATGGGTATGGATGTTGAAACCGAGGAATGTGAGGATTCAACCACGTCCGAATCCTCGGTCAGGGGTGACAGTGAGGTAATTACCGGCGAGGCACCGGAATCCGTGGTCACCGAAGATTCGGAGGCACGCCTGGAGTCGGTGTTTGTAGCGCTTATGACTGGCGTTTCCGCTGGCGTCGCTGTCGACATCGACGATGATCCTGGTGGTATGACCGAGCATGTGGCAAATGAAATGGAGTTGACCGATTACGCACATGAGTTGGCATTCCTCCCAGACCTGACCGAAGCCTCGGAGACGGTTTTGGATTACACAGGACCCAACGTAGCGAACCCGAAGACCACGTCCGAGCAACAACGAGCATTGATCAACGTGTTACAGAAGCATGAGCAGATCATGATTTCGAGCGGAAACGCTTTGCCACCGCCTGACTATGGCGTGGTATGCGATATCGATGTACAGGGCACCCTCCGATAAAACAGAGGGCTCGGCGTACACCGCTGAAACACCTGAAGAAGTTATACGAGTTAATGAAAGGCTTGTTGAAAGCTCGGTTGGTGGCGTTCTCGGACAGCCCTTGGGCATCCCCGATTGTGATCGTGCTGAAGAAGAACGGCGTTGATATTCGCCTGTGCATTGATTACAAGATGGTGAATGCGATCATGGAGTATTCTATGCCGCTGGTCGATGATTTGTAAACAGACCTAGAAGCCTACCTGTGGTTCTGCTCTTTGGATGCAGCTAGCGGATTTTGGGCAATAATGATGACGATGAGAGCTCGGAAAATCTCGGCCTTCGTGTGTGCACTCGGCCACTTCGAGTGGTTGCGTATGCCGTTTGGCCTGAAGAGCGCACCGATGATATACCAACGAATGATCGACAATGCTCTATGGGGGTTCGTTCGGCCCAAGGGCGGTTGGAAACAGTCCTCTTAGTGGATGCGATCCGCTGAGGCAGCCGCTGAAGCTGTAAGAACAGGGTGACCGACGGTTCTGCACAACTGTCCGAGGTTTCGACAGCTTTTCCGACCAAGTTTGAGGCTGACCGCGAATCCTCGGTGACGCTCGACGCGGTGAAACCCAACTGGTGAACAGCCCTGTAGCGGATATGTTCTCCACAGGAGAAACAGATGAGTCCTCGTTGGTACCAGTGTTTCGATCGGCGGTCGCTCGTGGACGATATTTGTTTCGGCTATAAGACGTTTGACTCTTGTCTCGCCACCCTAGACCGCCTGCTCCAACGGTTTGGTGAGTGTCGAATAAGTGTGAGTTTCACTGCGGGTGGGATGACTATCACGACGAGACGGCGAAACCGCTGCTGAAGAAACGACCCATAAGCGAAGATCGCGGCCATCCGAGGATCGGCATCTACCTCATCGCCCGACAAGTCAATGACTTCGGCCGGGGTCAAGAGCACCGAGGGTCCGGAGGCCGGTGGAGATCCAAACGGAGGACTCGGCGGAGAGCCAGACGGAGGACTCGGTGGAGACCCAGGTGGAGGACTCGGTGGGGACCTGCAGGAGGTGATGGCGTAGGCGACTCCGGCGACGAACTGACCGAGGGCTCGGTGGCGAACCCGCAGGAAGCCCAGACGCCTGGAGAGGTGGTGGCGTACTGACCGAAGGTTTGGACGCGTGTCCGCGGGCTGAGGCACCCAAACTCTTCGAGGGACGACCCAACCACTTGCTGGCAGGAAGGGTCGACTTCTGCGGCCCCGACGGAACGGGTAGAGGATGCGCCGGCGTCGCCTGCGGTGGTGGAGCTAGGGATGCTTGCTGCCGGAGACGCATGCGCCGATTCCTTCGACGCTGAGATACTGACGGGATGGGTGGAAGGTCGTCCGAATCCTCGGAGGCATCACCCGCATCCGACGCTGCCTGCACGGAGGGTTTCGGCACCGGGTCCGCGGCCTTAGGCTCTTGGTCACTGTCCTCCGATCTCTCCGACGACACACTCCGACTGCGCTTGGAAGTGGTGCTCGGAGGAGAGAGTCCAAGCAACTCCCAGTCGATTTTGTCCGCAGTAATACCTGAACGAGGGAAAGAAGAGCGTAAAAAGACCCATGGGGCAAAGAGAGAAGAGCAGAACGTACGAGCAGAAGCAAGCATCAATGTGTCGACATCGAGCTCGTGGAGAGCAGTGTGGCGACGAAGAATGGAGTTCGCCCGTTTCAAGCTCACGACCTGAGCTTCGAGGGCCTGAACCTGAGGAGAAACGGCACCGACCGAGGCTTGGTCAGAAACCTCAAGTGCAGCCCGATGTTTGGCCACTTGCTCGGTATATGCCACCAGGCCTGCCTTGAAACGCTCACGATTCTGGTGGAGGAGTCGCTGCGTCGACGTCGCCGAAGCCATGGCCGTGGTCGCACGAGCAGCCCACAGCCCCGATACGGTCGTGGTCGGCGATGGCAGTGTTGGCCTGGCGCAGATGCGCAGCCGCCTGTTCATGCTCGTCCTTACGAGCGAGGTATGATTGACGGAGGCTATCCAGGGAGTCACGGGTATGACTCTTGTCGCTGGTAGCTTGGGTGTTGAAACGCTCGAACTGCTCGCGTTCTCGCGTCTCCGCCTGGAGACGTTCCTCGGTGTCAGCGAGTCGAGCCTTGAGCTCCGCCACCTCGTTGCGAAGGTCGACGACGAGCTCAGCGTCACCCGGCGGAAGTTGGGCAGGAGCCACAGCAGCATCCAGAACCTCACCGAGGTCTGTGGCTTGCTCCATCCGGTTGTCGAGCGACGAATCGACTCGCCGAGGGCGCTGACGGGCCACCGCAACTACGAGCTACCCCAACTGGAGGAGACGCTGCTCGACCAGAGCACAGACCGAAGGCTCGGTCGAGGCAACGGGAGGAGGAGCGACACTGGCGGTGTCGGTCTGGCACCCTACCGAGACAAGGCGATTGTCCCGGTACCCGAAGGTCCGGAGACCGCCGCGGGAGTACCGCGGAGCAGGTACGCCAGGACGGGCGAAGCTTCTGGTGATGATGGAGGCGTGCGAAGCGGCGAACCTTCGGCCGCACCACCATCAGCCGGCGGAGGACCACCGGGCCGTTGTGGAGGCGGTACCGAAGACTCGGCAGGGCCGGGAACGTCGGCAGGAGCATCAGCAGGCTCCGGCGAGTTTGCCTGTGGTATTGAAGGAAGACGGAATGAAGAGTTAGAAGGAGTGCGGGATGTTGAGGTGATGAAGGTGGAGTAGCCTACCTCGTCGCTCGGGTGATGGCACGAAGAGCGGCGGCGGTGGCGTCGTCGAGAAGACGTGACGGATGAGCCATGATGCGAAGATGAGAAGAACCACGAAGCGCGCTACTGGTGGAAGCTTGCGTCGAGGCGGGGCAGTTGTGGTGTTGGGTTTTGGGTCGCTCGGCCACGAGTCGGCAAGGTTGTCCTTGCTAAAGGAAAGCGACCGGCGTGCCCTGATTGGTGGATTACATTCCCCGCGCCACAGTGACCACGATAGTTTAGTGACCGAGGCCTCGGTCGGATATAATAAATTCCCGGCCGAGGGTACGAACCCTTGTTTGTACCCATTTCAGTTTCGTACCCTCGGTCTTATAGAGCCAGGTACAGAATCACATACTGGGATCTGTTCACACTGGATATTTGTATTTAGATATAGGACTAGCTATATGATTGACTACAGAGGCTCTCAGAGCCATAGATGAACAGAATTAAATCAGCAGTCTTCCCCCAAGTCACCAAGGGTCAAGTCCGTCTTCGGTAAGTCTAGCTAGCTAGCTTATCTTAGGGTCGGGATACGCTCGGCTTGTAAGATGCTGGTCAGCGAGCCTAAGGTACATTGAACCGAGGGTTTGTTGCTGGTCAGTCCAAGAGATTAGAGTGGCGGAGTGTTGGGAGCGACGAGAAGCGTCGTTCACCATATATCATAGTGGAACCGAGTGTTCCATACACATTTTACTACCCACCGAGGCTTTACCTCGGCAAACCCGTATTAGGCTTGGCAACTGGTACCCTTCCTTCTGAGGGACTGCGGGGTTCGCGCGAAAGCGCTATATTGCATACTAGCCCTCGCTCGTGGCTAGTGGTGCAGGTTATTGGGTTGGCCTAATACAACCTAGGTGTACAGAGGGTTCACATCCAACCCGGCGTAAGGGATCGTTTCTGGTCTTCAGGTTTGATCCAACGCTCGTTGACCTGACAAGGGGCAACGAGTGTTGTTGGTGGGGCTCATACCATTTGGTAGTGAGAATTTCTGCTTGATCCTACACAACAAGTCGTTCACCACATTTTTCGCTTAGCATTTTTGTTAAAAAATTGAAATAGCCAGCCCTGTAACGGGGTACACCGACGTGTACCAAGTTACATAAAGAGTGACGGATGTCACTCTTTAGATTTCAAGGTACACGGTAGCGGTTGGCTGTGAGCCAACCATGCACGCTCTTTAGCTTTTACTATAGATGAATTAGAGTTTGTTTGCTACAAGCTTAGCTCAGCTATAAAAATATTCAGTCTTTATCTTGCAATCAAACCCGCAGACAGTTCCCTTAGGCCGGGAACTGTGAACTTATCGTTCACTGAGAGCCTTTGCTCTCTTACGCTTCCTCAAGGCAAGGTGCTGTGTGACCCCGTCACACTTGGTAGCACTTGTAGTTAATCTCGCGCCTACGCGGGTAGATTGAACTACCGGATCCTTTGTGATCTCAAGGAGTGAGTCACGATGGACCGTAGTGAGTTTCTCACTTGAACGACTCGCAGTTCGAGTCAGTTCGGAAGGTTGGACGCATCTTCGGAAGAGATGCCCCGGGGGCTTGGCATCGGCAACGCCAGCCGAGCAAGAAGAACACGTGGCTGCGTTTTGATGCGTACGAGCGTGAGCTCGTCGCGCATGTGCAGGGAAACCTGTAGGCCTCTATGGCCAACCGAAGCCGGTCCAGCCGAAGCCTTTGCGGCTGACCGTGCCTCCGTTTGAATAGAAGGAAGGTGAAAACATTCACTCCTGGATCCGAGAGGTTGAGATCGCCATGCAGACCGGTCTCATCTCGGTTCAGGAACTTCGCGTTGCGTTAGCGTTGTCCAACCTTGGCGGACGTGCCAAGAACTGGTCGTACACTCTGGAGACGACGTCTCCTGGATGCTTCGCATCCTGGGCACAGCTGTGAGGCAGCTTCACGCTGCTTTTCTCCCGGCAAATGATGCCATCCGACAACGTTCACGGTTTATCGCTTGCAAGCAAGGTAAACGTGAGCTGTACGAGTACGTACAAGAGATGCGCACGTTGGCGTCATCTCTGGTTGGAAACCCCTTGGCTGAAGACGTCAAGACCACGGTCTTTATGGACGACTTGAAGGTCGGTCCCACGCGCCCACAGCTTTTCCGCGTGCACGTGTCCACCACGGAGGAGGCGTTTAAGGTCGCCCTCCAAGAAGAGTACAGCCATAAGCACGTTGGCACTTCGGTTGTTGAACCAGTTGTTGTCGTGGACAACGAGCGAGAGCCTATGGCCTTGAGCTCTGCTGAAATGAGATCGGTCTGCTGCTATACATGCGGCGGACTGGGACACTACCAACGCGTGTCCCCGACTGGAGTGGTAAAGAAATCATTCCCGAAAGCTCAAGGGCCTAGCGGTCGCTGGCGCAAGCCGCGGCCGTCTGACCAAGGATACCCCGGCCACCAGTAGTGGTGGGGAAGACCCGAGTCTTCGTGACGGGTGCGCGGGCGGCGCGAACCACGAAGGCTTTGCGAGTGAGGGACTTTGTCTCTTGAGTTGGCGAAGAGCAACGATTGGTTACTGATAGTACACGCGAGTGTACAGGGATGTGAATATCCCTTGGAAGTTTCGATACCTGGGGCGTCAAATGATGTTGTACGGAGTTTAGCCAATGCTATGTGCGAAGGCAATCACATTGGTCTGGTTGTCACAGGCTCGAATACTTGTACAACATTAAGCCGTACGTTGTTGCGAACACGTACGATGGGAACGCGGTACCACGGACGCACGCACCCTTGAACCGTACGTGGTTGCAAACACGTACGATGCCCACTTGGGTTTGCTGCGTCACGAACGCACACACCCTGAGCCATTTGGCGCGAGGCTCTTAGGGGCTAGCCGGCCTCCAGGTTCTGACAGAACATTGGTAAGTAATGTTCCACCTCTGTCCATAACCGAGGCTCCCATGGACGCCGGTGGAATACAATGAAGGCCTCTGCTGCTAACTAACCTGGAACAAGGCCAAGGGTCTTGGATGTCTCCAGACTGGCGAGGGAAGATGCAATGCCAGCAGCTTTCAGCGCACCAAATCCTCGCCGTACGGACATCGACGGAGTCCGTGAAGGACGACGTTCGTCTATAAGAGGGCGTAAATCCACGTGAGACCGGAGAGGTCGAGACCGTGGCCAGCGCCGAGGTTGCCAGCGGCACCTCTAGTGTGGGTAACATAGTTCCACATGAGCCGGTACAGGCTCCATACGCTGTACCAAGACAATTTACGGCTGTGGGTAACATATGACCACGCCAAGAGTCCCGACACGATGTCAGGACTGAAGCTCCAGGAAGACGCTCGGAGTCAACGACGACTCCTTCGGCGCCGCTGCCAGAAGAATGCTATCACATCTTCGACGGCATGACTAGCCGCAAGGTCAGGAAGCCCTCCCGGAGATGTCGGATCTTCTGCATATCGATGCTAATCAGATCGACAGGGCTCTATGCCCAGCATGTGTGCCTGCAACACCAGTAGCACACGTCGCTGTCGTTCGTCGCGCCATACGGGTTCGACTGACGTCTTCTTGATAAGCTCAACGGCAATGGTGGATTAAGTCCACGTGAGGTCAATAAGGCCAGGACCGTGGTCAAGGCAGAGGTGCGTTACGCAACATCTAGTGTGGGTAACGAAGTACCACACGGAGTCAAACAGGACTCTGGAAGCCTCCATCAATACGCCTCTGGACGTGGGTAACCAAGTTCCATGTCCGGATGACCGTCGACGACGCCGTCGCCGGCACATGTCGAGTCTGGCCTTGTATCCTACCAGAGTCGATACGAACGGCTTGACCAATGCTCCCCAAGCATGGACTGCTCGATAGCGTACCTTTCGGTGAGGCCGTACGCGGATGTGGTGTCGACGAGCACACTGTCACACCTCCCACTAGATCGACACGTAGCCAATGATTAACCTTGTGCACAGCACAACGTACTGTACCACCGGACACACGGTCGCCCAGACCTAAACTGAAGAGGAAGTCGCAGGTTGCGCATCCTGTGTGGGTAACATAGCTCCACACTCCAAGGGGGGTAACATAGTTCCGCACGAGTCTTAACAACTCGGAAGAGGTGATGCTGTTAAAACCTTACTTGACGTGAGTCACATCGATCCACGTCAAGTCGCGCAGAATCAAACTGGTAGCGGTCTGGCAGCATGCCAGCCGGACACGACGTTGGTAGTAAGAGGGGGAGAGGCTCGGAAATACCTTTCCTCCAGAGTCTCTGTTGAGACTTGTTTCCATATCGAAAGTGTTGTGGGTACGGGCCAACAACTGTGTGTACAATACGTGTACACAAACACGTACTCTGACCGAAAGGATGACGGGTTATTACGTGGGTCGATGGAGGTCTTGTATATTACAAATATGTACGCTACCTACCTACACTCGTCGTCGTGATCGCAGGCTTTTATGCTTGCGGCACTTATGGTGGCCGTGGTACTTGCCGTACACGGCGTACCTCTGGTGAACGGGGCCCGACCCTGTACGCCGTCGTGGTCGTGGACCTGTACGCTGACGTGGCGTACGCCTACGGGTCATTAAACCGTACGTCGATATGATGTACGCCTACGTGGGTATGTACCTGTGCGCCTACATGATCATCGGCCCGCACGTATACGTGGTCATCAAACCGTACGCCGACGTGGTCGCGAACGTGTAGGCCCACGTCACATGACCATGGACCCGTAAGCAGTCATGGTCATCTAAATGACCGAGTGTCATGCACGCACTCTGACCATGTCCTGGTCTGGGCGATGCGCGAAGCAGTCGCCGATGCAGTGTCGAAAGTGGTGGGTCCACCAGGTAACCCGCCACAAGGCTCGAAGTACGGTTGGGTACGTCGGTGTCGATGCCCGACACCGACGCGTCTTTGGTTTAATACCAAAGACGAGGGGGAAGCTTGCGGCCCCACCCGGCAAACTCTAGGTTGCTAATAGCGACCGTCGAATGACAACCTGAAGCATGTTGCTTCTATGCTATGGTCAATGCATGACCTAAGCCTGTGTACGGCTCCGAGGGTCCACTCGGGGTCGACCGTGGATAGCGTGACCCATACCGGGCTGCTATCATGCCAGGAGATGAGCTGCGAGCTAACTCTACTCTTGGGCTATGCGATAGCCTTCGAGGTGTACCCCCGCGCAGGAGAAACAAGTGCAGGAGGGCCCACGGGACCTCCGCGGTGAACGGCAGGTGGTCGAGGAGGACCACCGTACGTTTGGATATTATTAGATCAGGTGTCGAAGCACTAGACACTTGCTAGCGCCCAAGCCCAGACCTACTATGCCCGACGGCATTGCGGCCAACGTCGTCGCAGGTGAAAGGATGCAGCTCGCAGTGTCCGCCGTGGACACAAGTCACTGTGTGACCGACGAGAGGGAGCGCCAGTCGTCCTTAAGCTGCGCCTGAGAATTGCCCATTTGGGTGTTCTAATTCTCTCACTTCTGATTGGAGAATCAGGTGTGATTCTCAATTAAGTGGGGGATGTAACGGTACACTGACGTGTACCCAAGTCACATAAAGAGTGACGGATGCCACTCTTTAGATTCCATGCTACACGGTAGCGGTTGGCTGTGAGCCAACCATGCATGCTCTTTAGCTTTTGCTATAGATGAATTAGAGTTTGTGTGCTACAAGCTTAGCTCAGCTATAAAAAATATTCAGTCTTTATCTTGCAATCAAACCCGCAGACAGTTCCCTTAGGCCGGGAACTGTGAACTTATCGTTCACTGAGAGCCTTTGCTCTCTTACGCTTCCTCAAGGCAAGGTGCTGTGTGACCCCGTCACAGATCCTCTGCGACGAGCTCTATGGAGCTGACTTCTGTGCGGCGGGCACGGTGTCAGCTACCTGGTGACCAGCCCGCCCCCGAGGCACATCCTGATCTTGTATAGCAAGCGCCAAGCCTGCGGGGTTTCAAGATTAACACCGCGAATCCTTCGCAAGATCATCTCGCTTCCAAGAGTGTTGGCCCGCCAGATAAACCCTTTCCTCTCTATCAAGACGCATCAAGTACCACCGCACGGAGGACCAGGCCTGGTAAAGTTTACCGTAAACCTTGTGATCAAGACCTCCCCACTCCCCCGGACAGCTCTCGGAGACGCCGTGAATGCAGTGCTGCAGCCACTCCAAGCCGGCAACTTCCTATACCGGTAGACCCCTTTGCTTAATAGTGCAAACCTGTCCATGGCGCGGTAGAGCTTAGTGCCAAGTACTCGGACCCTCCCACGAAGGCCCCGCCTCCCAAGCCGCTGGTTGGACGAGGGGGCATAGTAGCCCACAGTGGGCCTGTGACGCAGCCTGCCAGTGTTCAGTGTCCAGTACCCATACACCCGATCCACTGGCCACTGCCAAGATCCACCCATCCTGCAAGCCTATCCTGCGCCCTTCCTGCAACAAGTGCTAGTGCGTGACGAGCACAGAATCGGCAACTACCTATTGCTTGTACGCAGAGCGACACTGTTGGCTGTGCTTTGCCATGATGTGCGGCACTTAGGTTTAGTATGCGATATTTGAATTATTATCTTGTTAATTAACTATTGCGAAACGCGGCGTACGGCGTGGCAGTTTTCCTCGCTCACAACCGCTTTTTTCCGCGAGCAGCAAGCGAGAGAGCAGCCCACACCAAGCCCGCGTTCCTGTCGAGGCTTTGCTCGGCCCTTACGTGTCTTTTTACTTCTAAGTCTGCCGCCCTTTCAGCAACGTGTCACGTCTTAATGGCGCCGACACTTCGAAGCGACAGGCAGACAAGGAGCCCCGTGACGCTCCCTGCGTCACCACAGGTTATGAGCCCAACGAGGGCGGGCCTGTCGACGGGTACACCGCCTGGTGTGGACCACACTGCTCAAGGATTTTCGACCAATCAAGATCAAGCTGTTCCCCCATTGGCCGAGACCAGTGACGCGTCAGCGTTGCAAAATGCCGAGCGTCTTTTCCGCTCATTGGCCGGAATTCAAGACAGCCGCTTTTTCGCGGAAAGGTTGTGGTTAGGGTTGAAGGACCTTCACTCAGTGAATCCTTCGAACCTTCCAGAATTCGGTTCAGTCCAAGATCAGTCGTCGTCAAACCAACAAAACGACGACGGAGAACACGCGCCGCACCCGCCCCTGGACAACATGTATCCTGGTGGCCGCTACGACAACAAGGAGCTGGCGGCGCACACAAGGTGCTCGTCAGCTCGTCGCCCATTAAGCTGTCGAGGCTCCACAGCAAGATAGACTACAAGGTTTGGCGCAGCGAGGTGCCGCTGCACTTCGACACGCGCATGCTGGACGACATCACGTACGGCACCGAGCGCTACGATGAGGAGGAATGCCTGCGTCGCCCCAAGTACGGTGAATGGTTTGAGGGCGCAAAAACAAGGCGGCCACGGCCCTGGTGCTGCCGCTATCAGTGAACCTGCGCATGACGTTCAAGATCGATGAGATTCGCGTCAACATGAATGCTGCCGCGCTGCTGTTCGAGCGCATAACACAGCTGTGATGCAGAGAAATTCAGTTTTGTCGAAATCGAATTGATCGGTATAGGGTATACACCGATCGATTAGATTTCGACAAGGAACGGCAGCCAGAAGACAGGTTGGAACCTGACGAGCGGACGGGTCGATATGAAGTCGAAGCCATCCTTAAGGACGAAATGCCACTCTCGACGAGTACGGCCCGAGCCCAGCGCCGGCTTCTGGTAAAATGGATGGGCTATGACAAATCCAGCTGGGAACCACTGTCGAATTTATCGCGTGGAGGTCTTCTCTTCGACTATCTTCGACAAAAGAATCGTGAAAACTGTCTGCAAATAGTGCAAGCTGCAGACGAGTGTTAAAAGCTATTGCATATGACAAAATACCACCGACCTGTGTAGACAAACAGGCAGGTCGAGTGAGCGAAATCTACTGCGCCAACTTATATTTTGTTTGATATTACGAAATGGATGCGTACGGACCACATGAAGAAAAAGAAATAACTACCAAGACTCATCGAAAACTGCAACTGGGCGAACTGGGAGTCTCAGCGAAACGACCACTTAGACGTCGTCGAAAATTTGCACGAAAATGTGAAGACCGATACGATTGACCGGAGGCTGATCATTCTCGTCACAAACAGGGAGCGCTGGGATCAGTACCAGGAATTTTCACTGAAGCTCCCAGCGATCCAAACCGAGCCGAAGTGTCAACCTGCTGAAGACCTTGCACGGCATCAGCGGCGGGCGTCGGAGCTCAACTGGTTCCAGCGACGAAAGATTTCGGCGAGCCCAGCGAGTCCGTCAAGTCGACGGGATTATGAGAATCCATTTGCGAGCCGATCAGTGTCTTTGGGCGGGCAAACTTGGCCGTGGAGGTCCAACGACCCGTGAACAGCGCCTCTACAACAGTGCCCGAGGAAGACGACGACACTTGAAGAACAACTAAGCTCGCTGAGAAGAAACGACTCGACGAGGCGGCGGCAGCTGTAAGGGCGAAACGAGAAGCTACCAAGCGCACACACGCAGCGGGTTAGATGACCATTGGTGAGAACAAGAAAATGCCAAACGCGGGAAGCGTACCTGGTCAGCGAAGGAAGCGGCGGCGACTTCGACGGGCTTCTTAAAGGTGACAGTACTTGACTCGACGAGATTTCCAACTGAAGGAAAGTTGGAGAGCGAAGTGATGGCCGAGACACTCACCAGCCTGGCTCGTATCACGCCCGGGGCAGTTGTGATGTAGGAAATCCAGTTTTTGGTGACCCTACATTAGGGATGCCTAAGTTGGACTAAGCGAAGGACGGACTCAGCGATGGACAGAGTCAGCGATAATGGAGTCAGCGAAGGACGGACTCAGCGATGGACGGACTCAGCGATAATCGACTCGGCGATAATCCACACGGTGATAATCGACTCGGCGAAAGTCGACTTGGCGAGAATATGCCTCGGGGAGATATACCAACGCGGGGGAATAAATCAGAATCTGAGCGAAGAGTCGCCGAGAGGTAGGTAAACAGCGCGACATTAAGGGACAGAGCTGAGCGAAGAGTCGCAGGGAGATCGGTAACGACTCCATTTCATTAGATATTTGTATAGGACTGATAGAAGACCATAGGGAGCAGACCGAAGTGGCTCTCCTGAAGACATAGAGATAACAATCAAAGCAGAATCTTCTAAGTCCAAGAACAGCGTACACTTTTTCCGGTAAGTCCCTGTGTGGGCTGGATTATGTCTGCCGTCGTTCCCCGAGAGGCATATCTTGTAGGGGAGCCGTCTGGTAGCGCCAAGAGATCAAGGTCGGCCTGGGGCAGGAACTTCTCGCTACCCAGGACACCGTAACCTTCTAGCTGGGCGTAATCTGCGCCTGGTGACCTGTAAACGCGCTCACGCGCTGCAGTCCATTCTTTGGTGGAGGGCACAGGGTTTTGCACGGAGACTGCCCCGCTCAGGCGAGTCTCTGGAGAGTTTGGAGCTTGGTACTTGTTGGGAACAACACTCAACTGAACCCGGCTGGGGCGAACAGCAAAGGGAACCGACAGGAACCCTGCGCAAGCCCAACATCGCCGACCTGACTCGTCGAATTGTTGTGCTGTTGCGTGGAAGCCGAACTAACGACGTTTTCTGTGAATCACAATACCACACAGCATTTCGAGGCTGGCGACGGCATCAACCCCGACTTCCTGCTGCAGGAGTTGGTGTCGCGTAGGCGACATCGATGACGTGGCGCGCAAGGTCACGCATCGCCACGAAGCCAATGGGGAGTTCACGGAGTGGCAGCGAGCAAGCCTTCTTCTGTCAAACTGCGTCGAGGTGTACCAAGGACTGGCGCGAGAGCACGGCGACTGGATCGACAACCATGATCGCAGAAGCCTGAAGTTGTCGGAAGCTGTGCAGAGCCTGCGAGCTGCAGAGCACCAGCGCGAGCAACTTCGAGGGCAGACTGGCCAGCCTTCCCTGCAGACTCTGCGCGTTTTGCAGGTCAGTACCAGCCAGGACCACCCCGCAAGCGCAGCAAGCAGCAGCGCAAGCGGGCAAGAACGTCGCTGACAAGAAGCAGAAGACGTACTGCACGAACCGTGGAGGCGACGGACACTGGTACGGGATACCATTGCGCAATGACCTGGCGGAGAAGGCCAAGGCGCGCAAGATGCGTCAGAAGTAGTCGCCGACGTCGCTGGTTAACTCCGTGCGTCGTGTTGAGGCCTGTACAGGCTGAATCACGATGCAGGGCCAACTCGCTGGCCTTTCACTGTGCGCGCAGCAGAGCAGCCTGACTCTGCGACTGGCGAGGTGCCTGTGCCACCATCGCCGCCCCACTTTTCGACATCGCCGGCGTCTAGCGAAGACGAAGATGATAGTGCTGGACGTTACATGCCTGCGACGCCGCAACTGCTCCAACTGCAACCTGCTGCGGGAGCCGAAGTCAAAACGCCAAGCGCGCCGCTAACAATGGCACTAGCTGTGCCGGGCGCTGCACCAAGCCAGTGGGAGTGGGCCAAGTCGCTGGGGCCACCTCCTTCCTGGGAGACGATGCTGTTCTACATTGGTCTAGGACCCGTGAACGTGACTCTTGGCTACAAGGTAATGTATCTTAAAACAGCTCAAGTCGTGGCAGCCCGGCGCGGGAACGTGACCTTCCATGAAGAATTCACGGCCGACGGCACCTACGTGCAGCACTTGATGCACAATGCGTTTCATGATGGCGACTACGAACTAGAATGTACCGTGTGATCTGTCGTGTAGGATCACGCAGAAATTCTCACTACCGAATGGTATGAGTCCCACCAACAACTCTCGCTTCCCCTTGTCAGGTCAACGAGCGTTGGATCAAACCTGAAGACCAGAAACGATCCCTTACGCCGGGTTGGATGTGAACCCTCTGTACACCTAGGTTGTATTAGGCCAACCCAATAACCTGCACCACTAGCCACGAGCGAGGGCTAGTATGCAATATAGCGCTTTCGCGCGAACCCCGCAGTCCCTCAGAAGGAAGGGTACCAGTTGCCAAGCCTAATACGGGTTTGCCGAGGTAAAGCCTCGGCGGGTAGTAAATGTGTATGGAACACTCGGTTCCACTATAATATATGGTGAACGACGCTTCTCGTCGCTCCCAACACTCCGCCACTCTAATTTAAACAAACCCTCGGTTCAATGTACCTTGGGCTCGCTGACCAGCATCTTACAAGCCGAGCGTATCCCGACCCTAAGATAAGCTAGCTAGACTTACCGAAGACGGACTTGATCCTTGGTGACTTGGGGGAAGACTGCTGATTTATTTCTGTCGATCTATGGCTCTGAGAGCCTCTGTAGTCAATCATATAGCTAGTCCTATACGTAAATACAAATATCCAGTGTGAACAGATCCCAGTATGTGATCCTGTACCCGGCTCTATAAGACCGAGGGTACGAAACTGAAATGGGTACAAACGAGGGTTCGTACCCTCGGCCGGGAATTTATTATATCCGACCGAGGCCTCGGTCACTAAACTATCGTGGTCACTGTGGCGCGGGGAATGTAATCCACCAATCAGGGTACGCCGGTCGCTTTCCTTTAGCAAGGGCAACCTTGCCGACTCGTGGCCGAGCGACCCAAAACCCAACACCACAACTGCCCCGCCTCGACGCAAGCTTCCACCAGTAGCGCGCTTCGTGGTTCTTCTCATCTTCGCATCATGGCTGTGTCTTCGGAGAGATCGGAGGACAGTGACCAAGAGCCTAAGGCCGCGGACCCGGTGCCGAAACCCTCCGTGCAGGCAGCGTCGGATGCGGGTGATGCCTCCGAGGATTCGGACGACCTTCCACCCATCCCGTCAGTATCTCAGCGTCGAAGGAATCGGCGCAAGCGTCTCCGGCAGCAAGCATCCCTAGCTCCACCACCGCAGGCGACGCCGGCGCATCCTCTACCCGTTCCGTCGGGGCCGCAGAAGTCGACCCTTCCTGCCAGCAAGCGGTTGGGTCGTCCCTCGAAGAGTTTGGGTGCCTCAGCCCGCGGACACGCGTCCAAACCTTCGGTCAGTACGCCACCACCTCTCCAGGCGTCTGGGCTTCCTGCGGGTTCGCCACCGAGCCCCTCGGTCAGTTCGTCGCCGGAGTCGCCTACGCCATCACCTCCTGCAGGTCCCCACCGAGTCCTCCACCTGGGTCTCCACCGAGTCCTCCGTCTAGCTCTCCGCCGAGTCCTCCGTTTGGATCTCCACCGGCCTCCGGACCCTCGGTGCCCTCGACCCCGGCCGAAGTCATTGACTTGTCGGGCGATGAGGTAGATGCCGATCCTCGGATGGCCGCGATCCTCGCTTATGGATCGTTTTCCTCAGCTATCACTTCGCCGGCTCGTCTTGATGGTCGGCCCACCCGCGGTGCGTCGGTATTGGCTACTTTGGGATCCCAGAGGGAACTGGAGACTCTGGAGGCGTCCGATGACTTTAACATTGGCTCTCCGTCATCGTCCAAGTTTTCTCAGACCTCGGGGTCGCCTACTGTTCCAGCTCCGCCCAAAACTTCGGCGACCCCGGCGCCACCGGTATCGTCGCAGACGGCCTCGGTCGTGACTCCGCCGACTCCGTCGGTCTCGACTCCGCTTACTCCGACTCCACCGAGCGTGCCGGCTGTTCCTGTACCGCAGCCGGTCTCTGCGTCTCCACCGTCGTCGGGTGGATTACCAACCACCTCATCGGTCACGACGCCCGTGACCTCGGTGGTGGTGCCTACTCCGGTTCCTGCTATCGTAGTGCCATCAACTGCTGCTGGCTCGATTGTAGGGCCCACCGATGGTTCAATTCCTCCAGCTACTGCCCCCAAGGGCATACACCGAGGTCTCGGTTGGGTCTCCGACGGTCGCACACCCAAGTGACGGCCACGCTTTCCACGGTTCCTAGCACCGACCCAAGTACGTTCGCGCCGGCAAGTGCCAGCTGCGCCCGGGACACCGTCACAGCGCCTCACCCTGATGGCTGGCCCGTACATGTTACCTGGATTCACTGCTCCGGGTGCACAAGAGGCTTGGTGTCAAATCCACAACAGCAGCCTGACTCCACCCATTACTCGCGGTGTTGAGTCCCCGTGTTCGGTGGCTGGCATCCAAGCCATGGGGATTGGGTTAATCCTAATCACCCGTGGCAGCAAGTGCGCTCGAATTTGCCAGAGCACCCGTGCTGTTTCACCATTGATCAGCACCCTCCGGGCTCAAAAATTCCGACGCGTGCCACAGGATTAGCTCGGTTCGTCAAGATGGGGCGTCAATTCCAGGCCGTGTCCACCGACCGAACCGAGAAAGCAGACCTCGGGCTGGCATTATAGGAACGCCGCCACTGGGTCCAAGTCTCGGCTGTTGAAGCTTTCTTCCGGAGCATGGCTCAGAGGCTCGGTGATGACCCTTCGGTCATCTCATTACGAGCGGCATGGGCAGAGTACAACAAGGCTCGGAACCTCCGAGCGGATCTGTTGCGTCAGAACATGGTGTACTGCTGTTGGGAGTGGTGCGTCGAGCGTGCTGGCAAGCCTCGTGAAGCCCCGACCGAGTTTTTGTTGGAACCCAGTTACCTCCAATACTCGTTCGAGGAGATTGAGTGGGCCACGACGTCCGAGGATTGGATCGGCGAGCTCGCGACTGTGGATGCTCGTCAACTATGGCAGAACCGTTGGGTGGACGCGCCCTCCAGTCACCCCTTCAACACTACTTTCGCGCCGTGCAATCTTCCGGCGGCGCTATTCGTGCCTCGTGGCATGACCGAGGCGGAGGTGATTTCGGGCATTATGGTGAACTCGTCCTTGGCTCCAAGTTCGATCGTGTCATGGGTTCCTCAGGCTTCGGTTGCTGTTCCCCCAGGACCAACGGATGATGAAGGTAAGGATGAAGGCCAAGCCGAGGACTCCGCTGCTACTCCAACATCCTCCGGCGGGTCTGTGCCTGGCCAGACGTCGAACCTGGACGTGTTGGCTGATTTATCTTCCTCCACCGACATCTGAACCTCGGTCTTGCGCTGTTATACTTCGCCGTTCATCCCTCGTGCTAATCTCACGTTGTCCGAGCACCGTAGTTCATAACCGTTCCACTTAATCCAAATCCATTTCGAGTTCGTTCACATCATATACACATATGCAGTTTAATGCGGTAGTCATCTTCATCTGACGCTAGGGGCCGCATAATCCCCGCAGGCAGTTCATCTCGTCACTTCGCCGTCACACACCGAGCCTCCGAGGAACTTGGTCGTTCAGTGGTCAGTGACTTCCATTCTGGTACAGTATCATTTTTCGTCTGCTTCCACGGGCTGTACCAACCCCGTAGGCAGTTCAATCCTCGGTAGCGATTCGAGCTAGTCCTCATCGGCCACCTGAACCATTTGGAGTCGTCGTTCGCTGCGTCGAGTTCGCAAATAGTCGTAAAGCAACCCGCCGCACGACAGGTTCGAAGCTGGTTCCCAGGTAGGCTCGTTATGGCCAACCCACTTCACCTTGAACTCTCTGACAGCGCGATTAGTGCTCATTGTAAGCGGTGTTTGATTGTCCAGAATAACCTCTACTTCGTATTCGTCTGCCACTCTGTCAGGCTCCCAGCTATCTTCCGGTAAGAGCTCCTCGTCAAAATCAATCCTCGTATCCTCGGTCATCTCAGCTGTCAGCCGACTCCTCGGTCGGTCGCCATATTGGTTCACCGCCTTGAGCCGCGAGACATGCACCACCGGGTAGAACCGATAACCACTTCGATCCGGCAGCTCTAGCTCATATGCGAACTCTTCAACCTTCTTCTTGATCCGGAATGGCCCGTGCCACCGGTGTGCTAACTTCGTGGTCAATCCTGGTTTCACGCGCTCCATGTAGAGCCACACCCTGCTCCCAGGCCTGAATAGAGACCTCGGTGCCTCTTCAGTAGCTTCGGGAGGTCCCCTGGTCTCTTCCTGCCCGGTACCCGAGGTTTCGGTCCCATCGGTTTCCGTTGTTGCTCCCTGCCTTTCGGCATCCAATGGTACCTCTGACCTGTCCTTATTCAGTGCTACGTTGTTATCGCTATCGATCGCTGGAACCCTCGGTACTGCTGCTGCTTCACGTCGGTTAAGCGACTCGTTGAGTTCGCGGGATCTCCGAGATTTGTTACAGGGTACTTGGCGGGCCACACGAGGCCGGACTAGGTTGACAGACGCTCTCTCGTCGGTGACTGCTTCTCCGAGTGTTGGTGTGGCGACCTCAGGCGAAGGCTCGTAGATGACTTCGTCGATTCGGTTGAGCTTGATTAACTCCTTTTTCCTGGTTTCGGCCGAGACCACGCTGGACTGTTTGTTGTTGAGAGCCTCCGTATCTAACCAGTCTGCAGCTGCATTGAACTCTCGGATCACGTGGAGATATTTCACCGACCGAGGCTTGGCTGTGAGTTCTCGGTGGTGGTTGAGTTGGGCCATCAGAGTTTCCTTCCAACAGGCCACCACCCCTAGGGACTGCTGGATTGTGAGTCTCAAGTCTCCCACCACAATTAAATTCTCGGTGCCGTGCTCCAACGTAGTCAAGACGCCATTGGTCATACCTGCGTACTCAGCGAGGTCTACGGTGGTGGTCTCGAGGTAAGCACTCGCAGCCGTCACTACCGTCCATTCTGGTAATTTCCATAAAATCCAGGAGCAACTACCATACCCGCCATTCTTCTCCGTCTTGGCTGAGCCATCAAAAGACATCACCACGCCATTGTAATTCCTCGGAAGGCATGCGTAAAGCAAATGTGGGTCCATTCGAGCAGTCGGTGATCCCCGTGAAGGTGAGGTCACCGGCGCTAACGAGTCTTCCAGTTCACTATAGCTGGTAAGCCTAGCTTGTAGTAGCTGAGCGAAAGCACAATCACTTCCTTGACTCGGTTGACCTTCAGATGCCACGGGGACAACATGACCGCGAAGTGGGTCGTACGACCGAACAATGTCTTTGACTTGTGTACCCACTCCAGTGTCGAGAACCGAGTGTAGACATGGATAGTCCGTCCGACCAACTGGGTGTAACACACTTTCAACATTAACAACAAGGCCAACACCTCCTTCTCGGCCGGGTGGTAATTCGCCTCTGCATCCTTCAGTACACGACCGCAGAACCGCACCGGGTGTAACTTGTCGTCATGATACTGCATCAGAGTGGAGCTCAGAGCCCACTCGTTAGCAAATAACGTCACGTGCACCTCTTTGGCTCGGTCGAAGTGCCGTAGTATCGGCGCGCCTGCAACCTTCTGTTGTAGCACCGCGAAACTTCGGTGAGCCGCGAATGGGTTCCCTGCTGGTGTAAAGTCTTCATCCTTTAGTTGGTACAGGGAAGCCCCGTAGACTGCAAAGTCTTGTATGAATCTGCTGTAATAGTTCAACGCACCGAGGAATGACTGCATTCCTTTCTTCGATGACGGGAACGGCAGCTCCGTCATAATCTTCAACTTCTTCGGATCGGCCCGAATCCCGTCGGCCGACACTTCATGCGACAAAAATCCACTCGGCCTTGTACAAAAATACTCTTCGTGAAACTCAAACCGTTGGAGCAGGCAGTCTAGGGTGGCGAGACAAGAGTCAAACGTCTCGGAGCCGAAACAAATATCTTCCACGAACGACCGCCGATCGAACACTGGCACCAACGAGGATTCATCTGCTTCCCTGTGGAGAACATATCCGCTACAGGGCTGTTCACCAGTTGGGTTTCACCGCGTCGAGCGTCACCGAGGATTCGCGGTCAGCCTCAAACTTGGTCGGAAAAGCTGTCGAAACCTCGGACAGTTGTGCAGAACCGTCGGTCACCCCTGTTCTTACAGCTTCAGCGGCTGCCTCAGCGGATCGCATCCACTAAGAGAACTGTTTCCAACCGCCCTTGGGCTGAACGAACCCCCATAGAGCATTGTCGATCATTCGTTGGTATATCATCGGTGCGATTTTCAGGCCAAACGGCATACGTAGCCACTCGAAGTGGCCGAGTGCACACACGAAGGCCGAGATTTTCCGAGCTCTCATCGTCATCATTATTGCCCAAAATCCGCTAGCTGCATCCAAAGAGCAGAACCACAGGTAGGCTTCGAGGTCGGTTAATAAATCGTCGACCAGCGGCATAGAATACTCCATAATCGCGGTGATTGCGTTCACCATCTTGTAATCGATGCACAGGCGGATATCAACGCCATTCTTCTTCAGCACGATCACAACCGGGGATGCCCAAGGGCTGTCCGAGAACGCCACCAACCGAGCTTTCAACAAGCCTTTCATTAACTCGTATAACTTCTTCAGGTGTTTCAGCGGTGTACGCCGAGCCCTCTGTTTTATCGGAGGGTGCCCTGTACATCGATATCGCATACCACGCCATAGTCAGGCGGTGGCAAAGCGTTTCCGCTCGAAATCATGATCTGCTCATGCTTCTGTAACACGTTGATCAATGCTCGTTGTTGCTCGGACGTGGTCTTCGGGTTCGCTACGTTGGGTCCTGTGTAATCCAAAACCGTCTCCGAGGCTTCGGTCAGGTCTGGGAGGAATGCCAACTCATGTGCGTAATCGGTCAACTCCATTTCATTTGCCACATGCTCGGTCATACCACCAGGATCATCGTCGATGTCGACAGCGACGCCAGCGGAAACGCCAGTCATAAGCGCTACAAACACCGACTCCAGGCGTGCCTCCGAATCTTCGGTGACCACGGATTCCGGTGCCTCGCCGGTAATTACCTCACTGTCACCCCTGACCGAGGATTCGGACGTGGTTGAATCCTCACATTCCTCGGTTTCAACATCCATACCCATTATGTCCGAGGTTGCCAGAGTAACGGTTACTGTCGAGTGATCGCACCCAGTCGGCTGTGCGTGGCACTCTTCACCGCTCTGTAGACGATCCACCCGCTGCCCATCTTGGTGCGTTATCGGTCGGGAAAGAATCTTCCGAGGCGTCGGATATTCCCGCCGCTCGACTGCTGGTGGTTGACTGGCTAACCACTGCTCGTACAGTTTGCTTTCACGCTTCAGCAACGTGTCATCCCGATACTCGGCGTACGCCAGCACTTGCCATTCGTCGTACTTCGCCGATCGTAGCCGGGTGTAGCCACACCCTTGCGGGAGATCACCACGTGGTACCCATAATACCACCGATTCGTGGTTTGTACAGTGAGCAACTCTCAGTGACACATTAGTCAGCCGGATAATCGCTGGTTGTCCTAGCTGAAACCTCGTCACTGTCGGGACGAGATTCCCAATCCGGTGAATCCAGTGTTCAGAGGTGGACGTCGTCGAGGTAACTTGAACTCGTGCCACTCTCGTCCGGTGACTGACAAATCCTCGGTCGGGCCACCGGCCACTTGCAGACCGTATACCGGAGCATCATTCTCATTCTGGGATTTCACCAGGGGAACCATAACAACCGGGCCGTACCATGGAACTGGTCTAACCGCACTCCGGCTGGTATCATGCAGTCCGTTCCGAGGACTACATCGACTCCGGCGCTATGATCCATAATCCACAACTCGAATTCATACACTCGCTCCCACCCGAGGGTGATCTTAACCCACCCGCACTCGCGGCGAATTTGGGGTCCAATATACTACATGTTAAAGCTATATACTACACGTTAATCATAGGCTTACTTGGCCTTTGCATAGCGTGCGGTAAGTACGACGCTTTGTTATGAGCACCGGGAAGATGGCGCAGTGTCATGGACCGACATGTTGGCAAACACACCGACGCTGAGACTATAATTGTTTAACAGGATGGATATACAACATGTAAGCTGTCCTTTATATCGAGATTGAACAATGAGGAAGCTCTTTGCTAGTCTATGACACGAGTTTCCATTGCTTACAAGCAATTTCGTGGGTCTATGCATCAAGTAATCATTCATTGAACACATAAACGCTAAAAACCAGCAATCGTGGGCATCTCACCACCCTACTTTCCGGCTTTCTTCTTGCCATCATTTCCCACTTTCTCCTGTTCAGGGGCGTTTTCCTGCTCCTGCTCATGTCGCTCTGCTTCCTTCGGCCCCTCGGCATCTTCCTGCTGCCCTTCTTCATCCTCCTGTTGCTGCCCCGGCTGCTCTTCCACCCCACAGCGTGCTCACGCTGTGCTTCGGCCTCCTGCTGCTCCTCTTCTCCTCGATCCCTCTCTTGATCCTCTTCCATCGACTCCTTCTCGTCGTCTTCGCTGTCATTCTCGTCATTTATGTGGATACGTCTTCTGCCAATGGCGCGCATTTGGATGTCGCGGCCGGCGCGAGGTGGTGGGCGCTCCTCTCCGTTCTTCCACTTCTCGTGCCAAATTTGGTCACAAGTCATGTTGTAATTTGTATAGTGCTGTGGCCGAATTCGATCGCAGAGATAGATACAAGAGCAAACACTCAACACTCGATCAGTACGAACCTATACAGATTACCGCCATATACACTTACCGTTTCTCCCATCACTGCATGCTTCACAGTATAATCTAGTAGCGCGACGCTCACCCACCTTCCGCTTTCTAATCGAGCATACTTTGCATTTGCATTGATGCTGTGGGCGCTTGAGCACGCCCTCACGAATCTGCACCCACTCTGGAAATTCGATCAGCTTATGACGAGTGGAACTTGCGCGCGAACTTGGGTCAGGTTGGCCTGGATCAAATTGCTGTAAACAAGTAAACCATGTTAGCCAATATACAACATGTACAACATGTTCCGCATCAAACACGTCGTAGATACCTCGTCGAAAAATCAGGCCCAGTGACTCGCAGAAGCTGCGATTGTAATTCTGCAAGAAACATCCTCTTTCTTTTTAGCGGCCATGCGACGTTTTGCGGCAGCAATATACGACGCATCATTACCTGTAGGCAGCCGAGGAGGAGCTGCGCGTGCTGAACGCACGGCTGGTTTTGTCGGCACGGCTGCTGCTAGGTCAATCAGCGCTTCGTTTCCGAAGTCTGCGTCCTCGTCCCTCTCTCCATCCAGATACGCACGATGCTCTTCAGCGAGCCGGTGTCGATCGACCGGACTCCACCCATCCAGAAGCTCGAGGAATGCGTCTCTCTCCTCACGCGTCTCACACCGCGTCATCATGTTCTGCTGTTTCTTTCTTTTTCACAAATGAATGAGGGGGAATCCACACCATCAATTTGTTCGTACTTAGCAATGGACCTGAGACCTTTTTGTAATTCCCGCGCTGGTTTTTGTAATTCACGTGCTCGTTTTTGCAAATAATTTGACCTAGACCTGTGCATTTCACGCATAAAACGCCACCATGTTCTTTTTCATAACATGTTGTTATATACACCCGGTGAGTGTGGGTAAGTTAACGAGTGCTCGGCGGCGCGTCTCCATCACCCCTGGATTGATTCCTCTAACCTCCAGACTACGACCGTGGTCTGAAACCTCCTGTACGTGTAGTCTCTTCGCATAAGAAGCCGATATCACGCTCACATTCGCTCCAGTGTAGAGCAGAATCCTCGTCCTCGCGTCATCCACTGCCCCGTTTACCGTGGCAGGCAATCGCTTCCTCTTATCGTAGCGTTGGGCCGACCACCACCCCATCCTCTCACCAGACAACAACTTGATTGCCTGGCCAAGATTTCGGGGCTCGTGCTCAGTCACAGCCATACTCGCGATTGAAGCCTCGGTAACCGTACCAGTAGCTTCCTCTTCACATTTCACATTGACTTCACTCTCACCAAGGCTTGCGCCTCTCTCTTCTCCATTTTCCGTCGATTTCACATAATCCATATTTAAGTCATCAGGCCGTTTGCACGAACCCGTGAACGCAAACAAATAGTCGGCGTTCAGCGCAGGTTCGGCTAACTGTGGTAGCCCGATTGGGACTAACCCAGTTTCAGTTGGAGGGCTGCCTAGTTTAATTGACTCCCATAAACCAATTCTTGAAGTTCTGGCGAGGGGTCTTCTCCACCTTCGCCTTCAGAAGAGACGCTAGATCGTTGAATGCTTCGCATCTTCCCGCATCGTGGACTTGCTTACACATCTTGCACCTCTTGAAACAATAGTGTGCAGAGTGTGTGAGTCCACCATAGGCGGCACACGGGCCATATTGCCGGTGACCATCACGTCCGCCGAGACCTCGGTTGTCTCGGTCGTGCGAGTATTGGTTATTCCCAACCCTCGGTTGGCAGTTGTCAGTTCGAGCAAACGTTCCATCGGAGGTGTGACGACGCTCCGAATCATTCGCGGCAGCCACATGACCGTGGTCTTCATCCGACGCATACTCGTCGTCCGAGTACCTGTCTGAGCCTCGGTCGCCCCTGCTCGGGTAGTACTCCGGGTCGTAACCCTCGGTATCATCATAACCTCCACTCGATACCTTTGCAGGTTCCCCTCGCGGGTCAACCGAGCTGTTTACATTCAACGCAGCGACCATGTCTGTCAGTGCTTCAGCTAGAGTAACCCTCGGTCGGTATGGACGATCATCTCGACGTCGGTTGTTGTCATCCCGATACCGGTCTTCCCGACGACGCCCATCATCTCGGTCACGCCGGCAGGAGTTCCGCAAATCTTCGGAGCGTCCATCGTCACGGCGACGACTATCATCCTGGCCCTTGGGGCGTCGCACCGAGGACTCACGTCCCTTGTTTCGCTCGCGACGTCGGAGGATATCATTTATCATATCTTCCAGGTCGTGAATGTTCTTGACCCGCACGAGGTACAGACGCTCTTCGCTCTTCCAAAGCTTGGTCTTCGCACGTATCGAGAAAGTGTTCAACATGATCCTTTGCCTCACGACCGCCATGCTCAAATTGTACCACGGCATTCCTGGCGTAGCCATTGAGCCGGTTCAGATAGTCGCAAACATGCTCCTTCTCTTCACGCCTCGCCGAGTAGTACCGTGCTTTCGCCGATTGATTAAATCGGGAACAGTAGTACTTGATGAACGCATCACTCAACAATTTCCGTATTCGCCTCGTCTTCCGAGGGAGTTGTCGGTACCAATGCAGGGCGCCATCTTGGAGACTCAGCTCGAAGGCCATACACATTCGTTCGGTGGCGTGTGCGTTCCCTTCATCTCGTAGATAAAGGCTCGGAGCCATTGCATTGACTTCTCGCTCTTGTCTCGGAGGCCGAGATAGGGTTTGATGTTACCCAACGCGAGGTGCGTGGCGATTTCAAGCCTCGGTGTGGAACTTTCGTTCTCCATCGAGCTGAGCTCACGGATTTGACGTGCCCATTCTCCCGTCACATCACCCCTTGGTCTTCGACGTCGAACGAATCATCATCCGAGGAGTCTTCGTGCGTATCGAAGCGTCGGTTCATCATCTGACCTACACTTCGGCCCGCCGTCGGAGCGGTGCGCGTACGACGAATGAAGACAAGCGCGCTGCGCGAGAGCCCCGTCACCAGCTGATCAGCCTCAAGCAGACGTACGGGAAGTCAATCAGCTATTTCCGCCTTGCTTTTCAGCCGGCTCACTTCGAGGCTGCTATTAATGCACTCCACCCTGATTTCCGTTTCGCTATACAAACATCAACAGAAATGCGCACACGTTTCACAGACGGGGAACACCAGCTGCTGGTGCAGATCGTCTTTCCGTTCGAGAAGGAGGGCCTGCGCATCACCTGGGACAATGTGGCCCGACGAATGAAGACCAAGCGCTGCGCGAGAGCCCCGTCATCGGCTGATCAGCTCAAGCAGACGTACGGGAAGTCAATCAGCGACTTCCCGCCTTGCTTTTTTAGCCGGCTCACTTCGAGGCTGCTATTAATGGTTTATTAGATTTGGAGATGAGCTGTTGAGTTGGTGCGTGTTGTCGAGTTTTGTGATTTTTGGCAAGCATGATTTTTGAGCTGAAAATCGGATCACTGATATACTCTGACATAAATTTCAGAGAATTCCAAACGTACAGAATTATTTTCACACCACTGTAGTAAACGGTGCTCGGTATTTTAGTACATGTAGTGTGTTGATCGAAGTAAAAACATCCAAAATGTTACTCGAACGGACTGGATAAATCATCTGCTGCAGGTAAAATACGAATATAATTGATGTCATATCATAGAGGTGTTTTGTCCTAATCTTCTGCGGATGGGTCAACCACCACAAATAAAATTAGAATTGATCCGGTTATCGAGTATAGCAGGGTTTTAAAGCTTATTTGCTGAAGTATGCACATCGTATTACGAACGGTATCAGAAAGGCAAGGATTCAGACCTCGTTGCAATCCCTGGTAGATCCTGAATATAAAATCCAGAGAACAAGCCAGACAAAATACAAATGAAAATCTATTGGCATCTAAGTTGCAGTTTGATATACTGCTCAGCATCGTTTCCTGCCTTCGTACTCACATGCCTGAGTGTTGCCTCAGGAACCACTTCTGCAAACTCGCAGATTCAGACATCGTGCCCAACATACCGGTAACGCTGTGACTAGCAGCTTTGCGCTGCAAGTGAGTGTCGAGTAGGAACAGAAGAGTCTTGCTTGAAGAGTTATTCGTAAAGTGATATTCAAACTACACACGTGCTGTGCACGAGGAGGAAACCATCAGCCTAAAAACCCTTTGACCACAAGGTTTTTCCTAGCAAAGCTAAAACTTGACCAGGACATGAGTGAATATACGAGAGTGTAATGGACTGAGTCTCATTATCTCATGCTCGCCCGGAACTCCTGCTTCCTGATCACCAACCTGAACTCGTTGTGATGGTGCTCCTGCAACAGACCTAACTACGTCTTCAACGCCAAGCGGCTCCCGCAGCATTGCAAAGCGCTGTGGCCCGAGTGCCTTGGTGAACATATCAGCTATGTTTTCTGCCGTATGAACGTAGTTTATCGAACGTTACCGTTTTTCAACGAGCTCCATCAGTTTGTGACTCTTCTTGGCCAGTCTTTTAACACCTTCGTAATTTCCGACGTGTTTGCACACTTTTATCGTGCTCTGATTATCACAGTGTAATTCAGGGACCAACGATTTTATGTCGATATCATTGGGCAACTCTCGAGCCCAAACCAGGTCCTCCACACTTGTACTGACCGCAACCAGTTTATACTTGCACGTATCGTCTGTGACACTCTTCTGCTTCTTGCTTCTGAAACCAAAGCTGAAACCATTAAGTTGCAACACGTAACTGGTAACAGATCTACCCGTGTCTGGGCAATTTGCGTGATCTCCATCACTAACTGCTTGTAGATGTAGTTCCTCTGCTGGAATAGCATTTGATCTCCGATAACCCAGCCCAAACGTTCATGTACCCCACAGGTACTGTAACACGCGTTTCGCACTTGCGAAGTTCGCTTTCGTGTATGCCCCAGTGTGGCGACCAAGGCACCGCACCGCAATTGCTATGTCCGGACGTGTACACGTGACCAAGTACTGTAACTTTTCAACAATTTCTTTATAAGGGATCACTGGATCATTAATCTTGGTGGCCTTACGCTCCAGTGGTGTTGTTTTTTCCAGCCGATGACGGGGCTCTGCGCAGCGCGCTTGGTCTTCATTCGTCGGGCCACATTGTCCCAGGTGATGCGCAGGCCCTCCTTCTCGAACGGAAAGACGATCTGCACCAGCAGCTGGTGTTCCCCGTCTGTGAAACGTGTGCGCATTTCTGTTGATGTTTGTATAGCGAAACGGAAATCAGGGTGGAGTGCATTAATAGCAGCCTCGAAGTGAGCCGGCTAAAAGCAAGGCGGGAAGTCGCTGATTGACTTCCCGTACGTCTGCTTGAGGCTGATCAGCCGATGACGGGGCCCTCGCGCAGCGCGCTTGGTCTTCATTCGTCGGGCCACATTGTCCCAGGTGATGCGCAGGCCCTCCTTCTCGAACGGAAAGACGATCTGCACCAGCAGCTGGTGTTCCCCGTCTGTGAAACGTGTGCGCATTTCTGTTGATGTTTGTATAGCGAAACGGAAATCAGGTGGAGTGCATTAATAGCAGCCTCGAAGTGAGCCGGCTAAAAGCAAGGCGGGAAGTCGCTGATTGACTTCCCGTACGTCTGCTTGAGGCTGATCAGCCGATGACGGGGCTCTCGCGCAGCGCGCTTGGTCTTCATTCGTCGGGCCACATTGTCCCAGGTGATGCGCAGGCCCTCCTTCTCGAACGGAAAGACGATCTGCACCAGCAGCTGGTGTTCCCCGTCTGTGAAACGTGTGCGCATTTCTGTTGATGTTTGTATAGCGAAACGGAAATCAGGGTGGAGTGCATTAATAGCAGCCTCGAAGTGAGCCGGCTAAAAAGCAAGGCGGGACGTCGCTGATTGACTTCCCGTACGTCTGCTTGAGGCTGATCAGCCGATGACGGGGCTCTCGCGCAGCGCGCTTGGTCTTCATTCGTCGGGCCACATTGTCCCAGGTGATGCGCAGGCCCTCCTTCTCGAACGGAAAGACGATCTGCACCAGCAGCTGGTGTTCCCCGTCTGTGAAACGTGTGCGCATTTCTGTTGATGTTTGTATAGCGAAACGGAAATCAGGGTGGAGTGCATTAATAGCAGCCTCGAAGTGAGCCGGCTAAAAGCAAGGCGGGAAGTCGCTGATTGACTTCCCGTACGTCTGCTTGAGGCTGATCAGCCGATGACGGGGCTCGCGCAGCGCGCTTGGTCTTCATTCGTCGGGCCACATTGTCCCAGGTGATGCGCAGGCCCTCCTTCTCGAACGGAAAGACGATCTGCACCAGCAGCTGGTGTTCCCCGTCTGTGAAACGTGTGCGCATTTCTGTTGATGTTTGTATAGCGAAACGGAAATCAGGGTGGAGTGCATTAATAGCAGCCTCGAAGTGAGCCGGCTAAAAAGCAAGGCGGGAAGTCGCTGATTGACTTCCCGTACGTCTGCTTGAGGCTGATCAGCCGATGACGGGGCTCTCGCGCAGCGCGCTTGGTCTTCATTCGTCGGGCCACATTGTCCCAGGTGATGCGCAGGCCCTCCTTCTCGAACGGAAAGACGATCTGCACCAGCAGCTGGTGTTCCCCGTCTGTGAAACGTGCGCATTTCTGTTGATGTTTGTATAGCGAAACGGAAATCAGGGTGGAGTGCATTAATAGCAGCCTCGAAGTGAGCCGGCTAAAAAAGCAAGGCGGGACGTCGCTGATTGACTTCCCGTACGTCTGCTTGAGGCTGATCAGCCGATGACGGGGCTCGCGCAGCGCGCTTGGTCTTCATTCGTCGGGCCACATTGTCCCAGGTGATGCGCAGGCCCTCCTTCTCGAACGGAAAGACGATCTGCACCAGCAGCTGGTGTTCCCCGTCTGTGAAACGTGTGCGCATTTCTGTTGATGTTTGTATAGCGAAAAGGAAATCAGGATGGAGTGCATATTTCTTACGTGTAGTGATTGGCAGCAGGACGATACCGGGCGTCTCATCGTTTATGTCACAATCGGCCGATGACGCGGCCCAGTAGCTCCGGCCGATTACGGCCATCTAGGCAATAAATGCAGATCAAAGAGCAGGCAAACCAAAATTGCCCCCAACCTCTTTACATACACTCCTCGGATTGGTACTGTTGGTTGAGATTGGTAGAAAGCTAAAGGGCGCAAATGCACCCTTTTCTACAAGGTCATTTATCACCGTGTTTTGAAAACAGCATTAAAGGGCGAATAATGCGCCCTCCCACCACGAAATGGTTATTTCCCACACACTAGCCACGATGCTGTCGCTGTCGTCTTCATTAACTTTATCATTATTGACAACGGCATCAACTTCATCAACATCCTCAACGACTTCGGCTTCTTCGAGCACCGAACCACACACCCCTGCACTGATTCACTTCCGTCGCACGTGTCTGCTTCGAAAGCTGTGGTTTTATTTCAACCGGACCACTACAAGTGCGGGCACGGCAATTCACTAGACGAATGTTGCACTATCGGCCATTGCAATAGGCAGTTGGCATGCAATACTCGCTGCAATATGACGACATGTTGCAATCTGGCATTGCGAAATATTACTGAAATATGCAGGCCAAACTTTATATGTGAGGGAAAAGATTCGGTTCCAGGTGTATTCATCCCTGCGCTCTGAATCAAACCTGGTATTCCGCTATTCTGCCTTTTACTCGAAATCAGCACGTACCGAGCAGATTATTTCCTTGCTACCAGCCCCGCCTCCCGTCGTAGGAATCGGTTCGTCTTTGCCGTCTCTCCTATCGAGATCTATCAGTATGACCCTCTGCACAGAACAAGCTTCATCGGAGGCAAGTCCAATGGTACTTCGAGATCAGTGGCTCCGATAATACAGTGTTCCTTCAATCGAACCAAGTCTTCTAGGATTCCCGACTTGTGCCAAGGCAATACAGAAGTTTCACGAAGCAGACACTGCCGAGGCACTAGGTTGATGTAGGTATGAAATAGAGATAGGTTTTGATTGTCTTCTTCTGATAAGGGATTGCAGATTACTGGTATTGCAGTATACTGCAACTCTCTGAAGCAATGCAAATTGCAAAATGCATTGCTTTCCGCCGTACAATATCATGCTGGAGTTGCAATATTATTCCGCCGTATAGACCTATGTTTTTTCTAGCACTGGCGCTGGCTAATATGCCACAGCAGGCCCATTTGTAACCCCGACGATGATGGAGGGTGTTCTTTAGACTAGTGTCGGAATGCGTGAGGTATTCAACGCCCATGCCAAACTCAAGAACAAGCATACGAAAGGCCACGGAGTCAAACCGCCTCCGCCGATACACGAAGCGCCTCGAAGCGGACCGCGTGAAGGCGGCACAGCAGAAGGCCGCGAAACAGGAGCTGATGGAACGACGAGCTATGCGCCAAGAGGACATAGCTCGCCCAGTCGAGAAACTCTCAGACGCCGAGCAACGCAGGGTTGAAGTCAAGATTATTGGAATGGGGAATCAAATTGGACGTCGTACGCGACGGTGGTGTGCGACCACTACGAGACCCGGCACAACTGATATAAGCACAGCGCGCTGTAAAGCGTTTAGTTTAGTGATACAGGTCTCTTGCATGGGAAGAGGCCACAGCTCGCTTAAATGATCGTTAGAGCTATGGAGCTGAGAGATAACGATTCAATCTTACTTTTCATTTTCCATTCTTGTGGAGACTTCAGGCGTCCTATGGGTCCGGTTCAAATCTCGACCGGGTTCTAAGCCCAAACACGGACGTTTCCTGCACGGGTGGTAATTCGAGATGGAGCCTTTGAAGTACAGGAATTTGCCTCAATAGCGAGGTCCTGGTTTGTTTACACTTTCCAAGTGAAATTAATGTTTGAAAGCTTTGCAAAGCACAAATCAATGTGTAACAGTGGGATGTAGCCAAGGGGTACAGCGGCAGCAGGCGGCGAAGCAGCTGATGGCTACGTTGAAGAATCCGCGAGCAGTCGCCGAGATCCAGGAGCCGCGAGAGCTGAGGACCGCACAAGTGAGATCTTGGTGCCAGGAGGCGCCTCGAAGACCTCCAGCAGGGCCACGAAGAGGCGGTGCCAATATGTGGCCAGCAGAACAAGAGGCTGAGGATAAAGTGAGATGGCACTCACTTCCAAATTTGTTCTCGCGGGCTCAAGGCATCCAGCTTGAAGCTCGAGGGTACGAACACTTCTGAAGTGCAGTCAGAGACGAACGAAGCTTGGAGGCCCGATACGAAGGCGAGTACGCAGTCAGGTTCACGTACGGGTGCGAGTGACAAGGGGTGGTGACGGCTGAATCCACCGCCCCTGTGTCTAAATACGTGTGTACGTGCAGGTACCTATACGAGGACAGGGCGAAGTACGAGTTGAAGACGAGGTAGAGCTGAGTTGAATAAATAGGAACGAGAGTTTCGGCTACTTTGCAGGCCTACGGTGTGTTAAAGTTGTTCGAAACGGACTACTGGGAGTCCACCGCAGCAAGCACAAACCAAATACGATTCCGTCGGCAGGCAGACGTTAATTAGTCCTGTTACATGGTGGTCATTTTCTGGAGCTAGGAGGGCGAACGAAGAACACACCAAGGACGAATATGTCGACGACGATGAGTATGAGTACGAGAACGAGATCCGGGAAGTTGATGTGCGTTACGAGGAAGACCCGCAGCGTGCGACAACTTCCAGGAATGATGATAATGATGACGATGAGGCGAGTGGAAGTGACGGTACTGCGCAGCAAGCTGTCCATGCCGACCCACATTCTAACGGGCCTCAACCTAATGATGACGATGAAGTTCCAGCAGCAGGAACCATACGGGTTCCAGCAACGGCAGCAAATGAAAACGATGATGACGAACGAGTTGGTCGGCGAGTCGATGGACGAGTCGATCAACAAGTTGAAAACGATGTTGATGACGATGTACGGGTCGGGAACGAAGCTGTCGCACGCTTCGAGAATAACGATGAACGTGTCGAAGGCGAGGAACCAGCTTCCGTGACAGACCAAATGAATACGATGGCTGCAGCTCTGCGCGAGCTCACGACGATGGGTGGCGGGTTTACACGCAACCACCCCACGTAATGAATGGCAGCGGGCACAGCAACAACTCGGAGGAGCAGCACCGAGCTGGGACCAGCGGCGACGAGGCTGGCCCACGCGACGAAGATGCCGCTCAGGACGATGAACGGGCAGCGGTGGAGCAGAGAGCAAATTCGATGGTTGCTCCACCCGCTATCCGACAAGTATCTGTGGATGTGACGGACGATCCTGGTACGGCTTCGAGCAGACAGCCACCACCACCTGCGCGACCAGCGCATACAGCAAAACGACCACGTCGTGGACAATCGGCTGGAAGGCAAAGAAGTGTGAGACGACGGACGAGTCATGGACGGACACCTCCTCCAAGTGACAGCGGTAGTTCCGGTGCGTCGTCGAGCAGCGACTCGAATGGAAGCGACTATCGCTTCGACGCCTATGACAGCAGTGACAGCAGTAGCAGCAGCAGCAGCGGTAGCGAGAACAGCGATAGCTCGCACCACGAACGAGACGGACGACGCAGGTGACATCGACGAGATGGAAACCGACGAGCACGAGCTGAACGGCGAGACAACAATCAGCCGCGGCGAAAGAGCGTGAAGGACCTGGAGTTGCCCTCTTCACTCACCAAAGATGTCGGTGTCAACGTGGATTGACCGCGTCGACTTGGCGTTGACACATCTGGACGAGGAACGTGGTCAGACAACGCCTCTACTTCATCTTGGATAATAAGTTGATGGAAAACGCGTCGAAGGGGTGGATTGACATGGATCGCCGACTGCCCGAATCGAAGCAAACGTGGACTTATTTGAAGAAGGCGCTGCTCAGGCAGTACGGCGAAAAACTCGACAAGTCGGTGGCAGAGTGGAGAGTGGCCATGCGGCTTATGATGCCTGGCGAAACACATGCAGATTTTGCAGCAGGGCTTCGGGACGTAGTAGGACGGAATAAGGTCAGTGAACGAGGGTTGTTAGCCCAATTCTACCGATGTCTGGACAAAACCACGAGGAAACTGGTGAAACAAGGACGGAAACCCAGAACACTAGAGGAAGCAGTACACAAGGCGACCAAGATTGATGATCCGATGGACAATGTAGCCCAAGGAATGATTAACATTGGGCAGGCATGGGCCACCGCGCCGAGCCGCTAGATTGTTCCGATGAATGGAACTACTGGGCAGACATCTGTCATTCCGGGGTTTGAGGTACGGGACTACCAACAGAAATGGTGGTCGGTACAGAGTAGTGGAGGTAATCCTGCTGAAGGAGAACCTACAAGTGCGGAGAGTGAGCAAGACTTTGAGGACAAACCAATGAGGATCATGCAACTGACTGAATGTCATTGCCTGCGGACCAGTTGCATCAAGTTCGACACAAGACCACAGGGACGGATATGTGGAAGGCTTTGCGTGGCATCTACGAGTGCACAGAGAACACGACTAGCTTAGAGCATCGAACTAGATGCATGTAAGCAAACAGAAGCGGAAGCCGCGGAGAACATGACCACTAGACGGCGTGATGACGATTTTGTGAAGGTGGGCAAAGCGTTCCTGCTGGACTGTGAGCAAGAGGAGGCACGGTTCGTGCAGTACTCGGGAGCTGATAGTGAGTGGGAGCTGTGGCACGCTCGCATGGGACACCCAAGCAAGAATACAATGACCAAGACGCAGCGTGCCACGAACGGTATGCCTGCGGTGAAACAATGGATCGAAACTTTGTGCGGGGCTGCATGAAGGGTAAGCAGACAGTGACAGCGTTCCCGTCACGGTCGTTGACGAAGACATCGCGTGTGTTGGAACTCGTACACACGGATATAATGGGCCTGATGAGAACGCTCTCAAAGGGTGGTGCGAAGTACGTCCTGACGTTTGTGGGCGAATACTCACGATTTGTAGTGGCATACTTTATGAAGAACAAGAGCGAGGTCGCCAGCAAGCTGAAAGAGTTTCAAGCGTTCAATCAAAATCAATGGGGAGAACGGTTGAAGTGTCTGCGTTCGGGCAATGGAACGGAGTTCGTGAACAAAACGGTTGCCGAGATGTGCCGCCGAAGTGGTATCGTGCACCAAAGAACGGTGCCGTACAGCCCTCAACAGAACAGAGTGGCGGAACGCATGAACCGAACGATCATGGAGAAGGCACGGAGGATGCTACACTACAAGGGTGTATCGACGGAATGGTGGACCGAAGCTGTAAGTACAGCGGTTTACCTGATCAACCGTTCCGGCAACACGACGCATACGGACTTGACACCGTATGAGTTGGGTTTCAAAGTGAAACCTCGAATAGACCACCTGCGTGTGTTTGGGTCGCAGGGGTACGCTCACATTCACGATGTGAAGAGGACGAAGCTCGAGTCAAAGAGTTTCAGGTGTATGTTCCTCAGGTACGCTGAGAACGTCAAGGGATACCGAGGTTTTGACATGGACGCTTCCCAGGTCAAGGTGTCACGGTCGGTGAAGCTGGACGAGCGTGAGGTGGGCGGTATATATGACACGCAGAAGTCGCAGCTTGGAACGGTCATTCATGTGACCAAGGACGGTGATGTGGAAGCGTTCCTCCACCAGTGGAGCGCGAACCTATCATGGACGAGCCCATGGAATCTGTCGAGGAACCGGCTCAAGATGTCCAGGATATTGAAATGGATGAGGTGGAACCCGATCAGGAGGCTAACCAACCTCAACTGCTTCCACCCGAACCTGCATCGAGAGGACTCGAGCTAGCCGAGTATCCTCCGCCACCACAAGCGTTCGATGATGACCGTTTGGTGTTTCACCCTGAGGCGGAACGCTCGAGACGATCGCATGAGCCGGTGTTTCTATTGGAGAACGGTTCAGACGCATAACAGCAGTCGGAAGGAAGCGACGGACCTCCAACTCCGAAGCGTGCCAGGATTGACGAAGACGGCTTGCTCGCTGAGGCAGTATTGGCTTATGCTGCAAGTATCGACGGCGTTCCGGACACGACGAATTCGTATGCAGAAGCTATTGCAAGTGATGAAGCAGCGGAGTGGCGTCGAGCTATGGAGGCGGAGCTACTCTCTCATACCCGGAACGGTATGTGGACGTTTGTTCCACGTGGAACGGCAACCCGTCCGATTGGGTGTTGTTGGGTGTTTACCAAGAAGCGTGACGAGCACGGTCGAGGGATTCGATACAAGGCTCGGTTTGTCGCTCAGGGGTTCAAGCAGAAGTTTGGAATAGACTTCTTTGAAACGTACTCCCGGTCGCAAACATGAACTCGATTCGAGTTGTACTAGCAGTGTGCGCGGCATGCAGCTATGTGATGGAACAGTTGGACGCGGATACAGCGTTCCTGACCAGTGGATTGGTGGAACTTGTCTACATGGAAAATTCCTTCTGGTTTGCAGAACACCACGGGCATGATGTGCAAGTTAGAGAAGGCTATCTACGGCTTGAAGCAGGCAGCAAGTGCTTGGAACAAGACTATCCATCGTGTGTTCTTGCAGAACAGTTTTAAGAGCTGCGGTGCGGACCAATGTGTCTATGTGAAACTCACTGGGAACGGTTTCGTAGATATGTGCCTGTACGTGGACGACATGATCATTGCTGCGAAGACGACCAATGAGATTCGTGAAGTCAAGGACGCGCTCAAGAACGCTTTCAAGATGAAGGAGTTGGGCGCGGTGACGTTCATCTTGGGGATGGAGATCAACCACGACAAGATCGCCGGAACGCTCATGATTAAGCAAACTCGTTACATCGACGACGTGGTGGAACGCTTCAACCAGCAGAACACAAAGGTTGTTGAGAACCCGTGTGCTTCAAATGTGAAGTGGTCGAAGCTGCTGTCACCAACTTCGGATAAGGAACGGTATGAAATGCGGTCAAGACCCTACCGTTCGCTCATCGGATGTCTGATGTACATCACGACATGTACCCGACCGCACATAGCGTACGTGGTGACGCAGTTGTCGCGTTTCCTCGAGAAACCAGGTGTGCAACACTGGAAGGCAGCTATTCTAGTTCTACGGTACCTCCAGTCGACTCGTGAACATGGCATCGAGTATCAAGGTGGCTCCGGGAACGCTTCGGCCGAAGCGTTTACTGACGCTGACTGGGACGGCAACATTGACGAAAGACGTTCCGTGTCGGGGTCATGGTGATGATTGGGAACGCTCCAGTGGTATTCAAGTCGAAGTACCAGAGGACGGTTGCACTCAGCTCTGCGGAAGCTGAGTACATGGCTCTACACAAGAGGTGCTTTGGGTTCGTGGTATGCTGAAGGACATAGGTCGCAAGCAAGTGGGAGGAACGCTTGTCTGGGAGGATAACCAAGGTGCCATTGCATTGGCATGACACGCTGGATATCACGCACGGACGAAGCATGTGGATATACGCCACCAATTCATCCGCGAGAACGTAGAACGCGGAACGATCAAGGTGGACTACATCGACACCAAGCATCAACTGGCTGACATGCTCACGAAGGGACTCGGGACCAACACATTAAAGTATCTGCGAGAGGCAACCGGCATCAAGGACAAGATCACCGTGCAGTAGCGGTGAGTGGAGTGTTGAGCATCTGTGCCCCGCTCAGGCACGGTTCGCATATTACATTGGGACCGTGGGGAACGGTTAAGGCTGAACCGATTCGTCAATGCATGTGGCTGGCTGAGATCGAGGCCATGGCAGCAAGTAGGAAGGACTAGTAGAGCAGGTTAAGTAAACTAATCAACTCACTTCGGCATTTGCCTTCCAAGCAACGCATCACATCAACAAATAAGTATAATAGTGGGATCAATATCTATTATTGCCCCTTCTTCTACATATATAAAATCAATAGAAAAATTGGGAAATAATACCACATAACCAAAAGTTAGATAGTACAACACAGAGTAGGAACCTGCTGCTGACAAAGATTCCATCGGTGGGCAACGTTTGTTCTTATAGACCAAGCTGATTCTGTCCCCTCAGCGAGGTCGTTTGGACGGCGCTAACCTCGAATTGCGTGCCTTCTTTCGTGCTAACGGTGATATGTGTAGTGCAGATACGATCGTGTCGAATGAGCCGAATGGGTGAGAACAAAGCTGGCACAATACATTATTTTTATTGCAAAATAATTATTATGGTGCCGTGTCGTATTGCACCTACTATAATGCAGCCAAACTATCGTCCGTAAAATAAAACTTTGTATTTTTCGATCCCTGCTTCGATGTACAGCTTATTTTTCGCCTTCATTTGAGTATCGTTCCTATCAGTATATCCTAATAAATACAATCCAAAAATGGCGTACATGAATATGAAGGAATTTTGCACGACGAAATTCAATCTATTTTTATTTATACATTAACTTTGAAACTGAGTTTGTTGAGCTCAAAGTAAAATCCAGAGCTGTTCCGTGCGAAGTCGCGGCTTTGTTTATTTTGTTCTCTGGATTTTATATCCAGAGTCTACCAGGGATTGCAACGAGGTCTGAATCCTTGCATTTCTGATACCTTTCGTAATTCGATTAGGAAATTTCAGCAAATAAGCTTTAAACCCTGCTATATTTGATAACCAGATCGATTAATATTTTATTTGTGGCGGTTGACCCATCCGCAGAAGATTAGGACAGCACACCTCTATGATATGATATCACTTATAATAGTATTTTACCTGCAGCAGATGATTTATCCAGACCGTTCGAGCAACATGTTTAATGTTTTTCTTCCAACACACTTGGTTTGTAAATTAATTCCGTCACTACAGACAAAATCGCGCGTTGCAAGAAGAAGCTCTGAAATTCAAGCAATAATATGAGACGACAAGAAAGGGGTTCACAGACTATAATATCAGGAACTCCAGTAAATTTTATTTGTTTCTCATTTAATGAACACATAATACGCTAGAGGTATACGTGTACGTTCTCGGTGCATCTCCTGCGCCTGCTTCGCAGCCGCAGCATCTGCTTGTGCCGCGAAACCGCGAGGAGATGAGCTTGAGCAGATATTATATAAGTTGTACATGAATTTGCACTATCAAGTTGCCAGTCGCCTCGTTGCCTGCTTCATCCCTGTCGCACGACAAGCATGCGGCAAACCTTCGCGCAACATACATCAGAGCTAATTGGCCAATAAATTCTCGCACTTAGCTAAGGTGGACGACACGCAACACGCAAGTAATTTATTATTTTTACAAGACATTCTCCAACTATAGTAACGCCACTATAGCAAATTTATGCCAGCGTAACCAAGTTAGCTTACTTTTCTTTCTTTCAATCAATTTTGACGCCCCATCAGCTCACACACACGTGACAGGCATCCTATCGACAACGTTTTTGTAGAGGAACGAGTAAAATGCATTCGTTACAACTTTTCTGGCTTTGTAATTGGCTTAAATTGTGAAGGTGGCAGCCACACTCACTCCAGCAATCCCCACGAAGCAAAATTTTCGCTTGCCCTTCCTGTCGAATGACGCGTCACTATCCCCCTCCATCTCCATAGGAAAGACCTCAGGGACGCACTACAGATCCGGTGGTGTTCGCCACACCCACTCGTGGTCACCTTAATGCAGACCAAGTTCGGAGCGCTTGCACGGCGCCAAACACCAAGAAAGAGTACAGAAGTTACATGAAGGGCATCGCAACCTGGATTTGTGAGACCCAAGAAACGCCTGAGCAGTCAGCTGACATTTGTTTTCAGGGAGATGATAACATCAACCAATCCATATTTTCTACAACATATTTTGAAGATTTTTTGCTGTATAAGATGAACGGTGGTGGGCTCAAACTGTCGACTTTCAGTGGCTACAGGAGTGCGCTCAAGGACGCTTATCGACAGAAGCGTCTCGACCTACCCCCGAGTATCTCGATGATTTTTATAGGTCTCAAGAGACTCGAAGCAGACAACGATCAAGCAGGGCAAGTGCGAAAACCTGGCAAAGAACCGTTAACATTTTCGCTGTATGTTCAATTAGCGGAACGCACATTAGCTCGACGATAACGGCTTCGCACATCTGTTTTTGCTGTCGCAGTGGCACTTAATGTGCCGATCCAAGTCAGTGAAAACACTGCACATTTCACACCGCCATTGGGCAGACGATAGTGTCGGATGTGTGCTGCACAAAACCAAAACAAATCAAGAGGGAAGCGGTCCCAAAGATCCCCGCCACATTTACGCCAAGCCCAGACAATCATCATGCTGCTGGATGCTCGCTCTTTGGGTCTACCTAGCCTCAAACCCGTCGATGGGGACAGGGAAGCTCTTCCCTGTGTCTAATCAGAAGTCGCGCTTCTGCAAGGTTCTTGGGGAATTGTTAGATCAGACCACGGGGCAGAAAAACTACGGGACGCAGTCTATTCGGAAGGGCGTCGCAACCTACGCTAGCAGTGGAAGTATAGGTGGGCCTTCAATTGTGAGTGTCTGCTTGCGGTGTGAACGGTCATTGGACGGGGTACAAGATCGCTACTTTCGATATGAAGCGGCAGGTGATCAGTATTTGGGTCGGATTGTCGCTGGTCTGCCTCAGAACAGTGCGCAGTTTGCCACGCTACCGCCCCACCTCAATGACCCAAGGGCCGATTTTGTTTTGAAGTCTACATCGCAAATGTTCCCGACCATAAACAGAGATAATCATGTAGCACCAGTACTTCAGCTTTATCTGGCCTCGATTGTAACTCACGCAACCTAGCTCCGCGAGAAGATTTCGCAAAATCACCCGCTGCTGTCGTCATACGTGTTTCGCAATCCGGAGACATTGGCAAGACTGAAGGGTTTGGTTTTTACGGGGACGGAGTCGTGGCTGCGACCAACTGGAATCCCTCCACACGTTGAGCTCTTTCAACAGCACCTCGAAACTCGCAATGCTGTGCAACATTTAGCGGGCGTGTCGTTAGAACGTTTCGGCAAGCTACTCGAAGATAAATGCGTCGGGGGTCAAGATTTACTAGAAACACGCTTGGGGAAACAATTCGATCGCTGCTGCAGGAAGTCTGGCTGTGGCGAGAAGTGGCGGCTGAACAGCAAGTAATGGCTACACAAATTCTCAGAAATACGGCTTATTACTGGCCATCGGATGGTCGCTTCCACCGATTGCCTGACGGATTCATGTTCCCGCAGCTCGGCGGATTGGGTGTGTGGCGTTTATGGTGGTTGGGCAATCCGGGCGCAGGATATCCACCGTTTCAAGCACTGCAATCCTCCGATTTTGCTCCCTCAAACCGCAAGATGTACTCCGAATGGTCCGTGCGCGTGCGTCACATTATTGCCGGCGTGGAAGCAGGCGCTGATAGCCCCAAAATCCAGCGTCGAGAGACGCAGGATGAAGCGGATCGCCTCTACTACCTAGCGATGCTAACTGTTCGTTCCACTGAAGCCGTCTACCACCCGCATAAGCTTCGATCCGAGTACGCTGTGACCACGTTGCGACGGATCAGCCAGGCTCTTCGTGATGCAAACCCTGAAGCACGATCTGTTTCGTATCACCACAGGAAACGCAAGAAGCAGCAGTAAGAAACAACATATAATACGAACAAGACATACTCGCGGGCTGGTGGCTGCCCTTACTGTTGGTGAATTCGCTTGTGTTGGCATGGTTAAGCTTGCTGTCGATTCTCTCCTATTTTGTCCAATCACAATGTGTTACTTTATCTGACAACTTGGTTACGTAATCTCGACACAAGTAATACCGGATATAAAATGCGTTGGTACTGACTACTTCTCCGGTCTGGAAAAGAATTAACAGTAAGGTTTTTCACCATATGGTATCTCCTTTGATTGGTCGAAAATAAGATGTTTTTAGGGTAAATGTGAAAACCTCCTTTCGAAACAACGTTTCAGCAGCTTCAAACCGGCTTACAGATAGTCTGGCACACTTCAAATCTATTCATGCAAGTCCCACTCAAACAGCTCAAAAATTGATTGAGCTGCGAAAAAAACATTATTACCTTCGAAAACGTATGACATGTAAGGAAGGCTATAAACCCTAAAAACAGGCCGTTATCAACGCAAAATAGCTTGAAAATAGCTTAGACAACGGTGCTTCCGATGGTATTTTTGCAAGTTGCAAATTTGAATTAGAAAAATAGTCATGGTCCAAAATTAGAACAGTTAATTCTTTTCCGGACCAGAGAAGTAGTTGTAAAAAAACAAATCCCGGGATAGAGGGGGTGAAAGCAACTCCATCGGCAGGTCGGAACAACGCCTGCGGTTTATAGATCCGTGTGCGCAACCAGTACCTCCTGATCAATACAATCCAAAAATGGCGTACATGAATATAAAGGAATTTTCCACGACGAAATTCAATCCATTTTTCTAAAAACACTCACTTTGAAACTGAGTTTGTTGAGCTCAAAGTAAAATCCAGAACTGTTCCGTGCGAAGTCGCGGCTTTGTTTTAGAGATTTTTGTAGAGATTTTGGCAACAAGAATCATTTTGATCTGTTGGGAACACTCGATATCGTCTTCCTTTCCAGCTTGGAGGATTACGATGTTTCTTTGCGCGGACGCTTCCTAGCTCGTGTTGGAGTCTTCTCTGCCGCGGTTTTATGGATGTTTAGGTTCCGATTTTCAGTGAAGCAGTTGTCAGTAGGCTTGGCATCACGGTTGGTAGTTCCAAGCACCCATTGTATGAGCGCCAAAGGCCTCAGTCTCTGCTCCAGTTGTTCCGCTCTGCATTCGCGACCAGTAAATGCTGCAGACGTCACACACGTTACTTCTGGGAGAGCGAATGCAGATGTTCGGACAAAGCCCGGTGAGATACTGTCGAAACGTGCTCGGCCTTGGTTCGCGCACGCACAATCCAATCCAAGCTCCACGTAGTTGTGCATTTATTCGTAGAGCTTATCCCACGTGAAGATAGCCGACAGGAGCGTGTACTCGGCGTCGGAGTAATACAGTTGAATGACTCCATCCATGGTTTTCTGGCGGCGAACGCGCACTGGCACGACTTCATCGACGGATGCAGCAAACGACATGAACCACGATACTAACCAGCGTAGGTCAACAGCACTCGCGTTCTGGTTCAGCTTGTTCCCGTGCGCCTTAACCGAAAACGCGCCATCATTAATCCGAGATCTGTATCGCGTCACAGTGGCAGTCGAAATCCCATAACACTTGCACCATGCCGCGCGGCACACTTGACCAACTATAGGCAGAAAATAGTTGAGCTGCTCCCGCAGCTCATGGTCTCGGTGGCGGAGCACCGTGTCCGTTTTCTTCAGCACTGTCAACGTCGTCATGATGCTCTGCTTCCTCTCCCCACGGTCATTTGCGATAGCGAACACAGGAACTGCTCCAACTGCCCCGCCTTGCCTTGCAGGCACTTCTTCTCGCAAGGGTCCTCTTGAATAAGTTGAGTAACAGTGTTGCGAAGTTCTTCGCCATCGAAATGATGGTAGTATCCTCGACGTCGGAGTTGCTGCTATCTTCATCGCCTTCGCTCGGCAAAATCTCGTTACGGCTGGATACACCATCTTCTGAGTCTGGAACCCATGCGCTGTTTGCGCTTGCGTCGCTGCTGTACGGGTCTTCTTCGCCAGCGCTTACCTCTGGCTCCTGCTGGGTGTCTCCAGTGCTATCCGCTGTGGCCACAGCAATCGCTACCAGTGCTTCCATGCCAACCCGATGCCGTCGATACACCTGCGCCAAATTTAGAGATTTGACAAAATCCCCCTCTTTAAAAATCACTTAAGTACGAAAAATCAACGGTAACTTTCAAAGGCGATTATCTCGAAAACACGAAAATGTTAACTAGCATCAGTTTGTTTTGCGCAGTCTCATTTAAGTATATTTTCACTTAGATAAAGTAATTCCTCCGAAAACTTTGTCCAAGAACACGTTCGCCAGAAGCACTCGTAAAATCGCCTCGTAAGCGACAGGACGCTCAGGAGTGAGCGGCGGAAAACTCAAGGGTAGCGGAGATCAGAGACGACGAAGCAAAGGGCATGTCACTGGCAACGGCACTAGGCCCAGGCCCACCGGCGGGGGCGGGCCAATGTCGGGGTGATCCTCTTGAAGAGAAAGCGCCACCGCCAGGGGCGCGACAGGAGGCCACCAGCAGTACTGGGATCCACTCTGAGGCGAAGTTTCAGGAACGACTAGACAACGGGTCTCCAGCGCCACTCAGTGACTTCAAAGTTGCCTCTACAGAAGCACTGATTGATCTGCTACGCGGCCAGATACCCGTCAAGAGCACTAACGCCTGTCTGAGGACATGCTGGGAGGAACCAATCCTAGACGCAGCGGCCACGGCGTCAGGGGTGTCAGACGACAGAGGACATGCGGGGCTGCCACCTGGAGACAGCGCACGTCCAGAGCAGAGCACGCGCACACAGACTGACGCGGCTTCAGACGGATTCATCACGCACGGATCCAAGAAATCGAAGGCGGTCAAGGTCAAAGAGCGGAAAGAGAAGAGGGGCGGCAACGCGGCGACTGCCCATGGCAGCACAGACAAGCTGCGCCAGCAGGAGCTCACAGAGAGTGAACGACACGCCACAAAATCTCGGACGCCGAAAGGGACGCAGGCACGTGGAGCGCAAAGAAAGCACTACTTCGCGAAAGGGAAAGCACCAGTCAAAGGGAAAGGAGCGAATGCACAACCCAAGCCAACCAAGCGCTTTGAGAAGTTCCAGTGCGTGGAGGCCGTAGGGCAATATGGGGTGCTGGAGAGCTCGGACCGTGAAGGAGAAGACTCCAATGAAATGGACGTAGACGAACACATGCACCTGGACGCGGGCGCAGCTGTTCACGGTTCTGTTGACGAGGGCTACTACGACGATGCTCACTATGCATATCCTGATGAGGCGGAGATCGACATGGCGATGGACACAAGTGTCAGCTTAGCACAAGATGGTGCGGCGGCGACTGGAAAGGGAGAGATGCTCGATCAGTACGACAATTCTGGCGATTCCAACATGGAGGTGGTTGATACAAAGGACGGACCTGCACAAGAACACTATGAGGCTGCGACAGGTGCAGGTGCGGACACTACAGAAGCGGTGCCGAAGAGTAATGCTTCCAAGCGTCATGGGCGTCGACTCAAGTCGGCCACACATCATGTGGGACTTTAGGACGGGGCAATTAAATGGATTCAGGCCAGCATGGCGACCTACATGCAGCAGACTGCCCGACGTGTGGATGACGAGTGCGAGGGGGAATACCACACTCGTCGCCCCAGGCAGCTGAGTTGAGCTACGCGGACAGCATAGTTGCCGCCACACCTGATTCACAGGACGACGTGGTTATTGGGGAGACAAAGCGGGACACAGAGGCAGGAGATGACGATCTCCCGATTCAACTGGGACAGTGTCTTCATAGTGTCCAAGGTCGGGAGGTACGGGTGGAGGCGAACGGGCAATGCGCCTTCTTGGCAATTCTAGCAACCATGATCAATCACGCGGGACCTGAAATGAAAATACAACCGAGGTCGTTAAGGATACCACGGCGCTCAAGAAGGCGGTCTACACACTGATGATGGCTAACCTACGCAAGGACGTTGAGCTTCAATTAGTGGACTCTGTGTTGGAATGTGCGAAACGCTACCCGACCACGCCAAGCACACAACAGTACATGGCGCCACAGCTGCGCTTTATGATCATTATGACGCATAGAGACAACCCTCGGCGGGAACTCAGGTACCGGCGGTGTTCTGGGCTGGACCGCATGAACTCCGAGCGTTGGCGCAGTATATGTGCGAACCGATACTCGTCTTTGACGTGAATGAAGCGTCTGATGCGCATGTCCAAAGCTACTTGTATCGCCAACACCGTCGTGTAAACGGTACAGACCACGAGAGTGGATACAGTGGAGTTGTCACAGACAGAGACGCAACCGAAAACTTGCGTACATGCTGGCGGCTTCACGTACTTCCAACGTTTGTTGTCCTCCGACACCATGAGAGGCACTTCTATGGTGTCAGTCATGGAGAACTCTTTTACGATGGAAGGCGGAAGGGGACCCTCTTTACACAAACTCCATTGCTGCGGACCTGGACTGGAAAGCCACAGTAAACTGCTTAACGACACATGAACGGGATGTGGAGTTAACATCGGTTAATCAATTACTGGACAGCGATGACGTGAATGGCCTTCTCTTGAAGAGATGTGAGATGCGAACCCGGCTCAATGTCGCCCATGTAAGACTGGGGCTTACCATACTGGACAGCAGCGACCTAGATGCGGATTGGGACAAGATACTCGGGAAGGAAGCTGTCTACATCCACGAAGGCTATGGACTCGACAGCTACGCGGCTAATTCACAATCAGATAACCCAGATGGGGAATCAACAAACGTGGTCCCACAGCGCTACACGCCGACTGCGACGGGCGACATCATAATGCCGTCGCATACTTAGGGACTCGCCCGAGGCACCGATGGATGAGCTGGATCGTCCAATTGCCACGCATGCAATACAAGCGAACTGCGAGGCTTTTGGCAAATGGTGCTCCCTTTTCCGGAAACAGTTGGTTATTCCTGTCACCAAACGAATAACCCAACTGGCTGACATTAGCCGTGGCTGGATACCCGGCCGGATGCGGTTCGCCACCTTTTCGCCTTCCTTCCTTTCCCAGAACGCGAGGCAAAAGATTGGCAGCTCGAGATGCTTGAGCATTGGGGAGCTCAAGAGGTCTTCCGAGAACAAACGGCAGCACTGCAGCGATTAGCGAATGACCCGGAGACGAAGGCGGCAGCTCGTGACAGGTGCACTGAATGGCTGGCGGCCACTCTTGACGCTCACCTCCCTGAGGAAACAGCGCATGTTCTTGCGCGCTCACCTGACCGCTGGAATCGTACTTGCGCAATGGCTAGCACCAAGTATGGGCCGGAAGCAACCAATTGACATGACGGACAAAGTGTGGCGGATATTACATCTATTACCGTACACGGTCACGGGGTGGGACAATAATGGCCAAAGCACCTGAAGGTGCGAGACCCACGTGGTATGACGCATTCCCTTTCTTGAGGGTGCTCAGTCACGGAATTGTCGAAAGGAATGATTGAGTGAGGCGACGCTGGCACCGACGCGCCAAGCATGGGGATGCGCATACTGAGTTAGAGCGCACCTGATTGACCTCTGCAGCTAAGGGCACCTCGGTGCTCTCAATGGGTGGGAGGAAAAGGCGGACCTCATTAGACCCAGCATGCAGACAAGATCTGCATACGCCAAACAACACAGGAGTCGAGACTGGACCCAGCATGAGAGGGAATGCGGCCAACAATTTCACACAAGCATCAGTGGAGGACCGTGGTCTGGAGGTTGGTCAATGCAGAACAGGGCCGCCTCGTCGCGATGGGATACGGAGTATGTCGCGCCTGTGATGTCAGACAAAACAAAACAGGCCCGGATTCGCAATGATTTCTCTGTGCACAAACGAGAGCAAGTTCACGACCGTAAGAGGAGGGGAGAAGGAGCAAACTGAGGTTTGCTACTACCACAAGCTTCAAGATGCGGACCACACATTTGGTTTTGTCACTCAGAATATCAATGGATTAGGTGCCACGGACGCTGAGAGGCAACATTGGTTTCACGCACTGGGAGAACAAGATGCTCATGGACGTGCAGATGTAACAGTACTACAAGAGACCCACGTGGAAGACGAGGAAGTCGGGCGGTATCAACGCCTATTGGCGGACCCTGAGGGTTTCGAACCGGACCGAGACAGCCTGAATATTCCTTTTGGTCGCCGTCGTCTGACAGGAAAGGAGGCGTAGCTGTGCTTGTTAATCCGTATGGGGCATTCAAAGATGCAGTGCCGTACCTACGTGAACGCTGGAGTGCGCACTTCATGGCGGTTCGCGGAACGTTGGATGGGAATGCTGTCACGGTGTGCAACATTTACGCTCCCTATACCCATCTGAAGAGAGAATCCTTTTACACAGCACTGCACGACATCGAATTTGTCAAGGAGGATCTCCTACTCATTGGTGGGGATTACAACTGTACCCTTGATGGCATATCGGACCGGATGTATCATTGTGCTACGACTGATCATGATTCTCCCACACTCCGCAGTTTGCTGACAACGTGGGGGTCTTGACCCTGTTGCCATCGCCAGGCCGACTAATTGGGATTCGGAAGGGCTCCGTCGGCATTACGACGAGACTCACACCTACCGTTATTCGGTTAAAGGTATTGGGGAGGCCACATCGCGACTTGACCGCTGGTATGTGTCGGCCAAAGCGATGGCATGGACTGCGGCATGGAATACCTTGCAACTGGGAGCGAAAAGGGACCACTTGGCAGTCAAACTGCACGAGCGATCACCGGACGACTCCAAACGGGTTCAGAAACATTCGCGTATACACCCAGTGCCAGCGTACGCGGAGAAGGCTGTGCGGGCTGCCACGACCCAACTACTGCAAGAATTCCTGGACAAATTAGAGGGCGAAGCTTGGGGGCGGATACAGCGGCAACTTACTGGGACGAATTAAAAACGGCCATCGCTCGTCGGACACGTATCTGCATACGGGAACGCAAAACGCACCCTGCGCAATTCACTCAAGCAAAAACTAGCCCGGCTCATTCGCCAACAGCAACGATTAGTAGAAGCTCCCACTGATAGCCCAAAAACAATGGAATGCATCACGGCTGAATTCGACGGGCTCTCGTTGGATGACTTTACTGAGCCCACCAGGGCAGCGCGATTGCGACGCGCGATAGCTGAGTGCAAACAACAGCGCGCGGCCGTTAAACACCAACAGCTTTTCCGAGCCGCCACCATTGGACGGGGAAGACCACCCGGACTTTCTTCCGTCTGGTGTCGACCAAGTTTGGCGACAATGTCATTCACCGCTTGGATACAGTACCTAGGGCACCGTGGAGAGGAATACATAAAAGCAGATATATTAGCTGATGCATGGCAACCTATACTTCAAGAACAAGATACCACGAGGAACAATGTAGATGAAGTTGCGGCTTGGGCGGAGACTCAGCAAAGGAGAGACCGACACAACAGGCGATCGATGCAGACTTCACGGAAGCGGACGTACGTCGAGCGCTGCGGAATTTAAACACGGGAAAGCAGCGGGCCCTGATAGACTTGAAAATGGCTGGTATCGGGACTTCGAAGACGTTTTGGTGCCAATCTTAACCACGCTTTACAATCTTTGGTATACGGCCGGGCATTTCCCTCCACCTTTCTAGAGGCGGATATCTTCTGCCTCAAGAAACGTGGGTCTATGAGCAATGCTCCTCACTTTCGCCCATTGGCGCTGCTCAACACTGACTTTAAAATTTTACACGGATGCTGGCCAGTCGAGTAGGTATTACGCTGCCGGATGTAATACATCCGAATCAAAATGGTTTTGTGCCGGGCCGCACCATTCACAAAACACTGGATATATACGAAGCAGCACAACGCATGGTCATCGCCGACCCAGATCAAGAGGATACAACTGCACTTCTGCTAGACTTCAAGATGGCTTACGACTCGCTTGATCGTGCTTGTATGTTCACGGTATTGCGGAAGATGGGGTATCCGGAGCGTTTGTACGGTCTGTCGCGGTCAAACACACAGATACGTCTGTGTGTTTCCTGGCGAATGGTACCGAGTCTCGCCGCATCAGTGTTACAAGTGGAATCCGACAGGGATGCCCACTGGCGCCGTTGTTATTTATTACTGGTTTGGACCGCTCTACAGAAATCTGAATAGTTTTATGGGCTTCCGGGGCATACTGCTACAATCCGCGGCAGGGAATTTTGAGCTGAGGGTTGCTGGTTTTGCTGAGAATACTGCGGCTTTCGTGAGATATCCCGAAGACATCCCAACCTTGATGAGGCACCTGGGCCGGTTCGGGAAGGCGTCGGGGCTTCTGATTAACACGGGGAAAACTCTCGTTATAGCGCTCCACACTAAAGGCCCTCAACCGCATATGACACTTCCTGCGGAGTTGAGGTATCAGGCCACTCACGCCGCTTGTCGTTACCTCGGACTACAAGTAAGAAGTGCGGTTCCGGCAGATACCTCCTGGACGGTGGCTACTCGGAAACTGGAAATCAAACTAAGACTAGCGAGTAAAAAACGCTCACTGTGGATCAGCGTAGCCTCGTGGTAGCAGCCATAATTATACCGAACTTGATCTACATTGCCAGACATGCATGGCCTGACACAACCGTTGTTCATGGTATGTCCGCGAGAATCGGCAATTACGTGTGGCACGGGCTTTTCGAACCGGAAGTGCGAGGGGTGAGCGCGTGGACTGATGCTGGCTTGGCTGAACTGCCACGCTCGACCGGGGGAATCGCCCTTCCGAATCTGAGAGCGGAGGTCTACGCAATGGCTGCGATGGCAGTCGCTCGATGGGCAGAGTTCGGCACCCGAGCCTCACATATTGTCGGTGACATCCTGTTTCACGCTGGGCGTGAAGGCGTCGCCTCAGGGATCTATATTACGCCAGAATTCGTCATGGCTACGACTACGGAGTGCGCCGTCGGGACTCTATGTGGAGCACGGGGAGAGATCTCATTGCATGTGAAGGTGTACCGGGGCTCGATTCGACATTTCTCGCCACTCAGCAGAGCACCGCTCTGGACGCATTCACCACAGGAGGACTCCAGACGTCTTGGCAGGACAGAACATTGAGAATGGACTGCAGACTCTGGCTCGGGAGATTGGAGGTTGCGCAGCAGATGCAGTCGCATGCACCCACTGGCATATTTCGTGCTGAATGGCTACCGTTTGCTGACATCAATGTGATTCAAGTCACTACACGCACAGGAGATCGGACATCACTGACGGCCGTCAATGGCTGGGCGACACACCTGCACACGTTGATCAGGGACGTTGTCCAGTGGAAGAGGTTGGATAAAGGCCAGATATACTTTTTTTATGACACGGTCACCAAGAGGCTGGGCAGTGATACGGCGGAATACCTCGCGTGTTTATTAGTAGTGAACTTCCCGGCTATTGCCAGGATGCGCAGTTACGACGATGAGTTACGTATAAATGCCACGCCTGCTGACCACCCGGTGATTGTTCAAGTACGCGAGGCAGCCACAGTCGAAATTATCATCGGCCCGAAGGTAACTGGTCCACCTACGCATTTGGGACTTGATTCTCACCGAATGCTGGGGCGTAAGATTGGCCAGTACATGGTATCGGAGGTGGATGTGCGAGCAGTACATCCCCACTCTCTTTGAGCCGCTTGGTGTGCCTGTCGGAAGGGCGGAAGCAGAGGAGGCGCAAACGTAGTGCTTATAAAGAGCGAGTAGGTGCTGCCTCGACCAAGGCGGGCCACCACAGTCGCCTCACGCTGGAAGGGAAATGGTAGGAATTTAGCAAGCAAGCGGTGGCCGGTCTTGCCAAATTGGAATGGAGACGTATTTGCCGCATCGTCGTAATGGGGTCATGGTGAGAGCAGCTGCTGCTGCGCCTAAAACACCATGCTCTCTCCACTTAAGATCCTGCAAATAACAAACTGGGCTGCCCCATGTGGGGTGTGTACATCTGCACGATGTCACATTTTACCACATCTTCTGGGAGTGTCGCGCAGCCACCACGCTGCGCCGTCATTTTCTTCAGGCATGGAGAAGCCTGGGCATGGGAGAAGGTGGCCAGGAAACGGCGATTTTGGACTGCGACTACCGGAAGAACCTGCAGGACTGTGGGCCATCATGGACGACGTCAAGACGGTGCTCAATGACCCCCACCTGCAGCTTGCTGAAGCAGTCACGACCATGGCGGCGAGTTGCTGGAGACTGGGAGCTGCAATTTACCTCAAAGCAGTATGGAGATGGAGAGTCAATCATTTCGACCCCTCAAAATTTAACGGCTGGGCACCACACACCGGCTTTGCTGCACCAACTCCAGCATGGATATAATACTGTTGACATTTACGTGCAGGCGCAGTTCGCTACAGGAGTTGGTGTCGCAGCTGCTGACATAATGAGGCGGCCATTGAACGGAACTGCAGGAGTGAACCTCAAACAGCTTCCGAATGCAACGGATCGACTTTACATTTTATTATTTGGGGTCGCGCCAGTGGTAAGATGAAGAGGTCTGCTAGCGAAGCCATTGTGCTACGATTGGAGAGATACAATGCATCGCCGGAGACCTGTGGATAGGTGCCATGTCGTACGTGACTACTCGAGTAAGTGTTCAGGCTGCTGGGGCACTAGGGCTACTCGCTGGTCTGGCGGAGTGCGCCCACAAGCGGTATTCACCCCTGTATGTAATCGGGGACACCAAACACATTATCGGCCAACATCGACACAGACGGTCTCCGCGGTCCAAGGCGTTGGGTCCGACTTGTTGGAAAAGTTGCCGCCACCTTGAGCGATTAGAAATCCATGGTAGGCAAGTACATTCGAGGGATCACAACAAAATGGTGGACACGCTGGCGGGTACAGCGACGAGGGACAGGAAGAGTATACAACAAACGCTGCGCGGAGACGCAGGGATACTCACGACTTGGGAGAAGGTCCAACGGAATCAGGAAACGGATATGGATGAATATGATCACTTATCCGACCTTACTTATATTTTGTATTGGGCATGGAGGCTCATTATCGCCCAATGAACGATGTGCTTTAAGTTTGAACCAATCAAAATATTTCGAGTCATGGCTATCAGCCAATCTAAGTGTGGAAGATGTGGTAGGTCCTCTAAGCCAGCCATTCCGACGTATCGGGTCGGATGGACACGAAAATATGTGTATCTCCATACATTGATGTAGTGACGAGCATATCATTTGCACATTTGCATTCTATCCGACGCATCCGACCAGGATGGGCTTAAGCGAGCTCAAGCCTGGCAACACCAAGCGAGCTCAGGTGACAGCCATCAAGGCGTTCAAAGTCTTTGTGAAGGCAGAAAATGTAGAGTTCGACTTTGTCAAGCAATGCATTGAAAAGAATGTCACTGGTAAGTGTTTTGTGTCTGTGTTAGATATGTTCGGTATGTATCTTGCATTTCATGAAGGTAAGAACGGCAAGCCACTTGCCCGGAACACCTCTATGCAGTACTACAGACAAAGTAAGATGTGGCTCTGTGAGGTTTTTCCAGCGCAACGAACATTGTCGAAGCAATGTTGCTTAGCATGGGGAAGACCCTCGAGAGCTTCTGTATGAAGCGAGATGGCAAAGTAGTTAACAAAGCTCCACCGTGCTCAAAAACCGATTTTAAAAAATAATGCTGTATTTGTATAAGAATTCATGTACCTCTAGTGGTTACCAGGACGCAGCGCTGCTGTGTTTGCTGTGGTTCCTGTTTGGACGAGCTTCCGATCTGTCTCTCGTCCGCAAGCAGAACCTCTCCGTTGACGCAGCCAACGTGTACTTCGTGTGCTTCATCCGCATCAAGATGTCCGAGGAGTAGGGCTTGTCGTTGTTCCCGGATGCCGACTTCATCACCTGCCCGCTACACGCTATCGCGGTGGCGCTCATCACTCAGTCGGCTCCGTCCGTCGCCGTTCTGGACAACTTGCCCGAGATACCGGTGGAAGCCGCCGTCACACTGTCGCCGACGACGCCGCTGCTGGAGGTGTTGAACAACCCCGACGAGTTCACCGCACTTGACGCCGCGGCTGTCGCTTCTTCCAAGCCCGCTGCTGTTGTCCCGACCATCTTCTCGCACGTCAACCGTTTGCTTGATCGCGTCGCGTGTTCTGCTGGGTCCTGTCGCCTCTGACATCGCACTCGTTTCGGCGCGGCGTGGCCTAGCACGTGAACGCGTGTGATGGCCTCACAGAACGCTAAATCTTCGATCGTGGTGCCTGAAACATGTCTACGACAAACAAGGGGTTTAATTATATCTTCAACACAAGCAGAGAATACCACATGGTTAGCAAAGCCCTCAGTGGACACGCCACCACAGCTCGCGTGAAGTCGTTCGACCTGAAGCCGTTCGACACTGAGGCACAAGAGAAGATTGCAGGTCTCCAGCGCTCATTGTTCACGACCTGCTACCAGATGGAGAGCTCCAAGTACAACGTAAGTCAGAGAGTAGTCGATTTGCTTACAGCTTACCTCATCTTGCATTACCCCCTGATTAAGAGCCTGGATGCAGATGCCCTCGCTGTTAGACGTCTGGAGGGGCCGGCGGTGAATTGCGGCGCGTCAGTCGCCGAGCTACTCGCATGGTCTTCACACCTCGCCACCTATGGAAACACCAAGCCAAGCCTAGAAGAACAAGCAGCTGCCACGCACAAGGAACAAACCAGCCAGAGCAAGATCATCGACCATCAAAGCGGTGTGATTGACCATTTAGTCGCGCACATCAAGCGCCAAGACGAGCGTCTCGACAACCTAGAAGCTAAAACGAAGGGAGCCCCAGCACAAGTCAAGAACAACAAGCGTCAGCAAAACCAAGCCAAGAACAAGAGAAACCCAAGCGTCAACGGACGTCGGTGACTTACCTTCATGTGACGTGGTTCGAGTGGTACGCGCAGGAGCCGCGCTGGATGGCGGATGCCCAAACGCGACAGCGGTCGAACGCGAAGCAGCTCGTGGGCTTGATGAAGCTCTTCGTTGCCGACGACTTGGTGCTGGACCCTAGCACTGCCTGCTACCGCGACCATGTCCTGGAGCTCGGAAAAAGGCGGAGGCTGCCGTACTGACCTTTCTCAACGCCCGCAAGATCAAGTCGCGCGGCTCCACAGCTATCCGCAAGTACCTTCACGAGCTGTACAAGAAGGGTGAGCTCAACGACAGGATCGCCCGGTACCTTCAGCTTCGCCGTGCTTCTGCCATTCAAGATCCAGACCGTCAAGACGCCCTTAATCCTGTAGCAACTGCACTCTAGACGACATACCCACGCAAGAAGCATAGCAATAGCAACCGACAACATAAGGTGGCAAGCACAACGTCTATTACATGATCAGCACAGCATTAGTTGTCCACAACCAATACAACACATGGAGTAAGTCATGGCAACGGCTGGAATCGAACCAGCAACCTCGGGGCAAGCCCTGCGCTCTTCCAATGAGCTTCGCCGTCGGTGGGTGGGTAGGGGCAAGATCCGGTCGACTCAAAGGTCGTGTTTGGCTGTGAGGCCTGTACGGCCTGAGAGGGTAGGCTACTTGCGCACTTCGGCTGAAAAAGGAGAGTGAGAGCGAACAAATTCTGTCGGCGAGGGCTCAGCACGACAGCCACTAACTCGCCGCGTGTCTATTTACTCTATAGGTGGCGATTGTCTATTGGCAGATAATTTAACCAATAGGATTGAGAACGAGTGGCCGACTCTGCCTTAATAGTGGCCCCCACCCGGGGATCGGCCTTCATTGTTGAATTTGACGGCTGGAGAGCACATGGCTCCCGAGCCAAATTTGTATGAAAAAGAAAAGGGCTGATTTCTCAGCGTACAGGCCGTTTCAGGCCATTTCCTTACGCCTATAAACAAGGCTACAGGCCACGTTGACCATCCCGAATCCCATCCGATCTGATTCACCTATCCCTTGTAGTACAGTAAAATACCATCTACGTCTGTTTAGTGTGTAGGGACCCAACGTACCATTTACGGGTACAGGTCCGATAGGTCCTCTGGTCGGATATTTTATGGTATGGCCCCTTGGCTAATTAAAATGGAAGACGCAACGTAAGTGGACGCCGCGGCCGACTGCCGCATAGGAGGACGGCACGAGACGGGGAGGCGAAAGTCTGGACCGGGATAAGCTAACAATTGACATAGGGGCAATAGTTAGATCGGACATCGGACGTCGTTAGAAACTAAGTGACATCAATGTACCTCACTGAAAACAAAACGTTCGCCAGAAACGTCAAGGCCTTCGTCTGGGTGTTCCCTAGCCAGCCAACTGGTTCCAGCGAAGTACGATACGTACCGAGCAAGAGTTTGGTCCTTGGCGAAGGCAACAAACAAATTGCGTTGCTCCTTCGGAGTGGCGTACCAAATCCGCTGTCTGCTGTCTTCTGCCTCGACGTGTCCAGAACGTAGTGGCACGTCGAACTTGCCCATGTCTTCCCAGCTAAAATCCCAAATGCGTCGTCGTTGGTGGAATACTTGACATGGTCAGTGGAGTACGTGTTGCCGCGGTTGTTGCCAAGCCAGCATCGGCCAGCACGAAGGCTCTGGTTCGAGAAGTTACATACCCATGAAAAGCTACTGTCCAATAGTCCGGGCAGCACTAAAATCGTTGGTTTGTCTTCAACAGCGTCTCCGCCGGATTGGCTCTCCGCGTACGACTTGAGGAGGCGATGCATTGTGAGGCAGGGTATGGGAAATACAATATAAAATGTTATGCGGTGTCAATGGTGATCCATAATAACGATTGCAATACCGAAGAACACAATAATAGTTATTGCAATAATTACAATGTATTTTTAGCGATTTTAGGGAGTAGAAAAGCCACCCACGCCCACGGAGCATGCTGAAAGCTATAAACATCGTCTCCCAGAAGCGTGGGTCAAACGGTTGGAGAAAGAAAATACAATACTATTCAGTACAATTTTTATTATACTGACGGAATAAATTATAATTGCTTTTAGTGCATTTAAGTATAATATCCGTAATACTAATTTTACATTATTTTTCCCAGGCCCTGTTGTGAGGATATACCCGTCCAGGATGACATTGTGCGTTTCCGCCACGTATCCGCGCGCTTTGATGAGCTCCACGGTGGACTTACCGACATCCGAGTCCAGCTTGACTTGCTCGGCTTCCCCAACTTGTTCCAGGGGTACGGGTTTACACGAAGGGCACCGGCGATGGATCTCCGTCGCCCAAGACGAAAAGCTGAGGTGGTCGAAGTTGAAGGCCGTCCTCCGAGGCGAGGAAGCCGACCTAAGTTACAGTGTAGCTAGGGATGCGTGGAAGATGGCGGACAAGTTCGTTCTAAGCGAGGATAGCGTGATATACATCGTCGGAACGAACCGTCGGAGAGGGACGTCAACCTAAAGGAAACGACGATGCGTCTAGTAGTACCTCAACGATGGTTCAGGAAGTGTTGCAGAGCTGTCACGCCTCATTGGAGGGAGACCACCAGGGTGTCGGTTGGACTTACCACCGAGCCAAATTGACTATTATTGGATCGGACTATACGCGGATGTCGAACGCCTTGTGAGGTCCTGCCCGGACTGCGGCTCGAGTAAAAGCCGTCCACAGCTCTGAGGTTACTCCCCAGGAAACGTATTGGCGGAGAGACCGTTCCGATTGGTGTCAATGGATTTCGTCATACCGCTACCGGAATCTCGGCGAGGCAACACAGCGTGGCTACTGTTCCAATGCTGTTCGTCATGGGTAAGGCTATGTCGGACACTACTGCTCTGAAGGTGGCGCAAGCTTTCGAGGAATATGTTCACCGAAGATTCGGAGCGCCTACGCTGATCCGACACGATCGAGACCCATGTTTCATGAGCGAGGTTTTCCAGGCCTTTGAGGAAATTATGCAATCCAGGTCAAGCGCAACACTAAGCTACCAGCCCCAGGCAAACAGACAACAAGAACGGACAGAGAAAACGGTATGCAGTCGGTTCGAGTATTTGCAGAAGACCCATTGAAGCAAGATTGGGACGAGATCGCTGAACGATTGATTTTCGCTTTCAACAACTCACAGGATGAAACTCGGAAGGATACTCAGTTTACCTCGTTCATGGGTGGGACGCCCAGTTCACGCTGTGGGCGATGGCCTCGTCACTCAAACGAGGAATTGAGGGCAGACCGACGCCCGGCGTGGCGCTGAGAAGTGAACCGACAGCAATAAATTGCATGGAAAATGGCGATGGAATACCTGAGTGTCGACAAGGCTCGGAGAACAAGGGAGCACAACGAGTCGTTAAATCGACGCGAGAGCGCAGCATTACCGAAAGACGGAGAGCAGAGAGAGTCGGACGAGTCCCCGATGACAGCTCGGAGGATGAGTGACATCGAACCCTCGGGCGTTCCCGGGACAGAAACACCGAACACCAACCCTCGGAGGGGTAGCCGACAGGGTCAGAGGCAACAGAAGATGTTCCAGGAGTAACACCGAGGTCCCTGTTCCAGCCTGGAAGTAGAGTGTGGTTGTACATGGATCGAGTCAAGTCAGGTTTGACCAAGAAGTTAACCCATCTGAGTCCATTTAAAACGAAATGATCGTTAACTATTAAACCTCAAATAGGAGTTACGCACACCATTCAATAGCCGCGTGTCTGTACTACATAATAGAGCCCTTACTTTACGAAAAATATGGGGTACAACCAAAGTTATGGCGAATTGAAACATGTGTCTCCGTGCTCTAATACAAGAGGCCAAATATTGTTTTTCAGCATAAATAATCTACATACGCTTCTGAATCGAACTATGCCACCTAGAACGCTCAGAAACGCCTAGAACCGCTCGGAAATGACACGAGAAGTCTGCGCTCGTAAACGATCATTTCGAATAAAATGTTTCGCTCGCGAGTCCAAACCATGAAGTAGCCAATCAGAAGTGCCAAAAATATATTTCAACTAATCCGATGACAACCTACCTTGCTGCTTTCGACCGGAAAGATGCTGCTAAACAGCACGGCTCATTTCGATGTAGTTTCACAGCCATTGTGGCAGCAGCTTCGGCAACCAACAGAGCCACGACGAGAATGACCCTGCGCACTTCCATTTTTCATTGTCGGGAAATGCGTCGCCCTCCTTGGGACGTGCATCCGTTCGTAGAACGCAGAGACGTATTCAAACCGTCGCAAGCTTTCAATTCGGAGTCGCAAGCTTTCGATTCGGAGCGGTTAGCCTTGTCGCAGTTTTCTCGCTTCCCGCTTGGATACGAAAAATCGATACATTGGCTTCGAAGCACTCTAGCAAACCCCTCAAAAGGGTTTAGCAATCATTTTGTTTTAAATGAACTCATCTGTGGCATGGATCATTCAGAGTCAAGAACCGGGTCGAAGAATTCGCCTACGAGTTGAAATTACTAGACAGGAGCAGGTACAGGCTTACCGGTGGTGCACGTGTCCCGACTCAAAGCCGTGAACAAGTTTGCAGACCGACCGAGTGTTCGGCTAGCACCCGAAGTGATCGAGGACACGAGACTGGAGTTCGACGCAGAACTGTTACCAGAAGATAGTTGGGAGTCCGACCGGCGAGCAGGCGAGTACGAGGTGAAGTCGATCCTAGACGACCGGTCCCCACTGTCAACGAGCACGAGTTGGACCGTCCGAGAGTTTAAAGTGAATTGGGTCGGATATGATGAGCCCACCTGGGAACCAGCAGCTAATTTATATTGTGGAGGGCACCTCTACGATTACCTGCGAGCTAGGCGGAGCGAACGACGGTTGCAAAAGGTACAAGACGCTGACGAGGACTAGTTTGGAGGACAACCGAGGATTGAACTGTCTATACGTTGATACAGCCCGTAGTGACAGACGAAGATTACTACTGTATTGAACTGGGTGCCACTGACAATTACGAGCGGTCAGACCTCTGAGGAGGTTCGGTCACAATGTCGACGTGACGAGTGAACTGTCTGCAGGGCCAATGCAGCCTACAGGGGCTACTACTGCATTGAATTTGCATAATTACATGTGATGTGAACGATTTCAAATGGATATGAATAAATGGAGAAAACTTGAGCTTACGAGCTGCCACTATAATGAACTACGAACTTCGGACGGATTGAAGGCAGCTAGAGCGAGGAAATGAGAAAATACCAGAGGGTTAAATCTTCGTGGTCGAAGAAATGTCAGTCAAGACTGCCAAGTCGGACGTCTGGTCGGCGGGCCCACCAGCAGCAATAGGAGCGGGTGCAGGGACCGAAGAATCATCGGTCATGTCCTCGTCCTGTTCCCCTGATGCAGGACCTTGAGGAATTTCGGCCGAGGCTTGCGTGACCCATGGGGCAGTGACCAAAGCCAGAGACAGGGACTCATCCACCATGAGGCCGGACACCACCTCCGCTTGAGTCATGCCACGAGGCACGAACGAACAACGACACCGGCAGGGTTTCACGGAGCGAAGGTGGTGTTGAAGGGATAGCTCGAAGGCGCATCGACCCAACAGTTACGCCAGAACTGGCGAGCATTCACAGTGGCGAGTTCACCACACCAATCCTCGGAGGTAGGAGCACTTCAAACAGGTACATGAACTAAGCGGGTTCCAGCATAAACTCGGCCGGGCACGAGGTTGTTGGGCCGTTTAAGGCACCAGTCCTCGCAGCGATACACCATCTGCTGACATAGACGATCGGTCAAAGGTTGTGAGCCTTATTGAACTCGGCCCAAGCCGCCCAAAAGGCGACGACCGAAGGATCCTCACCTGAGCCAGACTCCGAAGGAAGGCCTCGACCGAGGCGACGTGGACCCGGTGACGACGCTCCCACATAGCGAGGCCGAGGTCTGCTTTTTCAGTCTTGTCGGTGGAAGTCCCTCGAAATTGGCGCCACATCTTGATCGAGCGAGCCAACTCGATAAGGCGAGTAAAAATCGTCGTTCCAGGAGGATGCTGATCGAGACCGAAGCAGCAAGAAGTGTCGGGTAATAGCTGACGCACTCGCTGTCACGGGTGGGCTGGATTCGTCAGATCCGCTATGGCATAAATCCCAGCCACCGAGCACGGAGACTCGACACCCATTGCAATGGGCGGAGTCAGGCTGCAGTTGTTCATTTGACACCAGGTTTCCTGGGCACCCGGTGCTGTGAATCTCGATGTCAGATATGAACCAGCCATCAAGAAAAGCCGCTGAGAAGCTGTACCAGGAGCAGAAGGCACGGCCGGTGCGAAAGTGTTGGGGTCCGTGCCAGGAAACGTTGACAGCGTGGACGTCCCTGGGGTGTGCGGTCGCCGATGCACCGACTGAGCGCCAGCAAGACGCCCACATGCACGACCGGCTGGAGCTACTGAAGCATCGGCGGCGTCTGCAGTCGAATGGACAGGAGCCGTTGGAGCCGACGATAACGTGACCGAGACAGCACCCTGGGAATACGAAGGGGGCACCGCCACCGAGGCCACCGTCGTCACCACAGAAGCCACCACCGACACAATGGACGGCTGCGATACCGTAACAGCCGACAGGCGCGGTGGTCCCGGGGCAGACTGCGTCATCGCTGGCGAGGTCGACGATGGGACAACCGAGCAGTTATGAGTGACAGGTGTCACAGGCGATGCTGGAGTTTGATAAGCGTCGGACGATGACGGGTAGCCGATGATAAAGTCGTCCGGAGCTTCCAGAGTCTCCATCTCCCTCTGAGAGGGCAGGGTAGCCAACACCGAGGTACTACGGGTATGCCATCCGTCACGACGAGGTGGAGAAATCACCGCCGAGGAAAACGGCCCATACACAAGAATCGCAGCCGCCTGAGCCCCAGTGATGACTTCATCACCCGACAAGTCAATGACTTCGGTCGGAGTCTGAAGCACCGAGGATCCAGCGACAGGCGTATGCGTAGGCGAGACCGGCGGTAATCCAGGCGGAGGACTCGGTGGCGACAGAGCGGCCGGAGATGGAGGCGGCGAGCCAGGCGAAGAGCTCGGTGACGACGGAGCAGAGACCCTGCGCTGGCGGTGCTGGACGTGAGCCGGCCGAGGATCCAGAGACTCGACCTTGGGCCCGAGCCTTCCGATCAAGCGACGGCCGGACCAACCGCTTGCTAGCCGGGAGAGGCGACCTCGGTGACCCTGGGGCGGGGTTAACCGGCGTGACGTGGTTCCGGAGACGCTTGCGCATGTTCCGACGACGTTGAGACACCGACAACGAGAGTGGTACGTCGTACGATTCCTCAGCGTCATCAGCACCAGCTACCGAGGCCTAAGCAGGAGTTTCCGACTCCTCACCTGAGCCCGGGACACCCTGGTCGCTATCCTCCGAACTCTCGGAGGAATCGCTTCGGCTACGCTTTGAGGTCACGCTCGGTGTCGCCAACCCACGGTGCTCCCAGTCAATGTCGCCAGCAGTGATACCTAAACGAGGATAACAAAGTGACGTTAGAAGAAGTGGCGCCGCTGGGCAAAATACATAGAAAGACTTACCAGCAGAGGCAAGCACCAAGATGTCGACATCAGGACGTTGAAGGCCGAGTGTTGGCGCAGGATGGCGTTCGCGCGCTTCAAACTCGCGACCTGCGCCTCCAGTGCTTCAACCTTAGGCGGAACCGAGTCCGCCGTCTCTTGGTCCGACGTAGCGAACTCCGACCGAAGCTTGACCAACTGGTCGGTATACGCGACGAGGTCGGCCTTGAAGCGTTCTCGGTCTTGGTGAATGAACCTCTGTGCCGAGGTCAACAAAGCTTCCGCGGACCTCGCTCGGGCAGCCCATCCCGCCACGACGCTGTCGTGATTGAGCGATCGCCGAGTTCGCCTGGAGGAGCTGCTGGATGGCTTGATCGTGGTCCACGCGGAGAATATCCAGCGTCTCGCGAGCGCGGATCTCGTCGCTCGACGCCTGGTTGCTGAAGATCTCACACTTCTCCCGCTCCTGAGTTTTGGCCAAAAGCCGATCCTCGGTGTCGGCGAGCTGGACCTTGAGCTCGGAGACCTCGTTGCGGAGGCCAACGATAAGCTCATCCTCGCCTGGAGGAAGCCAAGGAGGTGCCATAGCAGCCGGCAAATCCTCACCGAGGTTTCTGGCGCACTCCATGCGACTGTCCAACGCCAAACTGACCCAGCTGGAGGAGCCGCTGCTTGACCAGAGTCGAAACCAAAGGATCGGTCGGGGCAGCAGGTGATTGAGTACGGCTGATCGAGTCGGTTTGAAAGCCGACCGAGACTAGGCGGGGTGCGCTTGAACCGGGCGACCCGGAGACCGATGCAGAAGCACCACCGAGCAGGTAGGACAGGATGGTGGCGTCACCGGAGACAGACCGTCTTGAATGACACTGACGGAAGGCGGGCCGCCATCCGGCTGTTTTGTCACCTGCGCCGAGCCTCCAGAAGAGTCAGAGGCGTCGGTCGAGGCCTCAGAGGCTTCCTGGAGACACGGATGAGGACGAAGACCAAGCACAGAGGCGTCAGGAAATGGCGGAGGCATACAGGAGATGCAAGGAACTACTGAACGTACATCGTCCGTCGGGTGCAGATCATGGAGAGCAGTAGGCGTTGCATGGCTCGGGAGACGCGACAGATCGGCCATAGATCGAGGCTGAAGGCGCCACGACGAGCACTACCTGTGGAAGCTTGCGTCGAGTCGGGGACAGTTGTAGCGTTGGGTTTTGTCCCTGCTTACCAGTTGCTGATAACCGAAGTTTCTTTTGGTGAAAGGAGGTGACGACGCCATGATCTCATTTCCCGCGCAGTAGTTACACTGGAATGATATATAATCGACCGAGGTTATAACCTCGTTTTGTATCCATCTTGGTATCGTACCCTCGGCCATTTAGAGACAGCTCCAGGATCTCCAACTGAGATCTGTTCCCACTTGATATTTGTATTTAGATATAGGACTAGCTATAGGATGACCTACAGAGTCTCTCAGAGCCGTACAAAACCATAAATCAGCAGTCTTCCCCACGAGTCATCAAGGGTCAAGTCCGTCTTCTACCAGTCTAATTAGCTTATCTTAGGGTCTGGATACGCTCGGCTACGTGGGATACCTGTCAGCGAACTCAAGGTACATTGAACCGAGGGTTTGTTGCTGGCCAGTTAAGAGATTAGAGTGGCCGAGTGTTGGGAGAGACGAGGAGCGTCGTCTCCCATTTATTATAGTGGAACTGAGTGTGCCAGACTTATTTTGCTACCCACCGAGCTTTTACCTCGGCAAACCCGTATTAGGCTTGACAGCCGGTACCCTTCCTTCTGAGGGACTGCGGGGTTCGCACGCCCTCGCTCGTGGCTAGTGGTGCGACTCCTTACGCCGGGTGGGTTGTAAACAATCTGTACACCCAAGTTGGACTAATACAACCTGGGTGTACAAATGGTTTACAACCCACCCAGCGTAAGGGTCGTTCCTGGTCTTCGGTATTGATTCAACGCTCGTTGACCGTTGAAAGAGAAACGAGTGTTGTTGGTGGTACCCATACCATTTGATAGTGAGATTTTCTACGTATCCCTACTCGACAACTGCTACGTCTAGCAATCACCGTCCACAAAATACAAGGATTAACATGCCCTAAAGTTATCTTCCATTCTATTTCAGTACCTAGTGCTTCGTTTGCGCATGCTGCGCTTTCGAGGGTCCGCAGCCGTGACAATATCGCTCTTACGTCACCGCTAGCTTTAAAAAAGTGTCGACATCAAAGGAACAGAGTCAAATATTTTGCAAAGAGGAAGCGCGAATACAACATGCTGTAACGAAAACCAAAACGATTCGTATGATGAAATCACTGCTATGAAGTCAATAGCACTGCGCCACAAATGACTGAATATTCATAATATGAATGACTATTCAATCCCCGGTGGTAACTTACCATGAGCAGTGACGACGAAAGCGCGTATCCTCGTCCAGAATATTCCAGGCGGCTTCGCAAAGTGCCATACTGACATAAATACTACCCTTTGACATCCCAGTGGAGGCACCAGATTCCTCTACATGTAGTTGGTCGTCCGTGGCCATAAAGTACATCAAACCATCGATCAGCGAAATTGGTGTGAATCAATTAATGCTACCTCGGTGAGAATTTTCAACCATTGACTGTAACTTATGCTAACTCTTTATTCAATTAGCTGCCTTTTTCGATAATGACAGTGACCCTATAGCGATATTTAAGCTACGTTTACGGTTGTGCTTGAACAATTGCTGTCATTGTCCAATTAGCTCTATAGCCGAGAGCCGGCGCAGGATGACATCGCATAATCCAAGCTTCGAGTCTCCAGCACGGTCCCTATGCCATCATGCCCTCCAGCAACCTGTTGCTAGTTCACTTGCTTCAACACCAATGAAACGAAAATCGGGTCAAGATTCGCAGCATGGGTATGAGGTTTCGCCTTCGTCCAAGCGTTCTCGACGCAGTAGTGATGACACTACAAAAGACACCGCAGTACCAAGTAATACGAGTGCGGTCCATGACACGCTGGATCCCACTACAAAACGAGGGCGTTATCTTCTGAGCGCAGCGGAGAGAAGGTGCGAGCAGTGTGGACGGACAAATGCGGCGCTTGCAGAAGAGAAAAGACGTCGGCTTGAATTTCACAAGCCGAAGGGCCCATTTTATGCTGACCTACTCATGGCTATCAGGGCCAAGATCAGCATTGCTAGCGTTGATTCAATCTTTTATAAACCTGCTCGTTTGCGGGGATGCTGCGTTGCAATGGTTACTCCCATTGCCAACTTCCAGTCCCAAGTTTGAGTCCCAAGTTTGAATATACCCAGTATTCGATACACTGTCAATTGCCTCCATTTAGTAATACAATGCTAGCCCAGAAGGACGTCTGAAATGTGGTGCCCACAGCTGGAGATATTAAGGCCAATTAGAATCGATACATATCGTAATTTCATCCAATGCAAACGCCAGATTGTGTGACATCTCGGCTCCATAGTTAAAAGTGCTCACAAAGTGGCTCCGCGATCATAGATATGACTAGCCGAGTGGAGCCCGCAAGCGGGGCTCTGTGAGCAACGTTTAAACCAAGCGGTCTCGCTTCGCTCAGCAGTGGACAGGTGCGGAGACATTTAAGCCAATTAGGAGTGGCATCTCGGCCCCATAGTTAAGGATCCCGAAAGTGCTTACAGGATTATAACTTATATCTGATGTCCCATATAAAATGGGTTTGGGGTCGGTACTGTACTTTAAAAATAATTCCGTTTGGGGGAGTAGGCTAGAGCAACAGTAAATGGACAGCACAAAACATGCACTTCGGAAGCTGTGTAGTTTACAGCTACATGTATATGTATAAAGTATAGCATAGAACACAACCAAACAACAAATCAAATCTCTTCCTGAGAGTGGGTCTTACATCTCCGAATCCGGCGGAGTCCCGCCGCATTGAATCCGCCGGCTCCGGCGGACATTTTGTAGCCATCGGGGAGGGGTGACCTACCCGAGAACCGAGGATTGATGATGCCAACATCTTGGTACGTTTCCCGGAGCATAAAAAGAACTCCGATGATGGAGCCAGAGTGGAGCCACAGGTTCTCACGGAAATCCAAGAACTTGCTACCAAATTGAGCATGCTTCCCGATATACCACCGACTCAGGTTGAGATCCTCGACTGCGTATTTGTGATCAATCTGTTCACACAGTAAGCACAAATATCAGTTTTGAACATCTTCGGTTAACTTTCGGTTGCAACGATTTCTCACCTTTGTGACGTCCGGATGTCCTTGAACGGCTCCACGAGGTCATCAACTTTGAACACCACTTTGTCAATCCCATCTACTGTTAGCTGTACCAAATTGAAGTTGTTCTTGGCAGCCACGACTGCGTCCATCAACTTAAACCGTTAGTACGTCGCGCAGCCGTAATCTTCCCACCTCGCAAATAAATCGAGATTATCTGTTTTCTCAATGGCTTGATCGCGAATCGGATCCACTGAGACCGTGGAATTAATTGATGACAGAGTGCTGCTGGCCGACATTGTGTCTACGCACCACCAGCTCTCCATTAATTTGGACAGGTGACAAATCCAACCTGTCCACCAGAGGCATCGCATTTCTTCTAGTGTAGAACCCGGTAAGAATTTCCATGTGATACACCTTGCTAGCTCTCGCTTTCTCCCCTTCACGAATGTACGTCATGATCCGCTTTGCTTCCTTCATCTCCTTTCTGGACTCGTCCTTCTTTCTGCACGTCTCGACATGCCTTGCCTCTATTGAGGCGAGGCAAAAACAATAGCAGCGTTGGCGCCAGCTTTCAACATGGTGTTTTCTTTCGTTGGGGAGGCCGGGGATGGCATCGGAGGCTTCACGGCATCTTTAACTATTGGAGACACTGACATTGGAGCTTTCACGGTAACTTCTGCCATTGGCGGAAGGTTCATCCGAACGCTAGGTACCGCAAACGTCAGTTGTAATATTGTCACGCTGTACGGTAGAGATATTTGAGAAAGACTGGGAAATCCGCTGCAATTGTCCACCACGTCCCGCCCTGCAAACGCTTCTAACTTGCCAGTGTGAAGAGCAGCATGTAAATCTTGCAGCCAGGTTATCGCTAACCGGTACGTACTCGACGGCTGGATTGAGATGACTTCATCGATCTTTTCCGTAATCTGCTTGATGCGGCTGTATTTCGAGTCGCCGTCAACCGCCGGGAGCGCTCGTATGGACGAGCAATTACCGCGATTCAGGGTTCCAGGAATAACATCGCCTTCATCAATGTTGTTAGCTGGACTGTGCACAATCCATCTTGACGAAAACGTTCGCATGGGCGGGATGACAGTCTCGTAGGTTTACTTGCTTCGGACGTGCATGACATAGCGACATGGTAACAGACATGTCTGCCTGAATAGCCAGTCGCAGGATGAGAGCTGCAACAAAGAAACAGTGTGATATTAGTGCACCAAATATCAACAGAAAAACTGAAACCCAACAGAAAGCGTACCCGTGTATCAACTACGTGAGCTTCGCCAGTTGCAGGATTCGTCAAGGTGGTCTGCTCACCGTCTATATCGATGTCGTACAATGCTGAAGGTCGATGTCGTACGATGCTGAAGGTCCCACGGCCACCTTGTGCTACTCTGTCACCATCCGGAACGCATAGTCACTGAGCTGCATAGTTAATGATGTTAACTGGGGGTCTTCTGCCATCGGAGGAAGGCTACCAACGCGGTGCAATTCTGCTAGATATCGCTCGTCAGCATATTCTTGTAGCGTAATTAGCATATACACTAGCTCATCGATAGTAAAGTTCCCATCAACGACTTTCTTTAGGCGGCCCCACTTCGACTCTAGACGGTTGTTTGTGTTGTTTGTCAAGTGATGCCACCTCCCCGCTTAAACATTACCCATTCTTCAGTCATAGTGTCCCAATGCTGCATAAACTCTTGTAGAGATGATTCTCTTTGTCATTGTCGACAGTCACCAGCAAAGCCTCCTTGAAACCGTGCTGGACCTGGGATTCAGCGTTCACAAGTTCTTTCATGATCATCTTCAGCTGCTGTGTTTCTGTCTGCCCCACTCCACCCAAACGCGAGCACAGTCGCTTGAACCATGTCTCGACGTGCCATCGACACAGTAGTTGTCTAGCATTAGGCCAGTTTTCGTGTAACACACCTTTCTCGTGCAGCCCTTTGTCGGTCATCACAACGCGAATTTCGGCCCAACGTGGATTGTTCTTCTTGAAAGCATCAACTGCTAATGCCAAGTTCGCTTTCTCTTCAGTCTGCACGAGAGCGTGCTGCACGTACTAACCATAATACACCAAACACATTTGATAAGTCCGTTTATTTTCTGTTTTCAGGTTGCCGTTCTGATCGTACGCGGCCGAAGACGTCATGCACGGCGAATCGGAACAGCTTGTACCGATTGGCATTCGTTCCATGTGTGGAATCCACCAGCACGTCCTCAGGAAATGCAGCAAAAAGGCGTTTTTGACGCGCAGACTGGAACGTGACAACCCGCACGATATTGCTGTCGCTATCCACGATGAACTCAGCCGTATTTCCGCTCGCGCCCTCGATGAATTCGTCAAGTACAGCAATTGCGCGTTCAGCATCTGACCTCCTGCAGCGAAATAGGTGTTTGACTTGAATCATGTTGGGTACGTCCTTTAAATGCCGTACTCTTGCCTGCACAGCATTCAGACAGAAGTTTACAGAATTCATACAACAGTTAGCAACAGTAAGTACACTAAATCGTCACTAAATATCGCATAAAAGTACCTGTCTTCGCCCGAAGATACGATAAAATTCCCCGGGGCTTCGCTCCAGCTTTGGACAGCACTTCGACGTCTTAGCGCAACCGGGGATCTTCAATGCGGCGTTTCTCGGCATAATTATACCATTGGTGCTCCGTCAAAGCATGGTCATGCTTTGTGTTGCTTTCACAACGAGATGAACGCTTTCTCCGCTAGACCGCAGACGAACACGAACGTTTACGCGTGCCGAACACGTAGACCTGACGAACGTGTGTTCCTTCTTTCCAGTTCATTTCTTCACGAATGGCATGATATGCGTACACAACAATGTTCTGCTGCATTTATCCCATGACGCAGGCAGTAGGTTTCACCAGTGCGCGTACGGCGTGCGCGCTTGTTCTTCTTTTCAGAAGAAATCACCTTGGTCGTTCCTTTCTTCGCCTTCTTTGGCTCTTGAATGATCATCCTGTTGCGTGCTTCCACTGATGTACTCGTCCGACACGAAAACAACTGAACCGTCCGCTCTTGGAAGTCGACGAAGCCCTTCTCGAATTGCTCCCACGAGCGCCAGAAAATTAGAAATCCTTCCAAGAAACTTCCCGCAGCAGGGATGGCATCCTCTGTATCGTACGTCGCTTCCGCGCATGTGGCTTGTTTTGGTTGCACGTGTTGACTTCTGTGTACTTTTGGTTTGGATTCGGGGTCATCCGACGACTGAGCACTCGAATCGGCATCTTGGTGCCGAACGGCAGGTCTCTTTGTCTCGTGCTCATCGTCCTTCTCGTTCGTCTCTTCCTCGCCCGCCTCACCGACATCAACGTAGTCCAAGGCGTCTGTATCATACTCATCCTCCTCATCAAACTGGTGCAGAACTTCAGCAAGCGCAGCACCGTCAGATGCTCGATGCGGCGCGGAGACGCGTGGCGCGGATCTCTTGGCTCAAATTCTTTTGCTTTGGTGTCTACATCTTTAGGCGCCTCGGAAGTGTCCTCGCCAGTATTTTCAGTCGGCGCAGTGTTCTTCGAGCTTGATGAGTCCTTGTCGGGGTCGACTCTAAGTCTTCAAGTACTTGTGTGAACTCTTCGCTCGCGACAGACTCTGTGCGTGCTCTCCACATCTCCTTCAGCATTCTGATCTCCCACCGCTCTTCGTTCGGTGCCTCCGCTTTTCGCGCTTGTCGATTCTCCACTCGAACCGTAACTTGCTTAGCTTCCGCCTGCTGTTGGCGCGATAGCGTGGGTGTTTCGCGTGCAGGATCTTTCTTTTCTTGCTGTGGCCGTGAAACGGGGGAAGATCGTCTCCGGGGGCTGTGCGCAGCACCCAATAAGTCATTCAGAGGTCCTATTGCTACAATGATGTGCAGTTGACTTACCATGGCGGGCGGGGGGCTGGGACCGGGGAGATGACGTTTTGGCGCCTTATGTGAACTGATTCGGGAAAATCCACGAATGAAGGGCTCTGAGGGCTTCGGAAAACTTTAAGAAATTTTGCTCCTCAGAAACCCGAATAACTAACGGCGAAGTTAATTTTTATCCTCGCTCAGCTGCGTGATAGCAGATGGGGATGTGCTTGATCCGAATAGTCTCGAAAAACGAAACCATACCGAACCAAACCGATATTATATTCCTCCCAAGACCATCCTCTGCTCACATTACACTCCGGGCCAAAAGTATACGAACACCCTTACTTTTGCTAATAACTCAGCTTTTTGATGGAGTTGAGAAGTGTGCTTTGGACATGTTGTGTGGAACACGGTAATCATCAGTCGTTATGGGTTAACACTGCGGATTTCAGCGATTGAGGGGCATACAAAAAACCATTTTGGCAGGTGGCCAAAATATACGAACGCTGGAATCTCATACAAATTCCTATACTATTCGAAACTGGCTCAAAGTGATATTACTAGGGATTTGTATGAGGCGAGTGTCCGATGGCACCTAAGGCGCGCACCCAAAAATGTATGGGTACTGGCTAAGTGGTAAGTAGATCTACTTGACAAGCTTAATACGAACGGAGCGGTGACGCCGACGTGTCGTCTTCCATGTACGAGGAGCTATCGGCAAAATCTCAATCCAGTTGTTTTTTGTGTAGCAAATCACACGGATAATATGGCGCTATTAGGCGACCGTCCTTTGGTGTTCATTTCTACCTCAATGTCGCTCCAGCACTGGTGCAACAGCTACACACTGTGGGGAGTGATACCGGCGCAGTAGGCGCAATACAGGGTGGGGCGTGACCTGGTTGCCGGGCGCGCACGTCACCTTGGTGATGAAGCTGCTGCTTCATCCAGGATCTTGTGACGGCGCTTTATGTTTCCTGCCTAAAAGGGGTTTCAAGGTAGCTTAGAAACAGCTAATCAGATAGAGAGAGAAAATCCATGTCAATATGTTCGGCAAAATCTTACTTTGAAACCCCTAATAGAACGATCCTCGCCACGAACGTACTTTAAGTACTTAACGCCTTATACCGGTACCGTTACCGGTACCGGTATTCGTAAAACTTTGTAATTGAAGCTGATCGTGCTCCCCTCTCTTGCGGCGCACGAGGCAAGAGCTTCCCTCGTGCATCATGGCGCCGCGCTTCCAGTTCCGCGCCAGGTACGGGACTTGCACGAATATTCCACTCTTCTGCTCTTCCTCCTCTCTCTAACCATATGCTGATGACCCACAGCAAGTTCCGGAATGTGGAGTGCAAGCGTCTGCCCGGGAAGACAGTTTCGACCAACTGCAAGTGTCCTCATCGCCCGTGGAGGGGAACGTCCTCGCCGCAACGTCCTCCAGCTTCGCCTTCGTCCACCAGATGGACAATGGCGGTGCAATCCACGTGAAAGCGCTCTCTCAGACGGGCAAAGAGGCCCCCAGAACACCACCGCTGGTGCGTGCGCACCCACGGGGCGCATCACGGCGTTGAGCTTCTCACCAGTCCATGAGGACCTTCTCATGTCCGCTGGGGACGCCAATGCAACGGTTAAGCTCTGGAAGCTGCCGACTGATGGACCCATGACGGAGGATCTCGTGACCCCACAGACCGTCCTCCAGCAGGAGACGCCGGGACTTGTGGCGGGCATCGTGCCGCATCCGTCGGCTGATTCTATTGTGGCCACGTACTCGAGGCCGGGCGCAGTCAGCGTGTATGACTTGCAGGCGGAACAAATGAGCTTTCAGGTGCAGGTGGGAGACCAGGTTGCTGTGAGTTCTGCGGTCTGGAACTGGGACGGCAGCGCGATGCTGGTGGCCACGCAGGACCAAGCGGTGAGGCTATTAGATCCGAGAGTGAGTGAGCAAGTGTCGGTGCCGGGGATTGATGCTGCACATACGGGCAGGAGGCACTCGAGTGTGGTCTGGTGTGGACGCTCGAACCACTTTGTGACGTGTGGAAGCGACCGGATGCAGGAACGGGAGTTGAAGTTGTGGGACCCGCGACAAATGTCCAAGTGCGTGCATCGAGAGAGGTTGGATGCGGGGGCAGTGGGGCAGTTGTTCCCGTTGTATGATGCGGACTTGGACTTGTTGTACATGCTGGGCAAGGGGATCGCAGCACTAGATTGTTCGAGGTGGACTTGGCGCGGGCTCCGTATGTGCACGCGTTGGATCATAGTGCACTTGGCAACATGACTCTTGCTGCGGTACTGCTGCCAAAGGCGGTCTGTGATACAAGTGTGTGTGAAATTGCGCGCGTCCTGAATCTGAGTGCCAGCGGGAGCAGCGTGGGTGGTAGTTGTGAAGTTTTGAGCTACCGTGTCCCTCGCAAGGAAGCAACGCATACGTTCCAGAGCGACTTGTTTCCAAACACGTTGGCATTAGAAGCGACGATGACGTCCGAGGAATGGCGACAGGGGTGCAATGCCGAGCCGAAGATGCAGGTTGTGACTCCGACGGTCAAAGGTCTCAAGGATATGACCGGGAGTGTGTTTAGACGGCCTGCAACCAACGTGCATGCAGCATCTCCTGGGCTGCAGCGGCCTCTAATGGCGGCACCGTCACAAATGGATGGGAGCAAGCATTTTCGTCAACGACGTCATCGAGTGCACCGTCAAAAGCTGCGTCTGACGTTAAGACAGGGTGGGGATCAGGCACCAGAAAGTGGAATGAACCGGAGCCCAAGACCCAAATCGCTAATGTTGCAGTCGGAACTAATACTGCAACAGCAACCACCCTTCCTCCAGCCCCACTGAGCGCAACCGTAGCTACAGAAAAGCCTGAAGATACTCCTTCTCCAGCGCCTGCTTCAACGGCATCTGAGGTGACATCAGCTAGTGGAGGATCATCGTCGATTGCAGGTGCAGTCGAACTTTCGGACAAGGCACAGCGTCTCGGTGCCAAATACGGGCACAAGCTAAAGTACCTGCAGGGAAAAGAGGCCCCGCGCAATGATATATTTCACTTTGGCGACAAGTGCGCCGCATTTTCGACTCAGGCGTCACCTGTAATCGCAGCGAATGCCACGTTTTGGGCGGCCCCTATCGTTGGGGCGGAGGTCCCGTGCTGGTGGAGGAGCTTGGTACTACGGGAAAAGCACAGCATGGTGTTACGCCAGTGATCAATGGACATAAGGCTAAAGTGTCGTCCCTCGCATTCAACCCTTTAATGGACACGTCCTCGCGACAGGATCTGCCGACTCAACCATCCAGTTGTGGTCTCTTGATTCGCATACTGCAGGGGGACTTTCGAAGCACCAAGCAAGTCCACACTCGTTCTGTCTGGCCACACCAAGGGTGTTCGAGCACTGCAGTTCCACCCGACTGCGGCCGATGTGCTATGCTCATCGAGCCACGATCTCTCGGTGCGTTTGTGGGATATTGAGGTGGGCGAGGAAAAGGTGTGTATGGACGGTAAGCTGGACGATATCACGTGGAACATGGCTTTTAGCCCCGATGGTGCGTTGCTAGCCACTGCAAGTCGTGCCAAAATTGTATGTGTATTTGACCCGCGTCAATCCGAGCACGTGATGGTTGCACTTGGTTGTGGCCATGAGAACAGCAAGCCCCAATTTGTGACGTGGGCAGACTCAACACGACTGTTTACAGTTGGTGTGAACGCGCGCAACGAGACACAGGTCAGCTTCTGGGACTCGCGCAACTTACTGGAGCCACTGGACGTGCCGGTTTCGGTTGAGCCAGCGGCGAGCGCTGCTAGCACCACGACGCCGATTCCACTATATGATGCTAGCTCGCATTTGCTCTTCCTTGTGGGCACGGGAGTCGCCACATTTGGAGCTACGAAATCGAACCGGTTACCGCAACGGTGCGTGCTAACCTGCCGTTCATGATGGCAGGTACTGACACCATTGGTGGTGTATCATTGCTGCCAAAGTCAATCTGCAACGTTCGCGACGTAGAACTTGCGCAGTTGCTGGTCGCAACGCCCAACGTTGTTGAACGCGTCTCATTTTCGCTTCCACGAGCACCGAAACTCAAGGAGTTTTTCCAGGATGATGTCTTTGGTTTGGTTCCCAAGCAGAACCCAACAGTGACCGCCACCCAGTGGTACGCTGGCGAGTCTGCTGCCCCAATTTACGAATCACTGCGGCCTGATGGTACGACCTTGAAATGTTTGAGCCTTCCTGTGCAATGGCCTTGGCTGTCAATGATTCCTAGCGTATTTTGTTTTGCCACACAGGAATGGTGCCGCTCTCCGAAAAGCCGAAGGACACGGCGTCTGTGCGACCGAAGACTCTGGATTTCCAGGCGCGCAGACGCGAAGAGGAGGAAAACGAGCGTCAGAAGGCAGCCCAGTTTGCACGGCTAAGTGTGAGTGGTTGTAGCTTCCACCCCTTTCTGAACGTGTGTAGCGAAACTGACTTGGTATTTCGCTGCTTTAAACGATTCTAGGCGCTTGCCGCGCAGCCGTCTTTGCATTCCATTCACCACAGTGGAGTCAATCTGCATGCGTCTCAACCGTTCGAGGATGACAGCGACGATGACTGGGACGACTGAGAAATTACGGGCACTATCCATATGGATAAACGCGCGGCGAGAGCTGACGACGAGCCTGGCAATTTTGATTATACAGTACTTCGAAGTACTACTTTACAACCCAAGCGGTAAAAACGTTGTCTGCCCTTCCACATATAACTTGACATGGCAAAACTTGGTTTCTGAAAGCGACGTCCTAAGCAGCTTGAGTCCATCCACGACGACACTAATCCTATGAGATTGACAACCGCCCATGAAACCGCACGAAATTATCGTGAAGCCGCCTGCACACACGTGTGAAGTACTTCGGGGCTTGCCTAGGCACCAACTCTATCTCCTTTGCGACATCCTCGGTTGAAATCTACAGGAACGAGTTACATGAGTTAGATCACGATCATATCAAGTGCTCGCAAGAATAACAACATACCTGCCCATGCGGGACCTGTACATACGTCTGATAGTTGGTATACGGGAACACAGGAAGCAGAGAAAACCCAACACTGAACTGAGCACCATCAACATCAACACGTGAGGCCGTTGACGGGAACTTGAGGAAATCGACCCAGAGTGTGCTGTCGTCTTCATTGAAGCGCATGGCAAAGTGTGTCGATAGCTCGCGAAGCTCTGTCAAGAACCAGAAGGAGCGGGTGATAAAACTTTCTAGGACCTGTACCTTCGAACACACTCGACCATCGTTTCCATCTCCAAGTTCAGACTCATCAGCAATCCGTGTTATGTAATGAGGGTCCAGCAGTAATCGCTGCAACACCAGTACCGGGTCACCTTCAATTGCCAAGTAGGTGTTATGCTTCCCTTGCTTGAGAAATTCGTTCGTTTTGATCGAAGTTGACGCGTCTCCCGTCAAAGAAATTCCCAAATGGACATCCACGCAGATCTCTACGTCAAATAGTACGTCTTCGAAGCTCGCGCTTAGACGAAGTTCCGTAGATGTTGCCTCGCGAATTTTCCATACACTCATACTTTCCTGAATAGCGAGCATCTCCTCCGTTGCCAGCACTTCCTGCTTAAGCCGACTCGCTGCTACAGAAGTCACCGGTTCCAGCTCTGCTGCTCGTCCTTCGAGCACCTTTAAACGACTCTGTAATACCGAGTCCTCTAGCGAGAGTGAGGAGCATTTTTTCCAATTCTTTCACGGCAGTAACGTACTCAACGTCAACACCTTGTTGTTCCTCAATCGCATCCAAAAGCAGCCCCATTTGTTCTTCGCGATCAATCACCACCTTGATTGCAGCGAGCTCATTTTGACGCTTCAACACATTAGTCGATATACTGCGTTTCAGTGCTTTCACATCGTTCGCCAACGCGTTCGCACTCAGAGATAAACTATCAACCAGTTGCTTCTCCATTTCAGCCTGCAATTGATACCAACCACTACGCGCAACCATGGTCTCTGTAGCGTACAGCTCGCGAATAGTCTCGCGCCCTCCATCATCGAGGTTTTCCGGGCTGAAGATAGCTGGAGCCTTTAGGTGCAGCAGCGCTGCTAACTCTTCTGCCAAGCCAGTAGACCAGGAAGTACTATCCCCAGCGTGACGCTCCACCACCTCCAAGCACGTATCAAAAGCACACGCAACCTTCACATTCCTTGACATCTGGTTAGCGGAAGACTTCGCTTCTTCTCCAAAGAAGGTCTTATCCATCTCCACCGAGGCATTGACCTCGGCTAAAGTCACAGTTGAAAGCAGCTCTTCCATCGTGATTAACTGAAGAGAAAGGTCCTCGGGATTCGGTGGGGAACTTTGACTCGGTTCTGCTCCCGTACTAGCACGCTTAAAATCCGACGAAAGATTGACCGAGATAGATTTCCGAGCGGCCGCATCATCTCCATCGCTATCGCCACTGTCAATGCTCATCATGCTTTGTCCTCGAGAAGATGTCAAAGTTTCATCCACTTCCTGGATCGGGTCCAATGTAGTATCTTGGTCGTTTACTCTTCGGAAGTTATCAGCAGTTTGGCTGCCCTGGCTTGAAGGTGCATCCGCAACTTCGTTGGCCAGGTCACCCAAAGTTCCAGGCAGGTCGTGAAGGTCTGGCTCAGGTGCTGACTTGGTTAACTCGTACACAGCAGATTCAGCGAGAAGATGCCCCAAACTGAATTCAGCAGTATCTTCTTCACGAGGCAGGTGTGTACGACCTGACGAGTCTGGATGTTGTTCGCTGTCGCGTGATAGCAAAATAGCGTAGTCGCCCGTGATCTCCATATCCTCCCCAGCATCCGATGATGCCGACGAGTCTGCGTAGGGCATTTGACTTGTCTCGGGTACATTAGAGGCTTGCAGAAAGGAATTATTCTTCGACGGTGATTGAGAATTCCCCGTCGACTTTTCAGCAAGCGTGGTTGCCAATTTTTGACTAGTGACATTAATGGTCTGCCGCCTCCGACGCCGAGCTGCGGTATGGCTGTCCAGAGGGCTATATCCTCGTAAACTTTGCCGCCGACGTGTTTTATCGTTGGACTTGGATGCCAGTAAACTGCTGCTGCGCTGCTGCAGCAAATCGAACCCCGATTTTTTAGATGGAAACACAATCCGCTGATCACCTTCCTTGGTCTCCTCTTCATCAAGAGAGTCGGCCTCGCTTAGAATGGAAGAGTTCAAAGACGTCTCCGCATCATCAGGTTCTTCCTCTGAAGGGTCCAAAGGATATAATCGCGAAGCATCCTCGCACACATTGGAGTCATCGACGTGGATGGCGAATCATGGTTAAACTCTGCGCCTTGAGAGGGACCAAAATTTACTGACTTGTTCGGAGTCGTCTGTACAGCTTCTCCGGCGTTCTTTCTTTTCTTTCGAGCGCTCAAGATACCCTTCGGCGGAGTCCTGACCAACGGGCCTCCAGGAGGGGGACAGCGAAGGCTTGGGAATCCGAGGAGGCGAGTCAATCCCCATCGACTCCATGGTTTCGTCGTCGTTGTAACCAATACATGATCGAGCACGTTTTCCCGGGCTTCCAGCACGTGGATCAGAAACGTGCGAACGCTTCCGTGATGCTTCATCTGTGTGCTTGGACACTGAGTTCTCGCCACCAGTAGAGACCAACTCGCGCAGCCCGTTGTGGTCAATCGTTTGCCTGCGATTGTCTTCTTGCTGCAAACTGTCTTCTAGAACCTCCAACACATCGCTAGGATCGACAGTCGTCCTCCGATTGAGACCGCTCTCTATCGGAATCAGCGATTTATCGCCCTCGGACTGCTTTGGGGGCTTGTTGTTGAGACATCCTTTCGCCGGCGACGGTGACTTTGTATGATTGACTTCGTTCGTAGGAGACGGCGACTTCCTGCTCTTTGCTGGAGATTTATTGCTCTCCTTCGCAGGTGTTGGGGTCTTCTGGCTCTTCGTCTGCTTTGACGGCATCAGCGACTTGCTCTTCTCCCGTTGCTGGTTATCATCCTCTGAGTCGACATCCACTTCCAATGCAGAGCTGTTCAAACTCCTTACCTCCATCTGCAGAGCAGCAACGACCGCCGCCGCCTCGGTATGGTCGAGCGTAGACCTCCGCACCACGTCCTGCTCCAGCAGGTTCGGGGCAAACATCAAGTCCGTAAAGCTGTCATTATTGTCCATCGACGCGCTCTTCCTCCTCTCGTCCGCAACCTTCGCAGGCAATGGATTCTTTGTCCCTGCTCTAGGTCGCTTATGCCTCACAGGAGAGTCCTCCTCACTCCCCTTCCTCCTCCTCCCATCCAACAAGAACCCCTCCATCAGCTCCGACTGCTCGAGACTTTCCGCCTGACTATGCTGCTCCAGCTCCACGCTCTTCATCACCACCTCGAGCTCCTCTGGGTCCACCGTATCGCGCCTAGAAATGGCGGCGTCCAGCGCCTCCGCGTCCAGGACCAGCTCCTCCCTGGACGGTAACAGCGTGCGGCATCGCTCCTCAATGGACGGCGGCACGTCCTCCTCCGTCTTCCCTTCCCGCTCCTGGTCTCTGCGCGCAGTGGAAGCCTCGGGCGTTGTCTGCGCGTCTTCCGCCTCGTTCTCAGATCTGTAGGCCGCCATTTCGCCCAGAATTTCGCGCTGCAACTGGCGTGTGATGGTATCTCGCCTCCGCACGGCAGGCGCGCGCAGCGTATACGCCGCGTCCGCGTCATCGGCGTCGTCCATGGAGCAAGCGCGTAACGGTCGATGCCGAGGAGTTCGGGATTAAAAACCTCAAGAGGTTTTTACTTTAAAAAAACCGGTATTAGCGTCTTGTATGAACCGGTAATGTAGCCATCTGATTCAAGCACTGGCTGTGCGGTTCCTACTTCAGACTCGGAAACGACATCGAGACGGCGAGGAATATGACGGACGTGAGCGACGCCAAGCAGCAGCGCAGAGCCGAGAAGAAGGCCAAGAAGGCCGCGCGCAAGGCCGCGGAGGCGGGTGAGCAGCCGGTGGCAGAGAAGAAGGAGAAGAAGCACAAGAAGCACAAGCGCGCGCGGGAGGAAGAGGAGGCCGAAAGCTCCCAGAAGCAGCACAAGAAGGACAAGAAGTCCAAGAAGAGCGGCAAGGACCAGGCGCCTAACACGGACTTCTCCAGTGGCCCGTACCAGCAACCGCCCGCCAAGGACGGCAGCTTCAACAAGGCTTTCTATACGGAGGGCAAGGACACGGCCGCGATGACAGACGCGCAGGTCACGGCCTTCCACGAAACCAACCAGATGATACTGAGCGGCAACGACTGCCTCTACCGCCCCGTCCTGAGCTTTGATGATGTCACGTTCGAAGCCAAGTTCATGAAGAGCACCAAAGGCTTCGACAAGCCCACGCCCATCCAGAGCCAATGCTGGCCAATTCTCGCGTCCGGACGCGACATCATTGGCATTGCCGAGACGGGATCGGGCAAGACGCTGGCCTTCTCTATTCCCGGTATGATCCACATTGCTGCCCAGCCAGAGGTGTCCCCTAAGCACCCCGGCCCGCGGATGCTGGTGGTGGCGCCGACTCGTGAACTTGCGATGCAGAGCTCGGCGGTGATCTCAGAAGCTGGCAAGAAGTGCGGACTCAAAAGCATCTGCATTTACGGTGGAGTGCCCAAGCACACGCAGAAGAAGGCTCTGCGTGATGGTGTGCACGTTGTGGTGGCCACCCCTGGCCGTCTGAAAGACCTGGTGGAAGAGCGCTCATGCAACCTGTCCAAGGTTACGTTTGTGGTGCTGGATGAGGCTGACCGTATGCTTGATGAAGGTTTCGAGAAGGACATCCGCGCCATCATCGGCGGCACGCACCCGGAGCGTCAGATTGCCATGTTCAGCGCTACGTGGCCACAGTCGATCCAGAAGCTCGCCCACGAGTTCCTCAACAACCCGGTGAAGGTGACCATCGGTTCGGATGAGCTTGCTGCCAGCCAGAACGTTACGCAGATTGTCGAGGTTATCGACGACCGCGCTCGTGATGCCCGCGCTCACGCTCTACTGCAGAAGTACCACTCAAGCCGCAAGAACCGAATCCTACTGTTCGTGTTGTACAAGAAGGAGGCTGATCGCGTCGAGCGCATGCTGCACCAGCGCGGCTGGAACTGCATTGCCATCCACGGTGACCGTAGCCAGCAGCAGCGCTCGGAGGCGGTTGAGCAGTTCAAATCGGGCGAGGTCCCACTCCTCATCGCTACAGATGTTGCGGCTCGTGGTCTCGATATTCCTGGCGTTGAGTACGTCATGAACTACTCATTCCCTCTGACGATCGAGGACTACGTCCACCGTATCGGCCGTACTGGCCGTGGTGGAAAGAAGGGCACAGCCCACACGTTCTTCACTGCCAACGACAAGCCTCGCGCTGGTGAGCTTGTGAACCTGCTGCGGAAGGCAACCAGGAGGTACCCACTGACCTGACCAAGTTCGGTACGCACGTCAAGAAGAAAGAGCACAAACTGTACGGTGCGTTTGCCAAGAATATCGATGTCAACAAGAAGGCGACTAAGATCACCTTCGACGACAGTGACGACGAGTAAGATCATTTGACATACACTGTCAACGTTGATAGGATATAGGTAGTCAGACACGGTCCACGTCAGGTGTGGAAGATCTATTTGCTGTAGATTGCTTGATTAGAAGTCAATATTGCATCGCTCGCTTATTACCAATTCCGATGTGGTCGCTTCGGCTAACATGTGCAGTTTGTAGATCAACCGCCCGGGGTGCAACCTCTCATTAATGGCACTCTGGACATGTAACTCAGTGTTAAACTCATTTTATGCGGACGACATACGTGGTCACGTACCCACTCAACGAAACGAATACCATTGCAGCATCGTATTCTTGTGCGCTGGTGCACAGATTAAGTTAATCTGTATATTGTATAAATTCAAGAGAATAGCAGTGTACCGTATCAGTTGTGTCAGGTATCATTTAGGACAGGTTAATGATTACATGTAACCTGTCAGGTGTGTCTGGTATCATTTAGGACAGGTTAATGATTAACCTGTCCACAGGTTACCGGTAACTTGAGGATTGGGCTGGTACATGTATTAATACATGTACATGTAGGGAATGCTTGCACTCTTTAGGGTGGCTCACATACATGTACAAAAAACGCTTGCATGTCCGTCTTTTGGGGGCAGAACCTCGGTACTACCTTACAAATCTCATATCTCATCACTTTCGACAGGTTTTTATTTAATATAGGTTTTTGTAAGGAGGCCAGGTGTCCCAAAGTTGTGTCGCGGTGGTTTTGTACCGGCATTTCCTTGTCATAAGACCATGGTTTCTCTGTGGGTCTCGGAATAAAAGAAGCGATGCTGATTGGCCGGTGGTTTATTCCCCGACGAGGCACCCCATGGGGGGGAATTAATTGAGGATTATATTCCGTGATAGATATAAAGTCGGAGAGGCAGTTGCCAGACCGTCAAATCATGCAAAATCATGATGGACGACGAAAATATGCGACGTTACACCCCTTCAACAACCAACCTCCATCCTTTACTAGACAACACCTTATTCAAGTCACTTTACAAAAACGACGTATGGATTTGCTAGTTCAACCAATCACATTTTATTTAGCATGATTCTGACTAGTTTATGCTGAGTAGTTGCTTATCCGAAGAAAAACTGACCAATCAAGATACATCATTATAGGTCATAAACAGGGGTTCGGAGCGTTGGTCACTTCAGTTGTAACACTGATCCTAACCCATCCTGGAAAATCGGCCTGTATCAAGTGATATTGATCCCGTACCAGTACTATTTGATCCTGATCCTGATACAATGACTCATGTATCTGATACTATTTGTACGAAGTACTGTGTATTATCCATTATGGACTGGCAAAGTAGGGTGTTTTCTGTGCCAGGTCATTGTACCAGTTCGTCACCTCCAACATGTATTCGTCTTTCTTGATGGATTCTCCCATACTCATTGACAATGCCGGCATACGGGTGTGTGGTGTTGCGAGCCATTTCCGCGCCTTCTATCGGTAAACTTTCTTAGAGAGGTTAAAATTTTATAGAAAAACGGTCACTCCGCCACGAGCAAAATTAAAGAAATTCCCCGTTTGCGATGGGTTTCAGAATCGCAAACGCTCATACCCTGATTAAGCGTTTGCGAAAGATTTTATATTGCGCGATTTCTATATAATGAGAGAATGCATTCTACTTTATGTGATAATCATTTGAAAGTTTGTTAAGTGAATATTTTTTGCTATGTCGTTAATAAACTAAATGTATTGTACGATTCAGGCATTTTGGCACAGCCTAGATATTTCATGAAGATATTCATAACGACTTAAAAATACATGAACGATTTTTCGGCGAATAGATGAGTGGTTGCTCTGTGCTAACTTTGGCCATTTAAGAATAACTCGGCTGAAACTAAATACAGTACTCATCGACAGTATCTCATCCAAGACTACAATGTATCAATGCAGCCCATCGAGTGAATCAATGATCCTGATCCATCGTGTGATCCATCTTCCCCATAGCAATTGGGCTGTTTGTTCTCCAAATGATACATGCGGAACGCTGGAACTCCACACTCAAGTCGCGCTCAGCGAGCTTTCCCACCGACAGTAAGCGTCTGTCGAGTCCACGGATGTAGGGCACCTCCATCATCTTGATACGTCTGCCGTCCAGACCAGTCAATTTGACTGTTCCTCGACCAAGAACGGGTAACTTCTTGCCGTCCACAATAGTCACCTCAACGCCAGCGTCTAGCGTTTCAAAGTCGGATAGGTCAGAACGGTTAGGAGTCATGGCAACGTAGCACCACTGTCGATCAGCCATCCAGTAGACCGTTCCTCACCCACGGCGAATACAGCATCGTATCCGCTGCCACCGCTCCGTTCCGGGCAGTCCCGCTTCATGTGACCGACTTGATCACACCCGAAGAACTTGCCCTTGAAACCTCCACTGTTCTTCCGCGGACCGTTTCCTTGCGACCGTTCCCGCGGCCACCCTTCAACCGCCCAGCGTTTCCGTTAGCTCGGAACGCTTTCTCCATGGCGGTGTCCTTCTTCTCCAACCGTTCGTGCTCCTTCAGGAGCTTCTCCTTCACCTCAATGAGCGATACATCCTTAGAGTTCTCCACGATGGTTGATATCAGCTCGTACTCCGAGGAAGACTGCTCAGTAGCACCACAAGCTGTCGTGCCTCGTCGACAGGCTCTCCCGACGTCTGCAGTCCGACGACCAGTTCGTCGAAAGCGTCCAGATGCTTCACCATAGTCGAACCGTTCTCCATCTTGAACTCATGCAGACGTCGTGTTATTGCGACACGGTTGTGCAGCGTGGTACGGTTGTAGCAGTCACGCAGCGTGACCCAAGCGTACATGACACGCGTTGCTGACCGTATCTTGGTCTGGTGCTGCAGCTCCACGCCATGAGCGATGATCCCGAGCGCCTTCACGTCACTAACGTGCCACGCTTCAGCGACCTCGTTCTCGGGCTTGATGACCTCCACATGCGCGACTTATCCCTTACGGGCCAGAGTCATTCGCATGTTATACTCCCAGTGAAAGTAGTTTCCACTCACAAGGAGGACTTCGGCGCGCTTGGTCGTCATGTCTTGAGCGTTCAGGTGGAGCGTTCCGGTCAGGGTAGTTGTTGCGACTGTTAACCTGTTGATGTGATGCGTTGCTTGGAAGGGAAATGCCGAAGTGAGTTGATTAGTTTACTTAACCTGCTCTACTAGTCCTTCCTACTTGCTGCCATGGCCTCGATCTCAGCCAGTCACATGCATTGACCAATGGCATTGCAGCCCGAATCGGTCCAGCCTTAACCGCTCCACACGGTCCCAATATAATATGCGAACCGTGCATGAGCGGGACACAGATGCTCAACATTATTATTGCTCAAAACTTTCGATCCCTACTTCGAAGTACATGTATTAGCAACATGTTGGTTGAAGGAGTGTTGAAGGAATCCCAAATTCATCGATCTAGCATCACTTTGCTTGTAATTAAACGGTTGCTACTTATAACTATGCCAATCATGCCTGCGTATTTACTCAAACGAAACCCCTCCCAATATGTGTAACTTTCTCACCATGTATCCATAGACCACCAGGCGTAATAATTTCCCTAAATTTTGTTGGCCAAGATAGCCGCAGGAAATGTCTCGTTCACACTGCACGAATAGTTTTCCGTGAATATTGCGATTTTAAATTTTGTACGTAGTCTTGCATGAAAGTGAGGCAATGCAACGACGCACGTATATTCTCCACCTACACTGTATGAATGCCGGACAATAATGTGGTGTCATCCTTTTTCTATTTAATGGTCCAAACGTACGGAATTTCACCGGTATTATACATGTAGTTGTGTGTTGCTCGAAGAAAAATCATCCAAAATGTTGCTCGAACGGTCTGGATAAATCATATGCCGCAGGTTTAATACGAATATAAGTGATATCGAATTGGTACGGAGTCTTGCATGAAAGTGAGATTATAAGTCGGTAATGCAAGCATATCCTTACTACATGTACACTGTATGAATGCCGGACAATAACCAAAAATCTATTTACTGGGCACGCGCTTCAATATACGGAATTATCTACACACCACTGTAGTAAACGGTGCTGGGTATTATAGTTAGTGTGTTGCTCGAAGAAAAAATCATCCAAAATGTTGCTCGAACGGTCTGGATAAATCATCTGCTGTAAGTAAAATACGATTATAAGTGATATCATAGCATATAGGTGTTTTGTCCTAATCTTCTGCGGATGGGTCAACCGTCACAAATAAAATAATAATCAATCCGGCCATCAAATTTAGCAGGGTTTTAAAGCTTATTTGTTGAAGTATCCAAATCGTATTACGACAGGTATCAGAAATGCGAGGATTCAGACCTCGTTGCAATCCCTGGTAGACTCTGGGTATAAAATCCAGAGAACATCTGAGTTTTGAGATTTTGATTTTTCAAATGTAATTCAGTGAAGGAGTTCGAATCCGGCTACAACAACGTTTAGGGAGCCAATAAAAAATTCCTTCGACCCGGCAAATCTGAGGCAACTTTTGAACGGGCAGTTGCTCGACAACGGCTGATGAAACAACTATCGGAGGGCCTCTATCGATAGAGGAGGTGTTCTTCTTTGCGCTGGTGTGCTTAAATCGCACTTCAACAAATGGTTAACTACCATTATTTTGTTTTGCGCAGTCTCATATGTAACAACATATGCTCCCAAAAAGAGTACTTATACCTGTAAGTACTCGCATGTACCAGTACCTCAAAGGAAGCCTCGTGTCTGCTCGAAGCTACCCGCGACTCGCATCGCGCACTGCTTCCAAGGTCAGGATCCTGAACCTGTGTATGGACAACTGGAGCATGGTCGACATCAGTGCCGCATTGTCTCGCAAGTTGATTTACTTTGGTAGATTCCCTCCGGGGTCGTATACGGGTCGGCTCGTGATTTTAGTTCCGGGTTTTCAAAACAATTCTCGAGTGTTTTTTACAATGTGTTGTTGAAGACGAACTGAGAACGGGTGTTCAATGAGCCTCAAAGAGACCGTTTGCAGCCGAAGCGAATCAGACGTCTGCAATGGTCGGCGCGTGGGCCGGAGTAGTTGCACAAGGAGCTCATATCTATTTGCCGAGAAGCGAAATTGGCGGTGCTCCAAACCAGCGTCCAGCCCGATTTACGCCATCCCTCTCAATAGTCCGACCCAAACACACGAGCCGACCCGTATACGACCCCGGAAAAGTCTATCTTTACTTTTAGTTGCGAGTCGCAACTATCTTCGCCATAATCCACACAGAACAGCAAGTGTGCGTGTAACCTTTCGTTACCCTGCAATGAATCCTGCACTCTTCTCTATCGTACGGTTTGTTTGTGCTGTCTGCAGGATGGTTAGCGCAAGCAATGAGCTCATGCACAACAAGGTGGCAGCTGAATCAGCTCTCACAGCGTCAGCTGCGGATGGTTGCGCTGTGTGATCAAACTGTGCAATATGCACAGTCGTAATGCGTTCGCGTGCCAAGTAGTGTACACCATTGCAGCAGGACATGGGGCTCGAGTCGAGCACCAAACATGGCAAACAACCCAAGAAAATGCCTCCTGGCAATAAATAATCGGTATGAAACTTTGAGCTCGCACAATAAATTATTGGTACACATAACTGCGATCGACACATTATATTCCATTGCAACGTAAGAAAAGGTGCAAAAATCCACTGTCTCCATACACTAACATCTTCTTGCACACCCTCTCATACACGGAATAGGGAAGCGCCATTTTGCCAGCCATTTTTGCCTCCCCCGCTCCTGTTTGATTGCGTTCAGCCTCGATACGCTTGAGACCGGCAAAAGGTCTCATGTCATCCGCATATGCATCAGGGAGTGCCATCTTTTTCTGCCGGTAGATATCTTTGATAGCACTTCGATAGCCACCAAGCGTAGTTATCACCACTTCTATCCATTTTCGACAGCAGAAACGCCTCGAAGTCTTTCGCGGTGAGCACATTGATATCTATGTCTCCACCTGGCTCAAAATACCGTGCGTGTTCTTCCTTAGTCTCACGAATCCATGACGCAATGCCGCGGCGATAGCTTCGGTATGAGGTTTGCATTCTTGATGATGTACATGCACGCCGGACGCTATCAGCGCTGAGTGCCTCTTGAGGCCTCGAAACTGAGGCGAGGATGGCATCTCCAATAGTTGAGCAGGACTCACACGTACGACGAACTGTCTTATCTTTTGATCTTCAATGGACGTTGTGGCCATTTTATTACTAAAATCAAGATGTAGTCATTTTGCATTGTCTGTAAAACGTAAGACAGCGTCTTACGGTGCCTCTCAAAAGGCAAGTATTGTCTTACAAAAGAGCATGAATCCCTGTGTACAGGTTCGAGGCCGTCGCAAGGGACCACATCCTCAATGTAATATCTTTGGGGCTTGCGTGTACAGATCAGGGGCTTGTAAGTACATGTATCGCCTCCCATACATATATCGGTAGCCTCAGAGGCGGCAGCGATGGTGTACTTGGTGCAGACAAGCACTAACTTCGGAATCTCACGACTCCGGTACACATCGCCCTCCGCCTCAGGGTCGGTCTTATATCTTCGTCCGCCGGATCCGGCGGATTACAAGAGTCGTGCGCGCTTGCTCTCTTCGATTAGCCATCTGGTTTTACCCTTCCCGTTGACTGACAATTTTCGAATTTCTGAAGAAGGAGTGTCGAAGGGGAAATGGAGGACAAGCGTCGCCGTCGAAGTACGTGCCGGTTGCAAGTCGAAGTGGCGCTGCTGCGCCTTGTCGATTACCTGCGTCACAACCTGTGTGTTCGTCCGCAGCTAGACTAGGAGTGCGAGGTTGCTGGAAGGAGAATTTGAACGAGTCAAGCCCAGAGGCCTGCATCTTTCAAGCCCCTATTCTAAGGTTGCTGCTGCTTGCCGTGCTGAGCGCTTCTGGCTAGGCCGTCAAGGCAGTCTGATTAAGCACAAGATCCATATATGTTCAAATACCCCGTAGGACGCAGCTGTAGACGCTGTTCGCTGTTTACCTTCTACATGTAGCCGCAGAGACGGTTGGTGAAGGATGTCTTCGTGAAGCCCTGTCTTCTTACAGCTCCGCTTTTAAGCGTTTAGATGCAAGCCTTCGACTGCAGCTTCGATTGGCCACCGACCCGCTTTTGAGGCGGTGCATGCACTACCTCGGTCTTGTCACGAGAAACGTTGACCTAGCGACGCTCGGACCTTCTTCCTCCAACGTTACCCTGTTTCTTCCTGCTATCTCAAGTCTCAAATTTCCCTCCCAAATTTGTCTCCCCTTTTGAGCTCCTCGCCTCCCTCGGGTGGGTCACCCCTCCCCGATGGCTACAAAATGTCCGCCGGACGAAAAGCAGGCAGGCGGATTCAATCCGGCGGTACTCGAAATACGATCACCTGATTGGCCAATCCGCCGGATTCGGAGATGCAAGACCCACTCTCACAAGGTTGCGGTGTTTTGCCACCCACCAGCACTTTTTTCTCCAATAACTGATTGTCATGGTTACTACAACACGTAGTCGCACTCAACAACCCTTAGATGGCAACCGTCATAACTTGTGACTCACAAGCAACGGCCACGCCCGTGCAGCAAAACTCGACGCGAGGGGCCGCGGAGCTGTGCACAGCAAATTGCTATTGCTGTCAGCAATAGATGCGAGCAGACAACTAACCCACGAGGTAGCGGCGCTCAATTGTCGTTTGAAGCAGACGCAGGGCTATTGGGGCACGTTTGACCGGGCCCCCAAGGAGGACAAGAAGGGGCTCGCTAAGGAGATCGTAGAGGCCGAGGCCGCGTCATGCAGCACCAGAAGGAGAACATGACGCTCCGCAGTGAGATGTGGGCCCTTCAGAAGGAGATGGCGAGTAGAGACGGTAGCATCAGGTGCGAGTAGAGGCGGCTGGCCGGAAGCTGGAGTTGGCGATGAGAGAGACTAGGAACGCTGGAGAAGCTGAGTGTGGAGAGCAGCACTTTACCCGATAGATATCGAAGACACACCTAGCCATGCAGCACCAGGTAGTACAACGTGTTTTGCGTCCGGGTTTGTCGCTATTCTTCATCGCTGCTCCTTGAGTAGTCCTGAAGCAGTAACGTCGTCACAGGTGAGTTGGACGGCACAGCTTTTGTTTTCTTGCTGCCGTCCATTGTCTCAATCGACTGTGACTGGTCTCCTCCTGTACCTCGAACACGATACCCAGCCTTCTTGGGGCCTTCTTGGTCCTCTTCACCTTGGCCTCCTTGTCCGGCGCCGCGCGCCGTTTCTTGGCCTTGACCACCACTACCTCCGCCTTCTTCTCAGTAGAACTCCGCGACGGTTTCCCACCGGCAACTGTAGTCACCGCAATGCCGAGCACCGGCGCCTTGTGCGCCTGCAGCTTCAGAGCGTTTGAGCGGAACGTCTGCAGTGCTGCGAGCACTGTGAGCCCAGCATCCCCATACCATACGAACTCTCAGTCACCCTTCCAACCTACCGGCATCTCTCTCCATTTTCTCCCTGCTCGTGGCCTGCTGCTCCAGCCGCGTCTGCTCCAGCAGATACAAGCGGTCTGACGGGTCAAGCAGTCCACGGCCGCCGCCCAGCGCCGCGCTCTCGTGATTGTCCACCTGCTCCCGCTCCTCCTCCGTGGATGTTCCCACCTCCTTAAACTCCGTGCGCTGGGGCACAGCACCGCCGCTAGTCGCTAGCCGCCGCAGCGCATCCGCGTTCTGGTTGGCTGGATGCCACGATGGCACGTCCATCATTGCAATGCAATGGATACGAATCACAAAACGAGAGGTGGGACCAATTTTGTGCTGGATTCTGATATGATACGGTATATGGCTTCACCTGCCATATATTTTTGTAATGGGTTCAGTCTGACATGATTTGAGCCAATTCTGTTTAGGAAACCTTTCACACATTATATTACCCGTGAAAACCGATCTGTCACTTCCCAAAATCCGCTGCGAAACTACTGCTCACTTGCCATTTCACCGACAGCTCCGCAAGCTTCCTGCCGACCATGAAGCTGCTGTCGTCGTCGCTCCTGCTCTCCTGTGCAGCTTTCTGCGTGACTGCTGCGCCGCCCGTGCAGATCAATGGCTGGTACCCGTGCACACAGAGCTCACTGCAGTCCGACAACGCGGACAAGGGCCACCCGGACGCGTTCTACATGGATACCGCCAGTGGCTCGACCGCTTCTACTCGCTCTACCACTGTGCGTAGAGCGACGGCCGACGTGGCGCAAACTCCTTCCTCGTCGCTGCCTTTCCTGCAGCAGTCGTTCGACCGCCTCTTTGCGCAGCAGCACGACTGGAGGCAGCAAGAGCAGCACAAGTCGCGTCGCCAGCACGACAAAGTTGGGGACAATCGCTCGTCAGCCACCCCACAGTACGAGTGCGCGGAGTTCCGCGTGCCCATGTGCCACTCGGGCGTGTGCGAGAGCGACAACACAGTCGACGTGTTCGTCAAGCGCGTGGTGGCAACGGACGGTCCGTCGGAGGGCAAAGGGAAGGCGTTGTGGGTGCTGCAGGGAGGACCCGGGGCTTCGTCGACAGGTGTGGAAGGACTCATGGATTCCATGTTCTTGCAGCTGGACAGGGAGGTGAGTGTCTACACGATGGACCACCGAGGGACAGGGCGTAGTGCGCGACTCGAGTGTCAGGCAGCAGAGGCGGGCGCCTTGGGGAGTCCGGGAGGCTCCGCTATTCGACTGGACGAACTGCCCGCGTGCATAGACGACATTCGTTTCCAGATCGACAACCAGACGGCTGCATTCTCCGTGACGAGTGCGGCCAAGGACTTGGCGGCAATCATTGACTACGAGCTCAGCGACCAGGATGTGTATGTCTACGGTCTGAGCTACGGCACGTATCTGGTGGAGAGACTCGTGCACTTTGCCCCGCAGAGCGTGCGTGGGTTTTCGGTGGATGGCATTGTGTCGGAGAGTGGTGGTACAGTGGAGAAGCGGTCGACGTTCTCGAACTGGGACCACGATGTTGGTATCGTGGGGGACCGGTTCCTTGCCGCGTGCTTGGTGGATGAGTTTTGCAAGAGCAAGTTCACGGGTGTAACGGACCTTTCAGCGTTCGTCCACGAGCTGTATGATAAGTTGGATGCTGCGGTGGCTGGTGGCAAGAGCGGCACGAATGCCTGCGCTGACGCTCTGTCAACGAACGGTATGAGGCCCTCCTACTTGCTACGCTCAGCCTTTGGTGAGTACCTCATGTCGGACCGTATGCGGCTCGCGATCCCTGCAACGATCTATCGCGCGTCGCGGTGTACTCAGCATGATTCCGACGCACTCGCCTACTTTGCTGAAGGACTCGGCTATTCCGAAGAGGATGGAGGCTTTGGAGATTTGGAACCGGAAACGCTGCTCTACGATTCGGACATGCTGTACTACCTCATTGTGTTCTCCGAGATGTGGAAAACCCCACTCCAGACAAAGCGACCCTGATCAAGTGGTACGAGAACTCCACTATGGCGTCGGACAACTACCTGTCGCTCCCATACTATTGCTTGTTTACCGGCAGCCGTGAGCACGCATGTCAGCAGCTCATTCACCTCCCGGAGGGTCGCCCACTCGTGTACGAGCGCGATGGGTATTGGAACAAGACGGGCGAACTCCCTGAAGGTGTCACCGCGCTGCTAATGACCGGTGGAATGGATCTGCAGACCCGCCGCATGTACGGTGAGCTGGAGTATGAAATGATGAGTGGAGAACGCATGCTAGTGAATTTTGAAGACGCAGGCCACTGCACGACGTTCACAACGCCTGTCATTGGTGGTGGTCCAACCTGCGGCGTACAGATTTTGACATCCTTTGTAAAGGAAAATGGTGTACTGAAGAACGTGGACACTAGCTGCATGGAAAACCTGAAGCCGCTGGAATTCTCGGACAAAACATTAGATGCCCAGGAGTTTTTGGTACCAGCGATATGTATGAAAGTTCAGGCTCAGACTGGTAGAGCTAGATTGAAAGAGTTGTTCACTTGTCAATTGATTGCATTTTTGATCATGGTGCTTTATCAATGCAGCAATGCGGTTCCCTCATTAGGCGATTTTTGACGGGCGCATGGATACGATCGTCGATCGGCTACCAGCGACTACACCACACCAAGTGATCAAGTGGAATGCTGCACAATGTGCAAAATACTATTTCGACATACGTGGAGTGAGTCTGAACTACACACGCAAACTGTGTAGTGGGGGGCTCTGCCCGGGGAGAGCCCACTGGGATCCTGACATTCGTCGAGTGCCCTCATGGAGCAGTCATTTCTCCCCAAACAGTTGTGTAGTTCAGACTCTCTCCACATATGTCGAAAGAGAACGCAAGTATTCCCAGTTTATTACTTGTGACCAGGATACTTCCAGTTGTACACTTGTCACTCCCGTGCTTTCCACCACGTTATGGTCATTGTAAGCAAGGAAGAAGTCATCCCAACCGTGAGAAATCAACGACACATCGTTCAAGTCGACCTCTAGGTTGCTCGATAAAAACCGAAGAGGAAGTTCTCGGGGAAAGCAGAGCGCCGAGTCGACTGGGAAAGCTTGCGAGCGTGACGCGAAGCATGATCCAGCACTCACCGTCAGTGCTTGGAGCCGACGTATATCTACTGACCAGGTAGATTTGTGAGCAATACCAGCAGTCGCGTCGATTTTGCACAGCAACTGCTACGACAAGCAAACCACTCCCAAGACGCCACCACGCCAGTAAGTTTTGAAGGAGAAATCGTGTTACAAGCGTACCGTAAATATTGCAATCTCTCAATACTCGATCGTAATGAGCACTTGCAGTTCGTCAGGAGAGCCCTGGCTACTAAGATGCAGCTCGCGCATCGCTTCGCACGTGATGGCACCAAGGATGGCCACACCAAGTACGACCAGGATGATCACTTCACTTAGCGACCATGGAACCCCATCGTCGTTACCGCCAGCCTCCGGGTTGTGAAGCTTCGCTCGGATTTCTGCTGTTGCCGTCTTTTCTTCGGTGTCCATCGCAATGGTTTCCATATCCCAACCGTCCAAACACGTGGTTGTCGCGAGGTGAGCAAACCACTTTGCGGCTGGCCACGGAACACGCCCTAGCTCGGGCGAGGCCTGCTTCGTATAGTTCACATAGTGCAGACCGAAGCGAGGCATGTACGATCCCCACTCGTTGTTGTCCAGGAACGACCATGCCGTGTAGCCGATGATCGGAATCTTCTCTTCAACGACAGCCTTGTACACTTGTTCAACAAACGCTTGAAAGTAGCAGAGCTGATCTTGGTTATCTGCCTGGTCATTCCCGCACCATCCGTTCTCCGTGAGCAAGATCTCTGCCGACGGATCTTTAGCGTGCAGCCACTTGATGATGGCTAAGTGGCCGCCTGGGTAACCTGCAAGCCACAAGCACTCTGGGCTACTAACAGGAGGTGCACGTGCGCAGTTCGGGGCTCGTGAATCGTCAATCCCGCGATCGTGAGCGTGCCCCAACGGGAGTTCTTCACACGAGATCTCGGAGCGTTCGGAGTCGCAGTCGGTCACAACACGGGAGTAATAGTGGTTGAGCATCAACACATCGTACGATCCCTTGACGAGCGCAGCTTCCTTGGCAGTAAATTTTGGCAGCCTCCCACCAACGCGCTCACGCATAATCTCCGGATAGTCTCCGTCACAAGCGGCATCAAAAACCAGCCCAGGTCGAACTGCATCTTGCGCTCCGCCGCTGCCACGTCCAACGCGTTCACGTCATCCACCGCGTAGCCAAACTCTGCATTCAGCACGATACCAATCCGCGCTCTTGCGTCGACCACGCTCTCTCCTTTCAGCCCACGGAACAATTTCACCGCGCGTGCGTGCGAAAGCAGTACGTTGTGTGCCGCCGTGTACGTGTTGGTGTCGGACTGCTGCATGCCCTCAGGAGCAGCGTCACACGAGCCGTAGCCGCCGCTGATGAACGTCAACGGCTCATTGAACGTCGCCCAGTACGCGACCTTGTGTCCAAACTCGGAACGAGACCGCAGCAAAGTCCTGAAAGTGGTCTCCAATCTGCGGGTTTAGCCATCCCTGGGGCTCCAGTTGCGTCTGCAGTACCGCCGGGAGGTCGAAGTGGTAGAGCGTCACAACCGCCTGCAGCTCCTTGGCCTGCAGATTGTCCAGTAGAGCGTGGTAGAAGGCGATTCCTTGCGGGTTCGGCTGCATCCTCCTCTGCTGCACGTCCCAGTGCATGACTCGCGACCAGGAGACGGAGAACCGAAAGGACGAGAGCCCCATATCGCGCGTCCGCTGCACGTCTTCATGGTAGCGGTGGAGCAGGTCGTCGGCCACGTCGGCGCACTCGAGTTTGACTGCGAGCGGCAGTAGGCGTCCCAGATGTTCGGCTCTCGACCGGAGACGTTCCAGGCGCCCTCTACTTGAACGCGGCGGTGGCCGTGCCGAACAGAAAGTCGGACGGGAAGCAGCGCAACTCGGCGGCTGCAACTGCAGGTGAGACACATCTCCAGAGTGCGAGGCACAGAGGAAGCACAAACGAGACGCGACATGGGGCCATGGCGGGGGTTCCGGAATGGGGCGTACCGGCTGCTGGCCGAAGAGCTCAATTAGGGTACTGTACCGGTATTGCTAATCAGATGTGTAGGTGGTCGATGAGTTATGGGAGATTGAGTACTGTACTGTACATGAAGAAATTTGGCAAAGATGAGGTACTACGATGCACGGAAGTATTTGCCTCTCACCTGATATTGGACTTGAAGAGATGCTGGAAGGCGGGCTTAAAAAGCAAACTACTTTTTGCAAAACATGGCACTGCAACCCAGGACACATGACAAATAAATAATCGAACAGAGGGGAGCCGATGCCAGCATGGTGTCGCCATATTCGTCGCCGCCTGCGCGTACTGTGGATGTGGAGGTTCGCAACAGTGTCAAAGACGTATAGTTTCCTGACTAGAAGGCGTGATGCGCGAGTACGCAGCCACTCACAACATGCGTGTAAAGTTAGACGCAGAAAACAGGTCTACAAGTGCGACGGCGGACCAGAATGCCTCTTCGAAGTTTCGATGCTGCATTCCAAAGCGTGTACGCGGAGAGGCTCAGTCGCTGCACTAACATCACAACAGGCCGTTCTAAATTGGCCTCTTCTCAAGTCCGAGGACCCCACTGTTAGTGGGCGTCTACGGTTAAGCGTATGCGTGGACAAAGCGTCTGCCTAGCAAAGGAGACGACATAAAGGAAATGAAGCGAACTTCCACGTGCTCAAACTGTGGGCAAAGTGGCCACGACAGGCGGAGCTGCCCCGTGAAGTAGTGCTGTTCTATCTATGGATGCTTGATAATATAATATACCGGTACATGTGTTTGTTTTTCGACGAGTGTGTGAAAGTTGACATTGTCAGTAACTTATCGTGGGTTGGAGCGAATAAAAAAATCCAATGTCACTAAAATCAGTATAAAAGGATTTTCAGAAACAATATAATACGAAATTGGACCAATTTTTGCAATACAATTTACAAAAGTAAGTTCATACAGTTTTCAAGTTATCGATCAAACAGAAGAACATCAGCGTGTCAACCCACGACTTTTTCGCAATACAAACGTACTTATATGCTGTCGGCGAATTTCGAGCGGATCGTGTTTGTGAGTGCAAACAGAAACATGTGATGTGAATATGTTGGCTTCACTAAAGGTTGCGGCGTTGAGCTCTAATACAGAAATTGCAGTTGCGGCACTTTTTATTATTGTTTGCTGTCATACTGCACTTATTATTACTGCAGAAAACGGTATTAATACAGCAATTCCGTATGTTGCGCACCTCCCTGACGGGCTCGGGTCGAGTAGCTTCGACTGTTCTTGTTGGAGGTCGGTCCGGAGCGAAAGAGTGAAGTTTGTAGTGGTGAATATTAAAGAAATGTAGTTTTGCTTGTTTTTGTTGTTTCTTGTCTTCTTGTCTTGTTTGTTGTTCAGGGAAAATGTTTGACTGATTCACTAACTCATCGGTCGGCAGTGTTGACCTCTCCTTGTAAGCATGACAACCCTTTCTTCATCAGGAACAGGACACCCCTGCGGCACCCGTCCTTCGCTCAGCACCCTTCCACGCTAGACTAGTCGTACAATGCAATACGGACCTGCCACCCGTCCTAGCACGTCGTCCAGCCTCGTGCATAGTGCTCCTCACACGTCCATTCACAGGTCTTCGCGCCCGCGCAGTCCAACTTCGATCTGCGTCATCTTTTAGGCCAACTCTGCTGAGTGGGACCGTACTTAGCCCTCTCAGCAGATCATCGACAAGGGTACGTCGTCCTCTGACGCGCCGTAGTAAGGGTCGCCGAGGGTTGGCACGCCACCCGGACGCCGCGGTCCGGGACATTATCCCCGATTTTCAACTCGTCGTCCTCGACGAGCCGCAGGATGTAGGTCCAGCTCTCGGCGAAGGCCTTGGACTTGCACTTCCGCAGCCCGCAGTTCGGCCGCCACAGCCGTAGGAGCACGCGCTTCAATTTCCGAGGTCGGAAACGGGTCACGTTCACAGCTTCGTAGTATTTTTCGTAGTTGTCAGTGTCCGCCTTACGCAGTCGTCGTATGCTGGCACGCTCGAAGCGTTTCCTCGCCGTCGCACGAGCCTTGGTACTCAGTAGAGCATCTACCACCAGTTTAGTAGAGGCCACAGCTTCCGGTTGACGGGAACCATTCCCGAAACGCCATAGATGCGTTACCACTCCAGCCACGGCCACCACAACTACCGCCGTCAAGCCCCACGAAGTCCATGAGAAGTAACAGTTAACCGCGTACAGCAATGTCAGGGTTACGGTGACTTCCGTTGTTCCACACAGCACGAATTCGAGTAAGTCGTAAGCCGCCATCGGCAGATGGAAGGCGAGCGACAGCAGCAGTAGGAAACACCAACAATCGCCGCGCACGACCTCGCTACCGTACGTAGCGACAAAATCTTCCTTCATAGCGCGTGTGTACTTAGTCGCCGCGCGTCCAGAGCGTAAGAGTAAATCTGGCCAGTACTCGCAAAACATGGCATGAAAAGCTGCCCACCAGGTCCTGCTCATTTGTCCAAAGCGTCCGTATTCCAGGGCGTTTTCCGAGAGCACCTCCATCTTATTCGTCAAAACGATATTGACGCATCCCAATCGGGGGAAAGAGGACACAACAGACCCTGACGAACGTAACGGTCCGAACAAGTGGTACCCCGTCGCACGCTTCATTCCCACATCAATCGGGGTCAAAAAGCGTCAATCCGTAATTTCGCGAACACGAGCAACGTCATGGCCCTGCATAAAATAACTTCACGCCGGCTGGCCAAGCGTCTTCACCCGACCATCCCCGCACGCCGCACTATGGCCCAACCAGCCCCGGTTGAGAGCAAGCAACTCATCCAGCGTCTGCAGGAACTGGTCGTGAGCGAGGAGCAGTGGAAGGAACAGCTGGCGGCCGTCGCTTCGGAGACGCAGCGTATTATTGCGAAAATTGAGTTTTGGGCGTCGATGAGGGAGTCATTGTTCGTGAATCAAGGAACGCGGAACTTCGACCTTCTCGATGCGGTGGCCGACGCTATCATTGATGGAGATCCCCAGGCCGCGGACCTCTTGGTGGACCATGTTTCCATCCTACCTCGCCCGGACCTGCAGAAGCTCAGCATTTCGCCACACGATCATTTCCGATTCACGAATTTGGCCCCGTCACCCGTTTTGAAGCGATCCTACTCACCGTCACCGTTGTCGTCCGTCGCAGCGCCAATCGGAGCGCCGTCCCACCAGAAGACGGCGCGCACCGTCAGAACTCAGCGGATAGTGTCGACCACACCGGGCTCGACTTTGAGCTGGCCGGCGGGGCCCCGGATGAGATCAAGGACGACTTGGCGCGGATTTACCAGAAGGCTCAAAAGCGGTCGATGTTACCGTATCAGATGGCGTACCCGTGGGAAGGCCAGGTTCTCTCGTACGACCCATACGAGTACTCGGACGTCCACGTTTTGCACTGGCGTTTCTGGCACCCCCGGTACACGTTCTTCGAGTGGGCTCTGCACGCTCCTTTGGGAAATAAGAAGGAGCAGGAGTCCCGTCGTAAGCACAAGATGTCAGCTTCGCGGGCACGTTTGGTCTTCGTTTGCCTTATCATCGAGACTTGGGGCTGGTATGATCTGCTGAAGCTTTTGGAATGCAAGGATCACCAAGATCTTATGTGGTGGGGCGGTCAGCCCGGCAAACACTCTAGTGACGGTAAGTTGTTCAAGGGCGTCCATATCGAGGACCTAGCGGCACGTTGGCGTCGTGACCACCCTGCGTACAAGGCCAAGGTTACCGGTATTCTGACTCCGTACCAGCTTGATGACGATGGCTTTGGTCACCTTCCCGAGTTACTGGAGCAGACCGGCGCTCTGAATCCAGACGCTGTCGTTTTCGACAAACGCCTCAGCGACCAAGCCCTTGGGCTAATTCGCCGCGACATCACCTCTTCGCGTCCACACAAGCCGCATTGGAAGGGGGACACAACGCAAGGAGTCTGGGCCGAACTCGTGGCCAGCGACTACCTCCAGTAAGTACAGTCGGAGATACGCCGTGAGGGAACACCACTGAAACGACCTACAGCAACGCCATATAGTCCCAAAGAGTCAGATACTCCAGGCTGGACACCGTTCCAGCATGCCAATGGCACCTTCACAGCTTTGGGCCCAACCGTGGACCTGACCACTAGCAGTGTGAAGAAGAGGACGACGAGTCCGATTTCGACCTCAAGATCATTGCTAACTCGTCCCACAAAGATGCAAGAAGGCCGCCTCGCGACAAGTCGTCGATGAAGATGACGAAACAAGCACTGAGTCTAAGAAAACCTCCGCCAAGGTAGTGCGGGAGATATAAAGAAGTGTCGGTCGGGTCTTGCATGTAGTAGTGAGTTCGTAGCATCCGGTCAATTCCATTTCCAATTTTGAAGTCCAAAAATGCAAACCATTTACGTGTCCTTCGCGCGGCGCCCGGAGTCGCCAAAAATCCATAAAAATATAAACACATCCACTTTCGAGCGTTCTCATCTCGAAACTTTCCAATTCAGGAGTGGTTCACAACACCACCTCAGCAGTTCATCCTCGTCGGCCGTCGCGTTGGCCTCCGCCAATCGGCGACTACGCCGAAACTCAGGCCACCCTTCCTCACGGCGTTTCTCGTCATTGTAGGCCTTGATTAGTACTTCACAGTCAGAGAGCAGAGAAGTGGTAGACCTCCAACAGGTCTCATAAGACGCCGTGAGCACGAGGTACTGTTCTTGCCGGTTCTTCACACGTTTCGCTAGGATGTCTACGACGGGATTCGTAACTCCGGAGAACGCCGTCTCCTCGCCCCCAATAGTGATCCGTTCAACATAACTCGTGGATGGTAAGTCGTCTTCGGTTAGCTGGCCCTCAGTAGTGACATTCAGCACTCCTCTCCGGGTATTTTTTAATTTCGCCTGTTCTTACGCTAATTTAATACGCAGAAGTGGTTTAGGCGTACCCATTAAACAGGGGTGTTGCAAAAGGCGCGACCTCTCGACCACCTGAGAGCGCGAGAAACATCCAACGCTTCAGCAGCAGGTTCAAATCATCTCGACCAGTCAGACCAGATAGTGGATTTTATTTAAATCCAAAATATACTGGATCCTGATAGATAAACTACTAAGTATATAAATACAGCATTATAGTCGATATTATGACCATCCCTGGTTATTAAGAAGAACCATCATGTTGTTTGTTTTCCAACAGGAAGTATCTTCCACTGTATTGCATACCACACACAGTCAGGGAAGAAGAAAAACCAGCGAAAAATTCAGGCTCTGGTAAAGACAGCATTCAAGCGCTACTGTTCTTATAAAGGCAATGAGTACTCGCTCAACCTATTTCGTACCTTCCAACCAATCCGCATCGAACAGCTTAGTAAAATTGAAGAGTGCTTCAATCTTATTATTGATGCATTCTCAATCGATCTGGATACTAGTACAGTGACTTGCATCCGTAAATCAGACAAATCCTACGATAATACTTTGAATATTCTATACTTCGATAACCAGACTATCTACATAGCTCGAATCGATAACTTTTGTGGTAGATACTGTTGCCCAGTTGACAGTTGTGGTAAAGTGTTCATCAGTGCTGGCAAACTTGGTAATCATAAGAGAAGTTGTAAAGGGGTTAAACCACTGATAGATCCATTAGCTATAAACGACTATACTAAATCAATGAATTTGATTGAGGCGTTATATAAGCGTCCAATTAATTCCAAAGTACAATGTCCGTGTGGTTCATCAATAACTCGATGGAATTACGCTCACCATGTAAGATCGAACAAACATGAGCTGTGGTGGGTAGCACTTCTCAGTACTCAACCAGTCAGAGCTCTAAGAAAACTCGAGTAGTAACGTTTTCTTTATATCTATTTTTTCATCAACTCTCCCTACAATCGAGTTAAAAATATCATTCAATTAGTAAAGCAACTCATCGATAGAGGCACACAGCTTTGGTGCCTTTTCAGTAGCGAACGTTGAACAACGTAGCCACATGATATATGCTTCGTCAATAGCAAATACTTGTTTAACTGACCTACCCTTGTACTTACCAAAATTAAGCAAGTACGATTCGTCATCGGATCCATTTGCGAACTTGCTCGCAAGAAATTTAGCAATGTCAGACTCGGGATCTCCAATTAACACATTCTGATTACGGAGCCAGCGGCAGTAGCTGGGATCCTTTTCGAATACTTCATCAATGCTGAAGCCTTTGTGCTTGCCGAACGAAAGTGTTGTTGACATGGTATCTATATAGTTACCAAAGAAATAAATCATTTTTTTGATTAAATCCATGTATGTTTTCTTAAGCTGTGGTGTTTTCCAATACCTCGCCGGTTAGTCTATCGAAGCTTAGTTCCTGTTCACTAATGACAAGCACGATCAAATTGACTCCCTGGCAACCCGCGTTGACTCCTGGATCTGGATCGATTGAGGTATATCACGCTCTGTCAGGCGGCTAACGTCTGCCACGAGAACGCGGTTGGTAAGCGACCAAGTCTGATAATCAAGCAGACCATTTACAAGCTCAGGAGACAGGTCACAGTTGATAGCACCAATCTTGGCGATCTCATTAGTGAAATGATGGAAGTCATAGTCGTGGCTGATGTCAAACACCTGCTGCGAACCGATGCGTACGTTGAAATTGCGAATCGACGAACCCGGCTGTACCGTCCATGGGGCGCTATCAAAGGGCTCTGATACTCTTGCACAGCCGCCGATGCAAAATTATTTGTCTGTTCGGCAAACGGGAGAACCACAATGTACTTTGCATTCTTAACACTCGCCGAAAGCTGTAGGTCAAAGGAAGCGTTGAACTGACTCGACTACCAGCGCGCTGATCAAATCGCTGGGCATATACATCATTGTAGCGCACCTTCTTGACAGGTTTCGAAATAATGGCTTGAGGGTTTTCTAGATGAACGAATGGTACATACAGACGAGATGTCGTGAAAGGCATGTAGGTACCATCAAGCGTAGGTTCTAGCGAATTGACGACAGCACCCCAAGCGATGCTAAAACCATTAGCAGTTGCTGGAAGAACTCCATTCATAGGGTTTCCACTAGATGAGGCAGCAATCATGACGGGACAGGTATTACCGGATGATAGAGTAGTAGAGGTTAGCGACATACCCTTTAAAGAATCTACAGCAATAGCAGATGATCCCTGATTGACGCGGAAGCGAAGACGAATCTGAGGATTAGCCAAGGGGACAAGCTCCTTAAAGATGAAGGTCAGTAAGTTTGATCTTCAACATGTAGTTCCATGTACCCATGATTGCACTAGAAGAACCTGATCCAGCAACGAATGCACCACGTGCAGTTTGATTAGCAATGTTTGTAGATGCAGCTGATCCACCAAGCGAAAGCCAACTAGATGTGAAATCAGTACACGCGCTGGGAGGGTTTGATAAAAGGCGCTTCACGAAGCCATCGTTAGGAATAGTGGCTCCACCAGGGGGATTGGATACATTAAATGCGGCTGAGAAAGCAGCATTGTTTGAATAGCCATCACCATTAGTTGAGTTCGTGACAGAATTGTAAGTAGCAGATTGAGCAGCGTCCGGAAATAGGAACGACTCAGCACCATGCTTCTCAACATATTGAGGAGAATAGCTTGTTTGAGCGCGGATGTTGTTCCAAAACATTTTGTAGTCGGCCATAGAGACAATCGTTTTTCCGTTGAGTTCTAGCGACATTGAATCGATGACATTCCAATTACCCCATTTCAGCGACACACAGAAACGATTAGCAGGATTGTTCTGAACAGTGTACCGTTTCGCATCGAGACCTTGTACGGCAGCATTAGATACGCATCACGAAGGCAAGCAAAGCCTTCAGATCCGTTCAGCTGTGACGTGGCGCCAATAGTAATAATACCATTCTGATACGAGCCCTAGTTAAGATCGATTACAAACGGTACCCGCTTACCAGAGGCTACCTTAATCTCAGGATCGCTCTTTAGCGAGCTCTGGTACAAATATTGATCGCAAAGTTGCGTTTCAGACATGGTTGAATCTATATGGTTCCTAATATACTTTCGTTAAAATAATAATTATGGCTGACCTTATCAAGCCTATAACCAGCGACCATGACCTCATCGAGCTAGCGAATATAGTACAAGTACATTTGGATAACATTTTTGAATCTAGCGAGATTGAGAAACCACTACCTAAGAAAGGTTCATATTTGATTCTACTGAGAGCACCAAATTTGAATACAGGCCATTGGACATGCGTCCACAACGGACAATATTACGATTCAATGGGAGAAGGTCCTCCAACCAGGTATGGTATTAGCAAATACAATAGCAAGCAGCATCAAGGGACATATGGCGACTACTGTGATTATGCTCTGGTTATATTCCAAACAACATAAGAAACCGGAGGTATTTGGCAAGGTGAAAGACCTCAATTTGACTATTCTATAATATAAATTATTTAGCTCAACAAATATAGGTTATTATAATGTACCGTGAATTAGCTATCGCCAGTGATGTTCCTGAGTCAAAGCTCAAGCGAGCTTTCAAGACCGGAACGCTATCACTCTCCAAAGATGAGTTAAGCGGGGCCGGTGCTACGCTCCATCTTCACCCCGAACCGTACGCAAAACCCCTCCGAGCTCGTAAATCTGGTAAGGGAACGCGTCTTCTTATCACAAAGAACGAGATTGGATATCCGTTCAAGCATATGCAAGGTGGTGGTATGCATGGGGCGAGTATTTGGGGAAAGGTTTGGGGAGGCATTAAGTCGGCCTTCAAGTTCGCTAAGGACTCAGGTATTTTGTCCCGCGTTGCCGATGCAGCTGTTCCTGCTCTTGCTACCGCTCTAGGAGCACCCCAAGGCGCGATCCCTGCCAGAGCTGCAACTAAATCGAAGACAGGTATCGGTATTTATGATGACGATAGCGACGTGGGTAACGCAGGTGGTCGTATATCAATGTCCGATGTAAAGAAAGGTGCTAAACGTGCTCTCGCTTACACAAAACGAAAGGGTATTCTTACTGATGCTGTCGATGTCGGAGAGAAATATCTACTGAGTAAGGCGACCAAACCTGAACATTCGGATCTCATCAAATCGATTCGAGGAGAAGTCCGTCGTCGTTATGGAGTTGGCGTTCCAGTTAAGAAGGCTAGACCCATCAAATTCACTAAGGGGTCGCAGGAGGCCAAGGGTCACATGGCTAAGCTGCGTGCTATAAGAAGTAAGGGTTAAGCCGGTGGCAGTTTTAGATTATAGGCATTGAAACAAAAAAACATAGGCACCTGCTTTTTTAGGTCTCAGTAGGAGCATGATCGAAACAGAAGTGTCTCGGAATTTCACTTTCTTATCGTTCTGGTTATAGATAGTAGTAGACACTATTCTCGTTTAGTTGGATGTAGAAAATTTTTACCGGAAGGATCGATGAGATAGGCACCAGCGTTGATTAGAGCGGTTTGAATGCTTCGGTTGATATCAGAGTACTTGTAATAGCCATCAGGTAGACTAATATTGACCGTGGAAGTAGTTCCAGCTGTAGGAATTTCAACCTTGAAGGTGGTGTTCTGGAACTGCATTTAATCAATGTTGTACTCACTGTTGTACAGACTAATGGATTGAATAGCTCAGGCTACATCACGGAATCGGCCGCCGAACCAGGAAACGAGTAGCGCCACGTTGAATGGTACCCATCCTGTACAAGATTGGTACTGTAGATTTTCAAAAAGCTTGCCATCTTCGCTGTATGTGATAAGAGCCATAATTCTGACTGATCAATAAGAATTACTCATAACTGATTGAGATCTACAACTTGATCAAAATTGTAGCGGAGCTGACCTTTGACTGAATCCACGAGAAGAATCTGTCCTTTTCGACCAGTGGCTTTGTTATATGCTGTCATGATATTACGATCGTTTAGACCGTCTATATTGAAGTCTTTGACAACCATTTGCAAATCACGTTTTGAATTTGCTTTTAGGATCGCTACATACTCTGCATTCAAGCGAATCATCTTATCGGTTGCAAAATAGCTATGACTTAAGAAAATGGTACTCAATTTGAAATGCCTTCCACGAGTGAAGTAGTGTGAAAATATGTTCTTCTGCAGTAGTTTATCGTTGCTGTAGTCATCTATGATTACAAGCTCAGGCTTGTTCGAACTTAGAGGGGCTCGTCGTACTTGGTCGACGCTGGGAGGTAAATCTGGGTCAGCAAATGTGACAAATCCATCCAGTTTATCGCGAAGATACTCATACAGCTCCTGATGAGGGTTGCGAGCACTGATGGTTAAGTGCGCGAAGACATGTGGACAATGCTTGTGTATATACAAACAGAGATTATTCTTGCCTGAAAAACTGGGTCCGAGTACCACCATTCTAAACAAAGTTTTGATATCTAGAGCGGAGATATCACCCATACCAGCCGAGCGATACTTTTGGACAGTGATGCGCCGAAATCCGGAATAAGCGAAGTCTCATTGCTTGTATCACCTTCGGGAAGGTCGCAGGGCTTTCCGTTCCTCCTAGCTCTGCTTGGATCCCTTGACTTCTGTCTAAGAGCGACCATGATCGTTTGATAATATCGCTTGATCTATATAGCTCTAGACAAAATCGATCATGAGTGGTTTCAGTTATCCACAACCGACATTTATATCAACAGCCTATAACCCCGCTTTCTACCTTTCGCTGGATTCTAGTGGGTATCTAACGTACAAATACGCGCAGACCCTATATATTGGCAAAAATGACTACCGTCTAACCTGTTAGTCCAGGCACGGCTACTAATAATAGTGCGTTGGTGCTTTCATCTACAGGTAGTATAAGTGGTATCAATTCATTATCGGCAACTACTCTAACAGGGACCTTATCAACAGCAAGTCAAACAAATATTACATCGATTGGCACTCTGACTGGATTGTCGATCAATGGTTCGCTTAACCTGACTGGATCTAGCAGATCTATTTCGCTTACAGGACCAGGTTGTTACATTAATGCGACTAGCTACTATCAGTCAGATACCGCATATGATCTAAGCACGTTTATATCGGGCTTACCATCACTCATCAATGTATCAACGATTGGTACTATGGAAGCTAATAGGGTATTATCTGCCGATAGCTCTAATAGCTTGACTATACCAGCATCTCCCGACTCAGGCTATTCAAACAGAATCACTTTTGGACCCAATGCAAAACTTTGGGCAGATCCATCTAATCCATATCCAGTTAAACTAACCAATAGTTTTAGAGGCCTCAACCTCATTAATAACACAGGAGGACTCTATTCATCAACTGTTAAGTGCTTTAACATCGATTGTTATCAGACTAATAGTCTGCGTTCAGCAAAATACTAGGTTCGGAATTCACCTCATCCCCGGTGGTGTATACACATCCAATGCTAGAGCCCTGGTAGGCACAAATGATGCACGATTGTACTTGACGACACGGCTGGAAGGGGGAAATACGAACGGCATATTGCTGCTTCCTAATAATTCAGCTCCGTATACTAGCCGTATCTGCTTCAATGATTCGAGCTACTACGACGGGGCCATGTACTCATTTAACGGCCCGATAGCGATCAAAGGAGATACGAGTGTTTGGGCAGATAGGGGCAGCATATGGTCAGTAGCCCAGCAATGGTCTGACATGGCCTCTACCCCATGTAAATTACAATTGCAAGTAGCTAACGATGGATCGGGTGCCATTTTCGGTAGTTACACGGCCCACAATTGGGGGCTGATGGTTTCTAACCAGCGCTTAATGCTCTCACTACATACAAACGCGTTGGTATTAACACACAAACGCCTCTTGCTGATCTCCACGTAGGAGGGGTGACCTCAACTACCTATGCTGCAGGCGGTAGTATGTACTATGTGCAAGGCGTGCAGTCTAACATCGTAACAGTGGGCTCGGGCCCGTTGTATATTCAACTAGTATTATATCCGCTGGGTACATCAATTGCTCTAATCTGGTCGTAGTGAGCGATCGACGGCTTAAAAAATATCAAAAAAACAACACTAGAAGACGTGTTACCCTTATATCAGTTAAAGCCGCATTGTTATGGCTGGATTGGATCTGAAGGAAGGCGAACCTGCGTGAAATTGGTTTGATCGCCCAGGATGTAGCTAAAGCTGGATTGTCTAATCTATTAAGTGTCGTCGATAGACCAGATATGAAAGAAGGCGACGATCCTATCCTAGAGCCTAAGGAAAGCAACTCTCTGTGAACTATCCGATGATATCAATGTACAATATGAGAATGATTCAGCATCTCCTTGAAGAGATCAAAGAACTTAAGGCCTCGTCCACTCAAGCAGAGCTTGGAGGTACGATGACGAAGTCAGGGTCACCACTGCGTGGCTCTGAAAGCTCTGCCACATTCCCGAAAGGGACTCCATCCGCTCCTTCAAGATCTGCGTGGCTCTAAGGTGACTATCAGTTAGATAGCGAAGGTCTTCACGGAAGCCTTCTTATTTTGAGATGGTTTGTAAGCCCACGTTCGTCCTCCTGTAGTCTGCGTAGCAGCATCAGTTGTCTTTATAGTTTTATCGAGATCTGTAGCCCATACGGCTGTCTGTGTTTGCTGGGGTCGCTCGTGGATGATCAGATTCTTCATGATAGTTTTGAGCTCTGCGAGGTTAAGATCGGAATTATCACCATAGCGTCCACCCGAGCTGGATATAATTCTTGGATTGAAGAAGCACATCTCTGGTTTCGTTTATAGTAAACGAGTTATAATATCTTTAAACTCTGAATCTGAAATAAGTCGATTGCTGTACGTATCTACACTAAGAGATTTGAGCTGCTTGATAATGCTTGGGTATCATTACCAAGATCTAGCTCCCCTTCAGTTTGTCCTACTCTGATTTAAGAGACTCTAACGGGTCCTCGAGCTTGTCGTGAAAATTTTACTGTAGGTGTGTGATGGATAGAATCTCCTTAACTAGCTTTTTATCGTCGATATTTAATTTATCATAAGACGGTTGATCGATGTGTTGCTTATATACCAGAGTCCTGATCATTTTTTGCAGGTTATCGCTGATTTACACGGAGGACCGCATTTTCGTCGATTAGGCTGCACTATCACAAGCGTTTTAGCATCTAGATCCGGTAGACGGATGTATTTACTCCCCAACTGTCGATAGACGTATGCGCTAGGTGTAGCTAGTCCCTGGATCTCGTTGAGATTGTACGTGCGACCACACCTGATCACACCATCAAGTGGAGCCACCCCAGCGCCCCTCAACCCACGTCCTTTTAGACCCGAACGGTTGGCATGGACGCGAAAGGCAGCATGCTTCCATTCCTCTTCCTCCTCCTTCTGACGATCCATTTCAGTATAAACTTTCAACTTCAACGAATAGACAGCCTTAGTAGCTTTCAAAGCTGATCGTGCTGCCTTGAGCGCTGACTTATTTGCTTTAGAGCTAGACATTTTGGCTGCGTTTTGAGCTGTCTCAAACCTCTTCTGAGCTTCTCCATACACCTGAAACAAGGCTTCCGCTTCATCATGCAGCTTTTGCAATGTTTCGTCGTAATCATATGCTTCAGGCCTTGGTTGCTTGATATCAACAGCATTTTTGAAAATGACCGCTCGTAATATCTCAAGATTCTGAATAATTTTCGCCTCCGTCCTCGTCTCCGCATCAGTTTTCGGACCATCTATATCTGACACGGCTTTGTATACATCCTCCATTCCATTTAGCAGCGATTCGAAGGTATCCATCCACCTCATGTACTTCATTAAGTCAGATAAAGCTGTACCGGAGAGTGATTTGTGTTGCACATTTCTAATATTAAGTGGACGACGAAGCATGGGCTCACCGAAATAGTAGCCCACATGGGTTTTAATCCCTGTTTTAGAATCTACAATCGGCATCAAGCGAAATGGAATCTCAACATCTTTATCAATAAGCTCTTGAAAGTATTCGCTTATAACTGCTTAGCTTCGCTATCAGAAATTGACATGTTGCCATCCATGTCTTCATTAGGACCTGTTTTAACGCCATGACGAGATTCGACGTCATCAGTGGCTTGCTCATACGTGTTTGGTGTCAATACCTTGCCCGCTTTACCTACTAGAGCAATCTTCAACCCTCTACCCTCGATCAGGTCTAGAAACGCGTTCAGCGTTGATTGCCAATCGATATTTTTAACACTGATGGATGAGGTCGCTTGGTTTTTTGTCATAAACTCTAATAGTAGTAGGATCTACCCATACATATACCTCGTGAGAAACTTTTGCTGAGTTGGTTGTTCTTTGTAAAACAGGTTCGATACTCTTAGATAAGCCATTCGATTCTAGCAACTCTCTGTTTTTAGTAATAATCCAGAACAGTTTGATTTGTGCATCTTCATTGTCAGACATTGTGGAGGTTGATTTCTTATCAAAATGGATATCAGCTAGTCTTTGATCTTTAAGCGATATATATATATATATTTCAAGATCTTCCAACTCATCACCCATGCGCTTTCTTGCTAAGCGCTTTCGAGTCATCAGTGAAGCATGATACTGAGGATCTTCCATACGCATAGAGCTGACTTCATCGATTGAATTGCTCTCACCACTATACAAAATATCTCTGATTATCTTCTCAGTTGCCTCCCAATTAATCGACTTAAAATTTCTAGCTTTGTTCCCACTCTTGATCACTATTAGCGAACCTCTCTCACCTAGGTAATATCTATTGTCCTCCATACCATTATTTTTATTAATCGGAACTACTCGTAGAGCAGCCCAGTTTGGATTGGCTTTGCGACCTGCTCCTTGGTATCACGTGCACGAACGGGTTTCGCTTGAGTGTTCGGTGTATTTGTTTCGACTTCTGCTGTTTGGGGATGAGCTTCAACGTTTTTATCAGTCATGTCAGATCGAATCCCTTTCGGGAAGGTCGCAGAGTTTTACGTTCGTCCAAGCTCTGCTTGAACATTGACACCAAAATCAGTAATTTCCGCAGCGTCTGTGCTCGTTCCAACTGATGAGAGCTCAGGGATTTTCACGGAGTTTCTATCATTCGGGTTTTTTAAGTCATAATCTGTTTGAGATCCCTCATCCGACGTCTTTGGGATGGCTGTCATTGTCTTCGAAAAGTGACTAGCCCAAGAGGTGCCTTCATACATCAGGCGCTTTGCCTTTGCTTGGCTTACACGACGATGAGCCCGTTCAAGGAGATCTTGCCGCTTTTGCTCTCTCTGAGCTAAGGATTTAAAATTTGGAACATTGTAGAGCTAAGCTATATTAGATCGAACACAAAAAATTGTTAACTGCATACTCTACTCTTCCAGTAACTCGGCATGAATCGGCTATGTGTAGTTTTGTCATATGAGTGGCAAATCTCGTTTCGATCATTCAAAAGGCTTAGATATCGATCTTTGATAGATTTAAATGGCACGACAAATATTTTTCCAGGTCTTTTCTATATTTACGATTTGATATTGACCTCCTGAACGATGATATCGGGTCAAGGTTGAGCATTTCATATTTGAGTCTGGTGACTTCCGTAATTGTCCAGAGCTTTCGTTGCAACTGCCGTAGATCACGTTTGAGTTGTTCGTTTTCACTGGAGAGAGGGGTAAGTCTGCCGTGCTGTATGGCTTCCCGCTCCATCCATTGACATGCTTACACATTTGAAGAGAGGTAAAAAATATATATTTTAAGATATATAGTTGAGATGGATGAAAATATCATCTTTCTTGACGACCCGCTTGATGATTTGCCTGTCTACGACAACTCGATGCTGTTAGAAGAAAGTTAAAAAATAAAGAAATGCACAGTCAAAGAAGAAAGAGTTTTTAGACCGAGACTAAAGAAGGTGATACCTAAGCGTAATTTCAAGCGTCCATTCGTTGCAATTAAGTAGATCTTAAGGGGTCTGCACAACCCTGTTTCCGCTTCCAGTACTCTTCTTCCAACTGACTCTGTTTGTTTTTATTGATAAGGCGCAGATTTGCCTGAGGCTCTCATGAATCAGGTTCGTTGCCAACCCATCTGATAAGAAATTTGAACTTACCGTTTCGAAGCTTCTTGTGCTCTAATATCTCTTCCGCTTCAATAATATCATTTCGGTTGATAGTGGCTTCACTCGATTCCGATTGTACTGTTTTGAGATCATTCGGTGCCTTATAGAGTATATGTCCGTTTTTGGATCGGATCTGTACTCGATATCCATCCATACCAACAACCGTATATACAGCCTTGCTCCAACGAGCGCCTCCTTGTCAAACGTTTGCTTTTTGAGTCGATATAGCACCGATGTACGTTCTTCAAACTCATTCCCAATGCGTTCTGCCTCAACTTGATTATGCTTCAGCTACGAAGTCATTACCTCACCGATAGCACCGTTTGGAGTCATCCCAGTAGAGCTGTGGATAGAATTGTTGTAATTGCCAATTAGATCGTTGATTAGCTTCGGTGTTACCGTTTTTGAGTGACCTTTGTTAGTCGCTGCTTCAGGGTTCTGTTGAAGCGCTCGATTTTGCCCATCGTTCCGTGATCTCCTGGCTCGTTGTTGTAGTGTTCGATTTTCTTCAACTTGAAGAATGATTGCACTTCCTTGTTCATGAATTCTGTGCCGTTATCGCTAGTTAGGATATCTACTTTTTGTAGCCTAACGAAAGCTTTCATTGCTGTCAATACAACCAAGGCTGTTTTATTTTTAAGTAGTTTAGCGTAGCCAAGGCGCGAGTTGATATTGATGCATGTCAGTATTGGTCGCTTCTCCCTGAAACCGAGATCCATCTGCCACGAATTTGGATTGTGCGAGGTAATTTTAAAACCATCGTACTTCTTCTTCTGCTCCTGAAAGCGTTGAATTTTTGATTGGGTAGCATACCAAGCCTTAACTGATTTAAATGTAATTTTCGGGTCTATCTGTCTGGCCTTCTCGTACAATGGCCGGGCTGCGATAAAACCTGTTTTTGGGTCATAATATAGCTTAGTCAGTAGATCGGCCATCTTATATGTTATAGTTTAAAAAACAAATCGTTGAGGAGACCTTAAAGGAAGCTAAATATCTAGAGGGGCAGTGCTAATTCCATCGTCTAAAACTTTTCTCTTGTCGTAATAGTAGTTGAGGGCGGTTTTCCTCTGTGTATATGTAATGATTGACTTGTACTCTTTGCTGATGCGAAAGCCCTTGTTAGTGTCTTGAAGCGTGATTCGGTCGCGAACAACCGTCTCGAAGCCATATGGGTTGAGGACATCATCATTGCGACCACGTCCCTGTTGAATACCCTTCGCGCTAACTTTTACCTTATATTCATGGTCAGGAGGTAGCAGATGTAGTTTTTGCTCGATAATGAAACCATAGCATCACCAGACCACTCATCCTTGAACAAACCAGGCGTACGGCGATCAAATTTAGCTACCTCAGTGTTGTAGTCACGCGGGAACCACTCGTACTTGTGTTGCTTGAAGTGGTCACGTAGTTCAGGTTTGATGCAGCTCTGGAACGGGTTTTCACAGCTAAAAGCGATGTATGCACTATCCGTGTCCATTTCCTGGTACTGGAAGTCGCTACGCTCGAAATATGTATCAATGCAGTCGTAGTAGAACTGTAGTATTCTTAGCTTGGCTAGCTGGTAAATAGCAATACTCAGATGGATAGGAATTTTGTTTTTGATGCGCCGTTTCTTCATAGTGATCTCAGCAGCATCGTTCAGCTCATCGAGTCCATGGAACGTGAAGTGCTCGACACGTGCTTTGATTGCAGCGTCATTTGATTCGTACTTGATCTCCTTGTGCTTTGTCATATCCATACCCGACCGACCGAAAGCACTGTTGCCCACAAGTTTCATCATCTCCGCAATCATTGTCTTAGACGTATCAACGTCACCCTCTCGTCGTGCGTTCGACACAGCATCCATAAATGGAGAGAATGCCTTGTGAGAGCTAGCCTTAATGAAGCTGTAGGTCTTGGTGACCTCCATACCGTGAGCAAGGTACCACTTAAGCAACGGAGCATAAATGAGGATTTTCTCGCCAAAGTAGCTGCCAATTAGTTTGCGGGCAGGCTTTGCGCGACCCGATTCTCTAGAAAGGTTGTAGTCATACATATGCGAGCCACTGATGTTTTGGCCTTCACAATCGATTACAGTGTTCTTGAAAATGGGAGTCATCTCGCTGAAATACTCTTTCAGGTGCTCTGGTGTGCGAATATCACACTCAAGGAAACCAAAGATCTTGTCGTTATTGATATCATCGATTATACCATTATAAGCCTCAATAGTGGTCAGTCGCCCGCATGGCATATCATTACCAAGGGCCCAAAGGTACAAAGCATTCGCATCGTATCCAATGATTTTTTACACATCTTGTTACCCCTAATCTTAGTATCGTTGCGCCGAGAGTAGCGATTGAAAATAATTGATGGTCCTCCAGCAATGTTAGCTTTCATCTTACCATAGATGTCTGATTCCTCCTTATCAATGCTAACACGAGACGGTCCGAGTTAAAGTCGAGAAGCTTCTTATATCGGAAGCCACTGAGGGACACATCCTTGCGAGCGACATTGCACTCGATGCAACTGATCAAAATATTTCCGTCGATTGACCTAGCTTGTTGTTCACTCGGTCGGCTGAAGCTGTATCTGATGATAGCTGACAGTAGCAAAGACCGCATAAGTACTGCTGCTGCTTGAGTAGATCGTTCAGATGATCGATAGTCATGTCAAACTCCCGCTTAGCATCCGCGTCCTGAGTCTTGTATCCACTCATGCGCTTTACTTGGAATCTAAACGCTTTAGCCGGCTCTCTGCTTCGCTTTTTGAGATTGTCAAAGCAGGTCTGATACATGACTTTCTCACTCAAGCCTGGTAGAGATACGCCGTCGGCAAACATATCTAGCTCAAACCCCTTGAACAGTTCACGCTGGGCCTTGATTGCCTTGATGAATGGAACCACATCTAAGTTGTTGTACCAAATGAGTAAGTCTTTGATAGATTTCATCTCATAGTGCTTCCACACGAATTTTACTCGCTCGTAGTCAGCATTGCTGATGCTAGTGCCACGTTGCGCACTGTTGAAAGCTGACTTAGGATGGATCGTGGACTGGTTTAGCACCTCAAATGATTTGATGTGCTCGTAGGGGAATAGTCCCTTGCCAAGGCCACAGACGCAACGTATTTTGTCATCACACTTGCAGCCACCGAGATACGTAGTAAGATACTTGTCATAGCTTGTACCAGCTGGAACGTAGTTAGTAATATCCAGCATTTTCATGTCGTCCGTGGCGATGGACATGTAGCTAGGGTTCTTAATAACAGATTTGATATTATCGGTGCCAATGACAGCAAACATATCGTTCTTGATGAGATTGATATCGTAACGGCCACTGTTGAAGTCAAATACCGGCACCTGATCGAGTTGCTGCTTGATTTTGCTATAATCCGTTCTCTGCTTACCAAAACCGATGACGTTGTGGAAATCAAAGAAGGTGGAATATTTGCCTTCCTGAATCCAGCTATCTATATCACACATAGTGTACCTTTGAGACAAATCTATGTTTGGGATCTTCGTGCCAGTTAGTTGATAAGCTTACGCAGAAGTGTTTCATACTTATTTACGTTGTAGTGCTGTATCTTCGAGCCAATGTGGTTAATATAATTAAACATATCTGTGAGCAACGCCTTCGGGTCATCATTTACAAAGCAACGCACTTCCTCCGTTAAGCTATCTGCTACCGAGACAGAGACTGGAATATGCTCGTTTGTGAAGACAGTGCTCTTTCCGCTCTGTACCGTTGTCGGCTTGAGAATGGCTTCAAAGTCATAAACTATAAAGTGGTCAAGAAATTGATCAATACCCTTGATAGAATACTTCATGAGCAGAGATTTAACGGTGTTCTGGGGTGGCTTGTAGATGGTTGGTTCAGCTGGGAAGCACTCAATATTTATAAGCTCGCACTGGTTCTTTTTATGATTTTTGAGCTTGTCAGAGCTTAGGAACAACATTTCACACTTTGGACATTGATGCTTGCTTTGAAGCATATCAACATTTTGATATAGAGAGCATGATTTGCGTGAGAGAGGATGTTAATCGTGTCATATTCTTTGTCAGAAAGACGGATGCAGTCCACTTTACCGCTATCGACATCCATTGAATAGACATTTATGCTCAGCTGGAAGCATTCCTCTAACTCATCGAGCTGAAGAAGATCGATCGGTTTGAAAATGCGAAAGAGACTCAGACTGTAGCTAATACTTTTGTAAGTACAGTAGCGCTTGAATGCTGCCTTCACCAGAGCCTGAATGAATCGTGGGTCTTTCTTATCTCCTGTCTGTTTGTGGTAAGCAATGCAATGGAAGACATACTTATTGCTCGTCTTAGGAAAGTTGATTACATGCTTGTTGTCGCGGATGATCTTGGGAATGACAGCCTGGCTATCTCCAAGGACATGTTCGCGGTGATAGATGTAAATTCTAAATCCAGTAATAGCTTTGAGCTTGTATCCACTCGACAGGTATTTAAGCCTATCGGCTAACTCCATCGAGTTAATCTCGGAAATGACCTTCTTACGAATGTCTGCCTTGCTATTGATTGCAACAGGTCTCTCAAATACAGCCGTGTTTTCGATTTAGGGTACCAATATTGTTTAAAACTAGCGTCAGTGTTGCTAATAAGATCATACCCAAGCGCAATATTGACCTTAAAAGTATTATTCTGGCTGTAGAGAACGTTCTCAAGCTTATCATAAAACTCCAAGGCCAGAATGCCTTCATAAAGGTGTGACTCCATGTTCTTTCCGTTTAGAAACGGTATTTAGGGTCAACCTTGTAGTCAGCCGACACATTCTTCTTCAATTTATCTATCGATACCTTATACAGCTTAGCAACCAGTTCCTGGTTTCTCTTACTGGAAATATTACTAATATATACTAATTTGCCAGTTCTACCGCGAACCTTGACCCGGTAGCTGCTCCCCATATAATGGTTTGGATATTTAAGCGTCTTAGTCCTTCAAGCTCGTAGGCAAACATGCTCTCTATATATTCCTGGTTTTATATTTTTACTCGTGAGCTCGTCTTTATATTATTGACTTTTTATCTTAGGATCAACTGACTTAATATGATAGTCAAATACAAACAATCTGAAAAATAAATAAATAATTAATTAAGTTCGTTTTTGTTAAGTTCGATTTCTTTTGCTTAATTTCGCTTTGTCGCTTTGCCGCCCACATTTTGCGCTTTTGCGCTTTTATTTGATCTCGGTGCTTGTCATCATATTCCCGCTGCTTAGCGATACGCGTTTCTCTCGTCTTTAGATAGTAGCGCTTTTGGGCAGCTTTAATACGCTCTTTGTTAAGTATATACTGTTCTGCTGAGTACGCCATCTTTATATATTATATACTTTATATTTGTCAGGATTAAAATAAAATTAAGGAGGTAAAAACCGCATTCATTATTCTTACCTACTTCGAATGAGTGTTTCTAGTAGAGACTCTACACGTCGCTCATTGGTTGCGATAAGTTTAGCTGGTTTTGCAGCTGTTGGTGTTCGTGTCAGTGTTCATAAGCTTACGATCAGTCTCGAGATGCTCCATCGTTGCGCGGTTATACTCCACCATATCGTGTTGCATCTCGATCAACGTTTCCTTGCGTTGGTCAAACCAGTTTGACTTCACGGCAAGCACTGCCGCACCCTCCTTCAGCTTCTTCACTTTGTCCTGCGTCTTTTTCGCGACGTTCTCCGCTTTCTGCAGCGCCAATGCGTTCTCCACTTCGGCCTTTCGCACCTCCTCCTTCTCCTGCAGCTCGACCTCAGCAAATCTTTTCGAATACAGATTCGCCTTTTCCGAAGCCTGATCCTTTGTCGTCCTCGCCAATTCGCGCTCGTGATTAAGTTGAGCACCAAACTCTCGCAGAGCGCTCATCTTTTGTTCAACGGTGGCTTGATCCATATTGGAGTGGGGTGTAGTTGGACGAATGCGAAATGAGAGCTATGGCAGTAGATAGTTTTTCGACACGATCTTTAGATCTTAGAGCTCTCATCGGTCGAGATGATTTGAACCTGCTGCTGAAGCGTTGGATGTTTCTCGCGCTCTCAGGTGGTCGAGAGGTCGTGCCTTTTGCAACACCCTGTTTAATAGGTACGCCTAAACCTCTTCTGCGTATTAAATTAGCGTAAGAACAGGCGAAATTAAAAATACCCGGAGTGGAGTGCTGAATGTCACTACTGCCTTCGCCGTCAATTTCTTCAAGTTGCTCGACGTTATCCGGCTGCGCGGAAGGGTACGGCCTAGTCCACCTTCCCTTGTACTTCTTGAAAAGGTTCACATTTACCGACACGACTTTGTGCGGGTGAGTAGGAATAGCTATCCGATAAGTATTTTCACTCAGACGACCCACCACTCGATAAGGGCCGTGCCAACGGTAGTACTGTGTCCCTCCCATAAAGACTGAAACATGGAGAGTCCCCCATGGCTTCGTGGAACGACGGTAGGCGAATAGCACACGAGGGAGATACAGATCCCAGTCGGTCTGTGCTTCACTGACGTACATCCTCAGCATACTCAGTAGTGATCCGTTAAACCTTTCCACAAGTCATTGGGTCTGAGGATGATACGCGGCCTCAAACAGCTTCTTAATACCCAACGTTTCGTAAAAAGACTGGGCAAGCTCGGATATAAAATTCGAACCACGATCACTCAGCAGTCGTGCAGGCACTTCATGCCTCGAAATTACCTCGTCCACCATTATGATCACAAACGCGACCGTGTCTAGCATGGCCACCGGAAACGCCTCAGTCCACCTGGTAAAATAGTCTGCAAACAACAGAATGTACTTGTTACCACGGTCCGTCGTGACCAGGGGTCCGACCGCATCCACGACGAGCAAGGAAAAGGGTCCTGACAAATCCTGAATAGGCATTCGTTGCATCAATCCGTTCTTCCACGGACGGTAACCTTTTCCGCCACCGCAGATAGTACAAGCCTTAACGTACTCGATTACGTCCTTCTTTCACTAAGCGTGCTTTCTCACCTTATCAATGGTTTTAGTTTGTCCGACGTGAGCCGCAAAGACGTTCGCATGGCAGTAGTGTAACACCGTCTCAATGAACAGTAGCGGTATAACGGGTACACTTATGGTTCGGGCGGGACCCGCACGCGCTTTCAGATATACTCTTCTCTTGAGTATCCCATTCATCACGCAATAATGAGGGGCCATTTGGAGGACCTTAACTCTTAGTTGGGCGTCTAACGCCAACGCACCGTCTCTCAAAAACGCGAGCATAGCTTGTATCCAGGGGTTCTCTGCTGTTCGTCCACGAAAAGGTCGAGGTCCACCGCGAACAGATCCACCGTTGACAGAGCAATTTGGTTCGTCGCCGCTCCTTCCGATGGGTTAAAATCCGTAACCATAAAAGGGGTTCAGCTCGGAGCAGGGTTCGCATCTGTAGCAAGCGGACCGTGCTCCCCGACTTGGACATTACCCACCTCAGGGGCAGGTTGGGGACTTTCACCGTCACGAGCGCCTGGATCCTCTACTGGTTCAAGATTCAAAGAACTTGCAGTTACCGTAGTAGTGTTCTCCCCGACTTGGATGACTTCCCGTCTATCGGAATCCCAGTCGTTCAACAAGTCTTCATGGTCACGGCACTTATCGTAGCCGTGTGTAAGCGGGATAGTCCGTCTGTGTGACCCATGCTTGTCCCAGGATTATGGCACACTTTGAAGCGTAACTGCGATAGCTCCATAGCCCATCGTGCCAATTTAGCATTAATGGTTCGGTTGTTTTCGCTAAAGACCCACGTTAACGCTTTGTGATCAGTATAGAGGTCGAATTCGCGTCTATCGAGATAGCACCTGAACTTCCGGGTTGCCCAAACAATACCCCAGCATTCTATCTCGGAAGTGCCGTCTTGCTTGTTGATCCAGTTCTTTCCGAACCGACCAACAGTTTGCTGGCGTACGCCACCACGCGCTAGCGGTTGTCCACAGTCTGCATCAAACAGGCCCCCACTGCCAACCTAGAAGAGTCGACATAGAGCTTCAATCGCTTAGAAATGTCAGGATATACCAAAATCGGAGGTTCCTCAAGCCTCCGTTGTAACTGCTTGAAAGCTGCTTCACAATCAGGGTCCCACTTAAATACAACTCCCTTCATTTTTAGACGCTCGATTGGAGCTGATATTGCCGCGTAGCCCGAGATATATCTGCGGAAGTAGCTTGTGAGGCCCAAGAACGCTCTCACGTATGCAGGTCATGCGGCCTTCTTACGTTCATGACCGCCTTGACCTTTTCAGGCTTTGGCAAGATACCGGAGAGCGTAACAATGTGACCTAAGAACGCTTAACCACGGCCCCATTGGACTTTTTGAGTTTTAGCTTAAGCCCAGCATCGCAGAAACGCTCCAGAACTTGCTTCAGGCGTACCAGGTGTGTCGCGAAGCCAGTGCTAAAGACCACACAGTCATCGAGGTAAACTAAACATGTCCGCCATTTCAGATCAATGAGCACGTTTTCAATAAGTCGCTCGAAAGCGGGCACCGCATTACACAGACCGAACGGCATCACCAACCATTCGTACAACCCGTATTTGCAAGTAAAAGCGGTTTTCTCCCCACTGTCAGCAGCCATCGGAACGTTCCAGTATCCCGAGGCAATATCCATGGTAGAAAAGAGCTTCGCGTTCCCCAGTACATCGAGGATGTCATCGATAAGAGGCATCGGGTGACAGTCTTTAATAGTAACGGCATTCAGTCTGTGATAGTCAATGCAAACACGTATACCACCATCGGGTTTGTGAATAATTAGCACCGGACTCGCCCAAGGACTAGTCGACGGACGGATCAGTCCAAGTTCGATATACTGGTGCACTTCAGCCTCCATCACGTCACCTTCAGCATTCGATACGCGATAGGGGCGCTGTTTTATCGGTCCATAAACTCCCGTGTCAATAGAGAACTTGAGCAGATCCGTCTTTCCAGGTTCAGGGAAGTCTCAACGAACAAGTCTTTGAATGAGTCAAGCACGCCTCGGAATAGGCCTTGTTGTTCCTTGCTCAAATTAGACCCTTCAAGGTTAACGTTTAGCTCCTCCTTAAGAACTTTGTCGATCTCCGGCATTGGAGAGAGCGAAACAGCGTCTTTACGCGTCGTCGCACTGATGACAGAGTAAACCCAAGTCGTCCCTCGGGACTCAGACGTACGCGAACCTTCAGGAGGATTCGGATTTTGCTCTTGGAACGCAGATTCTGGTATCACTGTGGCAGCGGCTAGCATCGTGCCCTTCTTGACGATCACTTCCTCGGGCGAATCGTTGCAGATTTCGACCACCGGCTTGCCCCCGGTTATAGTGCACAGAGTCCTAGCCACTCTGACAGTAGCATCTAGTTCAGGAACCCCTTCGACTAGCACGGTGGTTGTATCCGCGACCAGCCCAACGATATCCGTACGCACGAGAGCTTGTCCTCTAGGTTGTAGGCGGACAGTGTCGCTTAGACGCGAGAAATGCATTTCTTCGACGCGTTTCGACCCCAAGAGGAACACCTCTCGAGTCCTTTAGAGTCATAGTGCTCTGTCGTGTAGCAACACGCGAGAATTATGTCCTGCTAGTTTTCCCACCCACAACGCACACCTCGTTCGCAAAAACGAGGTGAATATCGGGCGAAGTCTTGACCTGAAAGCCTTGATTCAGCCCTAGCACCGGGTTGGTCTGACCCTGCGTACTTCGACTTGTCGGTAGTGCAACCAATCAACTCCACAGCACTAGCCATAAGCACGGCTAGTCTGCAATACACGCACACACACAAAGAAACCTCGCTGGCCCTCAGAAGGAAGGGTCCAGGTCTTTTCAGCCGGTAGCGAGGGTGCCGGGGCAAAGCTCCGGCGGGTAGGTAGGAAGGAGGCTTCGGTAGCACTCCTCGGTCGAACGAGCTCTCTCGTTCTCTGCACACGCAGCAAATCAATCACACAATCTAGCTTCTTGGGCTTGCCGGGTGGATGAACACTTGATTACTTCAACCTTCGTGTCCACCGACAGGCATAATCCTGGCGATCAAGCGGGACCAGACGTTACGGACACTTACCGTAACCGGACTTGACTCTTGCGATCGGAAGGAAAATCTGTTCTGTTTGTTGCGCTCTGCGAGCGCTTATCTCTATATTATTCTTCCCTATGCCATATACAAATATCTAGTGTGAACTTGTCCGTTGTGAAACCACCGAGTCCTCGGCGACGGCCTGATAGAGCTCCAAGTTCCTTATCCGGCATATCTGCCGGTTGTGGCTGTTCACCAAGGGACACAACCCGGATATCTTCCTTGGACAACCGGCAGCGACTACTCGTCAAAGGCCACGGTCCGGAGATCTTTCCGGTGGCGACCTCTCGCTGAACTTGGTGTGCCGTACTTCGCCTCGCTCTTGTGCCTTGTCACTCTGCCGCGGATGTTCTCGAACAATCTCCGCCCCGTCGCACATTCTCTCCAACGGGATTCTGCTTGTCAATCACGAAAGCAGCAGTGGCGACAGCAGCGGGGACGAGAGGCAATTCGATACACCACAGTTCTCGTCCAGATCAATCACCACTTTGTAGGCCTTCAGGGTGTCCGTGCCTAAGATGGCGTCGACGCCCAATCTGTCCACGACGATGAACGGCCTTAGCTTCTCCTGGCTACCAAGGCGCATTGGTAGATCGATAATACCCTTGATGTTCAGGTCTTGGCCAGATACGCCCTTCAAACCACCCGGGTACGGGCGCGGAGGTTCATCCGTTCGTCCTAGCCGCCGTAGAACCTTCCAGTTCACTAAACTGGATGTCGCCTCCGTGTCGATCAGAAGGTCCGAGGGCAGGCAGTCTATGTATCCCACCGATATAGCTTCAGTACCACCGACGGATCCAATCACACGTTTCCCGTCGAGTACAAGTAGCTGCTCGGCTTCTGCCGTTCCAGGTACTTCACGAAGTCCAGGCTTCCACTGTCGTCGATTCCCGGTCTGTACCACCGATACATAGTGACAGATATCATCACCATTCTCCACACGCGACGGGTTATCTCCGAACGCATCTGTTCGCCTGGAGTAGAGTGAAGAGCAGTCGAAACAAACTTGTTTGACCCGAGGTCTAGCTCGAGGTGGATCGGAGCCAGACGATAGTTCAAGAGTTTTCCGAGAACGCCTTTTAGCGAATACGGTCCCGGCCAAATGTAGATATACTCGGAGGGCATGATGAACAGCCAGACGTAGTCGTCGAGTCCCGTTAAGAGCGTACGGGCTCGATCGCGTAAGGAGGCTTCGTTGATAACGGCACTTTCACCTATCCCAGCTAGAGGTCGGAGTTACTCACCTTTGATTCATTTTTAGGATCAGCAAGTAAGCCACCTTTCGCACTACCATTCTCAGGTGGGGCAACAGTGAGTTCAGTTCCCCGTCTTTCTCGGCCTCCGTCACCTCATCGGTCCCCAGGGAGTCCAACGATTCGTCGAGGTTCACCCCGATGTTCCCGACTACAACCAGCTCATTCACCGGGCTGGGCACTCTTCGGTCTACGGAGGTCCACGCCTCTCTCATCTCAGACAACACGGAGACCGTTCCGCCTCCGACATCGCGGTCATCCGCGACAGCGGAGTGGACAACGCCAATCCGCGCGGGCTTTCCTCGGCTCACGTAAATCGCGGTTTGCTCGCTTTGCTTCCTCAGAGTTACCAAGCGTTCGGCGGTACCAGCCAGCCCAGCCAATACTCTGGCGAGGACAGTACCCCGGGAGACGAATTTTTAGTCAGCGCTAAAGTTTCCGCCAGAATGTTCAGTAGAGAGCTCAGTTCATAGAGAGAAGGTTCTTGATGCTTTTCTGCATTCTTCGCCATTCTTCGTTTTAACCCAACTTCGTCAAGGGGGAAGAGGCGATCTTCCAACTCCTTTTCATATTCCTCATTCTCTTCAGAAATCATGGTTGACAAGTCTTGGCCCAATGCATCCAATTCTTCGGACGAGAATACTCGAGCGTGCGAGGGCTGGTCCTTCACAACCGACGGTCCTGTATCGTCAAGATCGATCGTGTTTGTCTTAGTGGCGTCAGGTTCCACGGTCTCCGTCCCTTTGGTGGACGCGATGAACCGTTCACTCACGATCATCTCCACGTCTTCGCTCAGAGTCTCCAATTCAATCTTCGCTCTTCCTTGAGGTCCACTCGATTCAGTGGTCTCCTCACACCTAGTATTTTCAGCCAGCGGGGCACAAGCACGCACCCCTCGACTTTGCACGGACTCAAATCCGCGTCCAGAGTTTCTAAAGTACTCTTCGCGTTTTCCCGAGGTTCACTCGGTCCAGTGATCTCCTCCAGTTTAGTATATTCATTCGACGATGCGCAAGCAAGCACCTGCTCGACCTTGCACGGACCCATGTCCGCGATGGCACCCTCCTTGGTCATAATTACAGTTTCGATAGCCGCCTTGGTTTCTTCGTAGTCGGCAGATCGGCCTATAATCGCAGCTAGCTCGACCTCTTCGTGAACCTCTTCAAGCATTACGGGTGGATCCTCTGAGCCTATAGTTTCATAACCCGCTGGTTCACTCACATAATTTGCCTTATCTGACTTTACTGTAGCGATCATTTCCTCATGTACGTCCTCCTCGTCCAGGGCGAGGTCCACATACTCCTCTCAAGCACACTCATCGGAGTTACCCGAGCATTCCTCCGCCTTAGGTCCAGTCGCCATAGCCGAAGTTCCTCCAATAGTTTTGTTCTCCACAACCGTGGATGCTGCTGCGTCAAGAGTTTCGCGCGCAGCTCCATTTTCAAATTCTGAGTCTTCAACAGGGCTCGCGACGGTCACACTTGACTCGTCACCTCGATCCTCCATATAATAATCCGCCGAAGGGTTATCGTGTCCACACGCGGCACTCCAATCAACAACAGGTCCAGTTTGACCACCAGCAAAAGGCGCGGGCGCCCTATACTCCATATTTTCCATCATTTCACTCCTCATTGGGACGAATTCCATCGCTCCAACCGTTCTCGGAGCCCTTACTTCCAGACTAGCCGTACTTCTCACGGGTAGCGAAGGTTCCCCATTCAATGCCGTCTCGTAGACAAGAGGAAGGCGTGGCACACACTTCCCTTCCTCGTTCCCCTTCATTGTGGCTTTGGAGCTTGCCCTTGCGTTGGCAAACTCATCTTACCCTGAGCAATCAGTTCCCGGACTGCAGTCAGCACCAGACATTGATTCACATGATGATCGGAATTGTGGCACATGTAGCAGCCAGGGACTCGGCGACGCTGCTGAGGCGCGCTTTGTTGTTGCGGGGCGACCCCGTTGCTTCGTCCTTGGTACGGCTGGCGAAGCGCGGTACACTCGACGTAGTAAGGCCCTTTCTGCTTACAGTTCGAGCAGAACGCAAATTGGCGCTTACAGTCGTTGCGACTATGGCCGAGAGTATGACAGCGTCCACAGGGCATTACGCCTTCTTGCGAGAACATATCCGTCCCCATACGAATGCCCACGAACTGTGCCGGATTCGAGTTACCGTTTCCTGACATTTGCGTGTTAGGGCCTGGGCTCGAAGGTGCCTCATACATGGCAGCAACGAAGTTGTCCTGCCTTTGACCTGCTGATGAACGCGGCGACTGAACCATCTGAGGTTGTTGTAGTACCTGCGGTTGGTGTTGCTGCTGTTGAAGCAGTATATTCTGCGTTTGTTGCATCATTGTCATCATTTGTGACATCATAGCATTATCGGTAGTAACGTTCTTCGCCACTTCATCTGCGCAGTCGGCGTCATCCTCCACCATCAGGTGCATGTTCTTATACAGCAACACCGCTACGGCCTGAGGAACAGCGTTGACCATAGTGGTAGTTAGAGCGTTCCTCCATTCTCTATTGCGCAAACCAGACAAGAAGTACTGGTATCGCCTCTGAGAGTCATAACATTGTGCCGCATCCCAGAGATTCGAAATCATGTCACCCCATACTTCGGCAGACATGCCTCGACGCTCGATCATTTGCAAAGGCGTTTGACAAACGAACTGGTTATGAAACCGAGTCGGCAGCGTCTCGAAGTCTTCAATCCTGGAGTACATCCACCACTGCTCGCCAACTTTGCCCTTGAGGCACTCTCGGAAGGCGTTAATGCGCAATCCGTCAGGGAGGCCGTACGTCGCTTGCTCGAAGGCGAACCAGAACGACCGATCTTTCTCAACCGTCGACTTGTCCGAATAGAACGGTAGTAACATTTTCACGACATTCTTGATATGCGACGGCATCCCTCCGTAGTATTGGATAGGAGCCGCCGTACGCGTACTTGGAGTGTCTTTCCAAACGATCCTTGGCCAGGTGTAGCTGAATTTGGCAGCCCATGATCAATCTTCATCAGTTGCGAAGATACTGCCGGTTGACTCATAGGCGTCATAGAAGGATTCGGAGCCATACTAGCAGAAGCGTTCCAGGTCGGCTGTTGAGTAACACTCACACCGTATTCCAGCGCTGCTCGGTCTAGGCGTAGCTTGATAGAACACATGCTGGAAACCGAGCTCTTGCGCAGTAGGCGCGTCGGTAATGGCGTATCCCCGTACGGCAATAGCCGTCATTGGTTTACGGGCCGTAGCTGGAGTACTCGACGCATAAGTCACAGGTGTTTGATAGCCGCCGCTTTGATTCCACGAAGGAACCAAGGGTTGCGACCGCGGCTGGTTCCAACCACCAACCTGTCCAACTGGAGCCTGAAATGCTCCTTGATGCCCTCCAGCAGGCTGCACCCCATAGCCTTGGTTAGCAAACGAGACGTTCATCGCCGGATGCTGAAGCTGAGCAGGGGCTCCCATCGGTACAGTCACGCCACTCCCTTGAACCAGAGTGTCAGGCACAGCACCACCTTGCACATTTGGTCTCAACGGAGCGTTCATTTGACTAGGCAGCGCCGCCCAGTGCTCGTAGGAATGATAGTAGAAGTAGCCACGGTCGAGGTTAATGCTGGTGGCGCAGCAGTCATACCACCCCCACTCCCAGCAGTCACTGCTTGTTGCACCACGTTTCTCACCGTGTTCAGCCCCGCCACCGTCATTAGATCCGGTCGCAACGGGTTTGTAAGGGGCGCGCTCGGAGCCGTCGCCGTACCAGTACCTTCAGCCGTAGTTGTCGCCGTAGCAGGCGGCGTGCCCGGAATCGCACCAGCCGGAGGAGGAGGGTCCTCCGGTGTCCGAGTTTGGGTCCGCCCTCCCTCCGAATTATCAGAGCCGAACGCCTCGCTTTCAGCGTCTCCGAACTCATCTATTTCTTCGCCTTGTCCTCGCGAAGCCATGTTCCCTATTTGGAAATTCTTCTACTTCTTAACGGTCTCGTTACCGTTCCAATTCACCAATGCTTGGCGCTCCAGATGATCTTGTAGCCCAGCTACTTCTTTCAGTGATCAAATCAGCACAGTATAATCTACGACGACTCGATTCCGGTCAAAAGGTTCACCTCCGCGGTGTTATAGTTTCTCCAAACTCCAAGTGACTCTGCAAACAAAATAGCTGTAGAAGAGAAAGGCGTCGGTTCCTGGAACCTAAAGAACGCCGATGCAGACCTCACTTGAGCGTAACAGTAACCACTCCACACGGACGCTTCTTAAGCGGCCAGTCGAGACTTCTCTTCTCGTACCAAACTGTTCCTTCCACAGTTAGAAGCTACCCTGCTTCTCCACCAAATGTCGCGCACCTCCCTGACGGGCTCGGGTCGAGTAGCTTCGACTGTTCTTGTTGGAGGTCGGTCCGGGGCGAAATAGTGAAGTTTGTAGTGGTGAATATTAAAGAAATGTAGTTTTGCTTGTTTTTGTTGTTTCTTGTCTTCTTGTCTTGTTTGTTGTTCAGGGAAATGTTTGACTGATTCACTAACTCATCGGTCGGCAGTGTTGACCTCTCCTTGTAAGCATGACAACCCTTCCTTCGTCAGGAACAGGACACCCCTGCGGCACCCGTCCTTCGCTCAGCACCCCTTCCACGCTAGACTAGTCGTACAATGCAATACGGACCTGCCACCCGTCCTAGCACGTCGTCCAGCCTCGTGCATAGTGCTCCTCACACGTCCATTCACAGGTCTTCGCGCCCGCGCAGTCCAATTTCGATTTGCGTCATCTTTTAGCCCAGCTCTGTTGCGTGGGACAGTACTTAGCCCTCTCAGCAGATCATCGACAAGGGTACGTCGTCCTCTGACGCGCCGTGGTAACGGTCGCCGAGGGCTGGCACGCCACCCGGACGCCGCTGTTCGGGACACGTACAATAATGAATTAGAGAACCCATGGGTTGGAGTGCCATGTTTTGCAAAAAGTAGTTTGCTATCCAAGTACCTTTGGGAGAGTGCTATCTTTTGCAAAAGCCCGGAGGACAGGTTTCGGTGGTCGATTGGAAGACGTCTGTCCTTGTGATTGCTGCAGTTTTAGATCATGGTGTTGGCTTGGAGCAGTGGATCGGTCTCTCGAGGAAGGCGGCGCATGTTGGGTGACGACAGCTGCACAATGATGTTGCGGCCCACGGCAGCCATCGCGGTGAACCCCACGATGGCCAAGACGCCGACGATCGCCATCATCCAGCGCGAGAAACTCTGCTCGTTGACGCTTTCGAGGCCGGCGGGTTCTTCCTCCTCCGTCGGTCCTTCGTAAGTCCAGCCGTCGAGGCACTTGGTCTTGGCGACGTGGCTGAACCACTTGGCTGCAGGACGCGGGATCCGTTCTAACCCGGTGGGCTGTGGCTCGTACGCTTCGTCCTTGGCGCCAGTGCAGGACGAAAAATTGACGTAGTAGAGACCGAAGCGGGGAGAGAACGAGCCCCACTCGTAGTTGTCGAGGAACGACCACGCCGTGTAGCCGATGATCTGGATTTTCTCCTCCACGACGGCTTTGTAGACCTGAGCGACGTACTCCTGGTAGTACCAGAGCTGATCCAGGTTCTCTATCTGTTCGTTGCCACACCAACCGTTCTCCGTCAGCAGGATGTCGGCCGACGGGTCCGCAGCATGCAGCCACTTTATTGTTTTCAAGTACCCAGGAGGGTAGGCTGTGAACCAGCCGCAGTTGAGCTTGCCATGGCGATCCTTGCTGGACCGACGAGAGCCCGGCAGCTCGTTCGAGTGCGAAATGTCCACTCCCAGGTCTCTCTCCCAGCCTTTGCCTAGCTTTTTGCACGGCGACTTGGACTTAGGCGACACTCCGCAGTCCGTCACGAGTTTCGAGGAGTAATGGTTCAACATGAACAAGTCGTACGACCCTTTGACCAGCGCGGTCTCTTCGGGCGTGAACCTTGGTAGCCGATCGCCCACGCGTTCCCGCATGATGGCAGGGTAGTCGCCAGTGACTATCGGCGCGAGGAACCAGCCCAGCTCGAACTGCATTTTCCGCTCGGCTGCAGCCACATCGAGAGGGTTCTTCGGGTCCAACGGATATGCTGCGTCCGAGTTGAGGGTGATGCCGATACGAGCTTTCTCGCGTAGACCAGCCAAAGAGCTCACTTTCAGATCACGGAAGACTTTCACAACTGCTGCGTGTGAGCGGATCACGTTGTGAGCCACGATGTACGCGAAGGTCTCGGACTTCTTGAGTCCGGGGGCTCCTGCCCCACTGGCGTAACCGGCAGTCGTGAACGTGAGCGGCTCGTTGAACGTCGTCCACATGTCAACCTTGTCCCCCAGCTCGTGGAAAGGAGCGTCGCGAACTCAACGAAATGGTCGACGATGTCGGCATTGAGCCACCCTTGGGGAGCGAGTTCACTGTGCAGCTCCAGAGGCAGGTCCCAATGGTACAGCGTCAGGATCGGCACGATGTTGTTCGCGTTGAGTTCGTCGACCAGTGCGTGGTAGAACGCGAGGCCCTGCGGGTTCGGCTGCATCCGCTTGGTCTGCGGGTTCCAGGTCATGGCTCGGGACCACGAAACCGAGAACCGAGAGGACTGCAGACCCGTCTCGACCATGAGCTTGATGTCGTCTCGGTAGCGATGGTAGAAGTCGTCGGCCACGTTGGCACACGCCACCTTCTTATAGTGCGTGCGGCAATAGTCATCCCAGATGCTCGGAGTGCGGCCTCCTTCGTTCCACGCGCCTTCGACTTGGTACGAAGCCGTGGCAGACCCCAACATGAAGTCGGCAGGGAAGCAGCGAGGTGCGTCTTCGCTGAAGACCGTTAGAGCGGCCACGCTCGTCACCATGGCGCCGAGAAGGTGTGTAAATCGCATCCTGTCACCTCGGAGAAAGTTGCCAACTGAGTCTTTAGGAAGGGACGCGGCCGTTCGTGTGCAACGATCTTTGCAGTTGATTGATTCACATGTATCCGATATGTATACGGGTAAAAACGACCAACTAGAGGCGTAGCATTAGGCTGGGAGGACAGTTTACTAACTGTCCAATTGACTAACTGTCCTCCCAGCTTACTAACTGTCCAATTGACTAACTGTCCTCCCAGCTTAATGCTACGCCTCTAGTTGGTCGTTTTTACCCGTGAAGCAAGAGCTGATGGAATACCCGCGCTCCGATAAGGATGCCGTCAACGAGATAGGCTGGGAGGACAGTTAGTCAACTGTCAGTTAGTCAACTGTGATAGGCTGGGAGGACAGTTAGTCAACTGTCAGTTAGTCAACAGTTGACTAACTGTCCTGTGGGAGGACAGTTAGTCAACTGTCAGTTAGTCAACTGTGATAGGCTGGGAGGACAGTTAGTCAACTGTCAGTTAGTCAACTGTCCTCCCAGCCTATCTCGTTGACGGCATCCTTATCGGAGCGCGGGTATTCCATCAGCTCTTGCTTCACGTGCATTCGAGACTGCGGCTAACAAAATGATACTTATCCACCATTTAGAGTTATCGAGATAATCGGCCTGTTTTTCGTACCTAGCCGAAATTTTAAATTGTTGTTGTCTTTTTATCCCTTTCAAAGCGTAAAACTACTCTATTTCGATTGCTTTTAACAATAGATTTCCGATAATGCACTTTTCACAAAAATTGAAAAGATATTGCGACCACCACACAACAAAATGTTCCGCCATTTTGGGTATGAAAATGGAGATACTTTTTCCAGAGCGTGCCACTCCACCAATTCTTAACATTTTCAAGTGGACAAGAGCTCAAAATGAGCGCAAGACGCCCCTCGTGCCAGTGGTGTGCCTAAATCGCGATTCGTACTTTGGTTGATAAGTATCATTTGGTTTGACGCCGTCTCATTTGCATATTGTTGTCTTTGCCAGAGAAAACGCGTTTGCAAACACATCCGAGAAGCCTAGCAGCACCATGAACAACTTCCCGTTCACACCGGGTACAACCTGAGCAGTTAATGGTGAATGCGCAAGTATTACTTGCGCAGTATGTCCTGAGAATCGTAACCTTGACGCCCTTCCAAATCTACATCTTACCTACTCGCTCACCTTCGTGGGCCAAAGCGACTGCGCGAATCGTTTAACGAAGATAGCGCACTGTCGCCCAACTACATTCGGAACACCACCATACACAAGATACACAACTATTTTGTGTGACCGTAGTCACAATCGGTGACATTTGGACTCAAGCGACATTGGGTGCCTTTCAAAAAAACCATTAAACCGTTTTATGCCTAGGGAAAAGGGAGATAAACCGGTCATAAAACTCGTGATTAGAAATAATTTCTTTGGTGAGACCAAACATCGCTCCCGCAATGCGGTTAGTGATGCCCAGCCTGTGATGAGCGTGCGCTCTCCGGGTTCGCCTGCTATTCGGTAAGGTGTGCATACGTGCACGGACTAGTTATCTGGTCGCCCACGCTGCAGTTATATCCATAGGGTGCGCGTCGGACTTTGCACTAAGCGCTGTCTTGCCCAGAAGAAGATAACTACGAGGCGGATGGCTCTAAGGACGATCCTCCTTTGAAAAGAAGAAAGACGAAGTCAGCCTCGCCCACCGGTGGATTGCCGCTGTCATGGCTTCGGTCGGGGCGGACTTTCACTCACCCACTGGTCTTAGAGGCTGCCACGATGCAAGTCAACTCTCTGGCCTTGTTTCAGCTGGCACCGATCGACCAGAACCAAGCAGTCAAGCGCTGAGTCTCCACTTTATCTGCGCATATCGGTTCGACTACGCCGTCCTCGCCCGAAACAAGCACCACGCTTACTGAACCGTCCGGGTCTCTTCTAACAACGGCGTCTAAGTCGTCTACCGTGGCGCCATGGACTCCTCAACGCCCGAAACGACCGGCCATTCACCCGGACCTAAGTGATCGAGATATTTCCGACAGGTACGCCGAAGCATTCGAGTCCGATGGATACGACTCGGAGGCCTTGGCGCAGATTGAGTCTTCCTCGCCTAAAGCCGATAGACGCAGCATCTTCCCAGGCAAGCTCTCCCGGTTTCGTCCTCATTGGGGATACGGCGCTCCATTCTGCACACGACGAGTGGATCAAAGACTCGTGGCCTGTTGGGGTGGAGCTGATCGTAAAGCAATACAACCCGAGGAAATGGAGATTCCCTCGTGTGGTCGCTGGGGTACGCGGTGGGGTGGGGTGCGGGTGTGTCACTCGCTGCAACGCCTTCTCCTGTTTAAATACCAAGCAAGGACGGCTTTGTACGGGCCACAACTGTGCATTTGTCGGTGCATGCGGCAATTCACTACATGAGAGTCCAGATCTCGCCACCTGCCGCAACACACGTACGGACATGTGAGGCCTTGTAGCCGCTGCGGCCATCCCTTCCGGTGAGGTGCTGGGCCAGTACGTAGGTCACGTTCAACTCTTCGGCCCGCCTTGTAAAAATGCGCCGGTCAACGACGGTTTCCGAATGCACCTGAAGACCCGAATGACCGGGAACAAGTACATGGGAATCGACGCCATGCATGAGGGCGGTTTGCTGAGGCTGACGAACCACTCATGCAAGCCCGCTGCACGCTTTCACGAGGTCCAGACGGGCAGCTAGCTGACTGTGGTTGCCGTCACCGTTCGAGATGTATTTCCAGGCGAGGAGGTGACCGTTTCGTACGACAACACGTTGTGGTTTGTCTGCCGGTGTGGCTGGTGGGGTTACCAGCACCGTCATTTGCAGCCCCTACCAGTCGTCGGACCGTGTTGATTCTTCTGTTGGGGACTTGACGCTTGGAGCGCTAAGAAGACATCTGACTGTGTTGCTGTTGTTGTCATATTTTCTTGTATTTTCAAAACAAAAAACTGTTTCTCTTTTTTACAGACTCGTATTATGTTCAGCATACCATACGTAACACTAGTCTTTTCCCCCTTCCGATCGACATACTTAATACTAGATGTTTGCCCTCTTCGGATTGCCTTATGAAAGGCTTTTTCATTCGAGATTCCGCTCCTCTATAGCAAGCCCGCCTGAATTATACATTCAGTGGCGGCGATGGCCCCAGTGAGTATATTACGAAGATCTCTTGACTTTCTCACACGTGCTGAATACTGTTGCCTTTGTATTGTAGCGAGGACGCCAAGCCGGATACCACAACTACAGTCTGGATGAGCAGTTCTCATCTCCGCGCTCGCCGACAAGTTTAAGCCACTTGGGCGCAACATGTGGGAGCATGTTGCGCTTGAGTACAACTCGCGGCGGGAAAGAAGCTGGTTAGCACGAGCCTTCGAGGCTTTTCGGCGCAAGTTCCGCAACTCATATGGTCATGCGAAGCCGACGGGTATCAATGGCGAGATTCCGCCGAAACGGCGTCCCATCGAACTTTGTGGTGTTGTGATTCACAGAAAACGTCTTTAGTTCGGCTTCAACGCAACAGCAAAACAATTCGCCGAGTCAGGTCGGCGATGTTGGCCTTGCGCAGGGTTCCTGTCGGTTCCCTTTGCGGTTCGCCCCAGCCGGGGTTCAGTTGAGTGTTGTTCCCAACAAGTACCAAGCTCCAACCTCTCCAGAGACTCGCCTGAGCGGGGCAGTCTCCGTGCTAAACCTTGTGCCCTATGGACGGCACCACGCGAGCGCTTTTACAGGTCACCAGGCGCCGATTATGCCCAGATAGGAGGTTACGGTGTCCCGGGCTGTGCAGACCCACAGGCTCGTCGAATCGACGAGACTTGTCTTCGCTTGGTAGCGAGAAGTGCCCATCCCGGGCCGACCTTGATCTCTTGGCGCTACCAGACGGCTCCCCTACAAGCTATGCCTCTCGGGGAACGACGGCAGACATAATCCAGCCCACGCAGGGACTTACCGGAAAAGCGTACGCTGTTCTTGGACTTAGAAGATTCTGCTCTGATTGTTATCTCTATGTCTTTGAAGAGCCCCTTCGGGCTCTTCCCTATGGTCTTCTATCTGTCCTTTACAATTATCTAATGAAATAGAGTCGTTACAGATCTCCCGCGACTCTTCGCTCAGCTCCGTCCTTGGTGTCGAGCTGTTTACCTACCTCTCGGCGACTCTTCGCCTAGATCCTGATTTATCCCTCCAGTTGGTATATCTCCCTCGTGGCATTTTCTCGCCAAGTCGACTTTCGCCGAGTCCAACTTTCGCCGAGTCCAACTTTCGTCGAGCCGATTATCGCTGAGTCCGTCCATCGCTGAGTCCGTCCTTCGCTTAGTCCAGCTAAATGCGACCCCCGTTTAAATCCGTTCCCTGTTGAGTGCGATGTATCCACTTGGCGATGTATCCACTTGGCGGTGTACCCACTTGGTGGTGTACCCTCTTGATCCGCTTGAGTGCGATGTACCCACTGGTCTAGCTTAGGCATCCCTAGTGTAGGGTTACCCAAAATATGGATTTTCCTACACCACAACTGCCCCGGGCGTGATACGAGCCAGGCTCGTGACGGGTCGACATGGTTTGCATTTGGTGCTCTGACGCTTGCCTCGGTCGTTGGTAGCTCGCTTTCTGCTTCTTTCTGAGTCTCTGAGGCTACCTCATCTGCTTCGTCTCGTCTTGTTACGTCGTCCTCACCGCACACCGATGGTTCACTTGCTAACCGGACACGCTTTTTCTTTGCTCTCGCTCGTCGACGGGTCGTTTTGGTTATGTAATCCGGGACACCCCTCACAAAATCGAAAAACGATTTGTTACGGGGTGTTTGGCAGGCCACACGAGTCCGGGGTAAGTTGATCGATGCTCTCTCGTTGGTGGCCGATTCGCCGAGTGTTGGCGTGTCGATCTCCGGCGAAGGATCGTAGTTGACTTCGTCGATTCGATTGAGCTCGACTAACTCCGTTTTCCTGGTCTCGGTTGAAACCACGCTTGACTGTTTGCTGTTGAGACCTTCTGTAGCTAACGAGTCTGCAGCCGCATTGAACTCTCGGATCACGTGGAGATATTTCACCCAGCGAAGCTTGGCTGTGAGTTCTCGGTGGTGGTTGAGTTGGGCCATCAGAGTTTCCTTCCGCAGGCCATCACCCCTAGGACTGCTGGATTGCGAGTCTCGAGTATCCCACCACAATTAAATCCTCGGTGCCGTGCTCCAGCGCGGTCAAGACACCATTGCTCATACCTGCGTACTCAGCGAGGTTTACTGTGGTGGTCTCGAGGTAACCACTCGCAGCCGTCACTACCGTCCATTCTGGTAATTTCCATAATATCGAGGAGCAACTACCATACCCGCCATTCTTCTCCGTCTTGGCTGAGCCGTCAAAAGACATCACCACGCCATTGTAATTCCTTGGTAGGCATGCGTATAGAAAGTGTGGATCCATTTGGGCAATCGGCGATCCTCGTGACGGGTGGTGTCACCAGGGCTAACAAGTCTTTGAGGTCAACAAATCTAGTAAGCCCAGCTTGCAGTAGCTGAGCAAACGCACAATCGCGCTCCTTGACTCGGTAGACCTTCAGGTGCCACGGGGACAACATCACTGCGAAGTGGGTCGTACGACCGAACACTGTCTTCGACTTATGTACCCACTCCAGTGTCGAGAACCGAGTGTAGACGTGGAGAGTTCGTTCGACCAGCTGAATGTAGCACACTTTCAACAGTAGCAGCAACGCTAACACCTCCTTCTCGGCCGGGTGGTAATTCATCTCGGCGTCTTTCAGGACGCGGCCGCAGAACCGCACGGGGTGTAACTTGTCGTCATGATACTGCATCAGAGTGGAACTCAGAGCCCACTCATTAGCAAATAGCGTCACGTGCACCTCTTTGGATCGGTCAAAGTGTCGTAGTATCGGTGCGTCTGCAACCTTCTGTTGTCGCACTGCGAAGCTTCGGTGAGCTGCGGATGAGTTTCCTGCCGGTGTGAAATCCTCATCCTTGAGTTGGTACAGGGTGGCCCCGTAGACTGCAAAGTCTTGGATGAATCTGCTGTAATAGTTCAACGCACCGAGGAATGACTGCATTCCTTTCTTCGATGACGGGAACGGCAGCTCCGTCATAATCTTCAACTTCTTCGGATCGGCCCGAATCCCGTCGGCCGACACTTCATGCGACAAAAATCCACTCGGCCTTGTACAAAAATACTCTTCGTGAAACTCAAACCGTTGGAGCAGGCAGTCTAGGGTGGCGAGACAAGAGTCAAACGTCTCGGAGCCGAAACAAATATCTTCCACGAACGACCGCCGATCGAACACTGGCACCAACGAGGATTCATCTGCTTCCCTGTGGAGAACATATCCGCTACAGGGCTGTTCACCAGTTGGGTTTCACCGCGTCGAGCGTCACCGAGGATTCGCGGTCAGCCTCAAACTTGGTCGGAAAAGCTGTCGAAACCTCGGACAGTTGTGCAGAACCGTCGGTCACCCCTGTTCTTACAGCTTCAGCGGCTGCCTCAGCGGACCGCATCCACTCAGAGAACTGGTTCCAACCGCCCTTGGGCTGAACGAACCTCCATAGAGCATTGTCTATCAGTCGTTGGTATATCATCGATGCGTTCTTCAGGCCAAACGGCATACGCAGCCACTCGAAGTGGCCGAGTGCACACTCGAAGGCCGAGATTTTCCGAGCTCTCATCGTCATCATTATTGCCCAAAATCCGCTAGCTGCATCTAAAGAGCAGAACCACAGGTAGTCTTCTAGGTCCGTTAACAAATCGTCGACCAGCGGCATGGCATACTCCATGATCGCGGTGATCGCATTCACCATCTTGTAATCAATGCACAGGCGAATATCAACGCCGTTCTACTTCAGCACGATCACAAATCAGGGATGCCCAAGGGCTGTCCGAGAACGCCACCAACCGAGCTTTCAACAAGTCTTTCAATAACTCGTATAACTTCTTCAGGTGTTTCAGCGGTGTACGCCGAGCCCTCTGTTTGATCGGGGGGTGCCCTTGAACATCGATATCGCATACCACGCCATAGGCTGACGGTGGCAGAGCGTTTCTGCTCGGAAATCATGATCTGTTCATGCTTCTGTAATACGTTGATCAATGCTCGTTGTTGCTCGGACGTGGTCTTCGGCTTCGCTACGTTGGGTCCTGTGTAATCCAAAACCGTCTCCGAAGCTTCGGTCAGGTCAGGGAGGAATGCCAACTCATGTGCGTAATCGGTCAACTCGATTTCGTTTGCCACATGCTCGGCCACACCACCGAGAGCATCGTCAATGTCGACAGCGACGCCAGCGGAAACGCCAGTCGTAAGCGCTACAAACACCGACTCCAGACGTGCCTCCGAATCTTCGGTGACCACATATTCCGGTGCCCCACCGGTAATTACCTCGCCGTCACCCTGTCCGAGGATTCGGACGTGGTTGAATCCTCACATTCCTCGGTTTCAATGTCCATAGCCATCATGTCCGACGTTACCAGAGTAACGGTTACTGTCGAGTGGTCGCACTCACTCGGCTGTGCATGACACGCTTCACCGCTCTGTAGACGATCCACCCGATGCCCATCTTGGTGCGCTTTCGGTCGGGAAAGAATCTTCCGAGGCGTCGTATATTCCCGCCGCTCGACTGCTGCTGGTTGACTGGCTAACCACTGCTCGTACAGTTTGCTTTCACGCTTCAGTAATGTGTCATCCCGATACTCAGCGTACGCCAACACTTGCCATTCGTCGTACTTCGCCGATCGTAGCCACGCCCTTGCGGGAGATCGCCATGCGGTACCTATAATACCACCGATTCGTGGATTGTACAGTGAGCAATTCTCGGTGACACATTAGTCAGACGGATAATCGCTGGTTGTCCCCGCTGAAACCTCGTCACTGTCGGCACGAGATTCCCAATCCGGCGAGCCGACACCTCGTGGGTATTCAGAGGGGCGTCGTCGAGGTAGTTTGAACTCGTGCCACTCCCGTCCGGCGACTGACGAATCCTCGGTCGGGCCACCGGCCACTTGTAGACCGTAAACCGGAGCATCATCCTCGTTCTGGAATTTCACCAGGGGGACCATAACTTCATCCGGTAACCGGGCCGTACCATGGAACAGGTCTAACCGCACTCCAGCTGGGATCATGAAGTCCGTGCCGAGGACTACATCGACTCCTGCGCTATGATCCATAATCCACAACTCGAATTCATATACTCGCTCCCACCCGAGGGTGATCTTAACAAGTGCTCGGCGACGTGTCTCCATCACTCCTGGGTTGATTCCTCTCACTTCCAGACTACGCCCGTGGTCTGATACTTCCCGCACGCGTAGTTTCTTTGCATAGGCAGCCGAAGTCACGCTCACATTCGCTCCAGTGTCGAGCAGAATCCTCGTTCGTGCGTCATCCACTGCCCCGTTTACCATGGCACGCAATCGCTTCTTCTTATCGCAGTGCTGGGACGACCACCACCCCATCCTCTCATCAGATAACAACTTGATTGCCTGGCCGAGGCTTCGGGGCTCACGCTTGGTCACCGTCATACTCGCGATTGAAGCCTCGGTAACCGTACCAGCAGCTTCCTTCGCACATTCCTCATTCATTTTACTCTCACCGAGGTTTGCGCCTCTCTCTTCTCCATTTTCCGTCGATTTCACATAATCCATATTCAAGTCATCAGGCCGTCCGTGAACGCAAACTAATAGTCTGCGTCCAGCGCAGGTTCGGCTAACTGTGGCAGCCCGATTGGGACCAACCCAGTTTCAGTTGGAGGGCTGCCTAGTTTAAATGACTCCCGTAGACCAATTCTTAAAGTTCTGGCGAGGGGTCTTTCTTCTCCACCTTCGCCTTCAGAAGAGACGCTAGATCGTTGAATGCTTCGCATCTTCCCGCATCGTGGACTTGCTTACATCTTGCACCTCTTGTAACAATAGTGTGCAGAGTGTGTGAGTCCACCACAGGCGGCACACGGGCCATATTGCCGGTGACCATCACGTCCGCCGAGGCCTCGGTTGTCTCGGTCGTGCGGGTATTGGTTATTCCCAACCCTCGGTTGGCAGTTATCAGCTCGAGCAAACGTTCCATCGGAGGCGTGACGACGCTCCGAATCATTCGCGGCAGCAACATGACCGTGATGTTCGTCCGACGCGTATTCGTCGTCCAAGCTCCTGTCCGAGACTCGGTCGCCCCTGCTAGGGTAGTACTCCGGGTCGTAACCCTCCGTATCATCATAACCCCCACTCGACGTCTCTGCAGGTTCTCCTCGCGGGTCGACCGAGCCGTCCACCTTCAACGCAGCGACCATATCTGTCAGTACTTCAGCTAGAGTAACCCTCGGTCGGTATGGACGATCATCTCGACGTCGGTTGTCATCTAGGTAACGGTCATCTCGACGACGCCCATCATCTCGGTCACGCCGGTAGGAGTTCCGCGAATCCACGGAACGTCCATCGTCACGGCGACGACTATCATCCTGGCCCTTGGGGCGTCGCACCGAGGACTCGCGTCCTTTCTTCCGCTCACGGCGTCGGAGGATGTCATTTATCATATCTTCCAGGTCGTGAATATTGTTGACCCGCACGAGGTACATACGCTCTTCCAAAGCTCCGTCTTTGCACGTATCGAGAAAGTGTTCAACATGATCCTTGGCCTCACGACCGCCGTGCTCAAATTGCACCCCGGCGTTCCTGGCATAGTCATTCAGCCGGTTCAGATAGTCGCAAACGTGCTCCTTCTCTTCACGCCTCGCCGAGTAGTACCGTTCTTTCGCCGATTCGTTAAATCGGGAACAGTAGTACTTGATGAACGCATCACTCAACAATTTCCATGTTCGTCTCTTCTTCTGCGGGAGTTGTCGGTACCAATGCAGGGCGCCATCTTGGAGGCTCAGCTCGAACGCCATACACCATTCATTCGGTGGCGTATGTGTTCCCTCCATCTCATAGATGAAGGCTCGGAGCCACTGCATCGACTTCTCGCTCTTGTCTCAGAGGTCGAGATAGGGATTGATGTTCCCCAACGGGAGGTGCGCGGCGATCTCAAGCCTCGGTGTGGAACTCTCGTTCTCCATCGAGCTGAGCTCACGGATTTGGCGTGCCCATTCTCCAGTCACGTCACCCCTTGGTCTTCGACGTCGAACGAATCATCGTCCGAGGAGTCATCGTGCGTATCGAAGCGTCGGTTCGTCGCCCGACCTATACTTTGGCCCGCCGTCGGAGCGGTCCGTGTATTCTCAAAACCTTTCGCCAGCCGCTCGGTACGGTCCGCTGACCAAGGCGTTACCATGTGCGAATCTTGAAAATACGTCGCAGCGGTCCCCTTCGCCGAGAACACACCCATCCCGACTGTCCTCTTGGGCTGTCGCCCGGGAGTTGTCGGTAGCGGGATTCTTGATGAATCCAGCCCAGATTCTATTGAGACGACCAATTCAGCCCCGAGTTCCATCCATACAGCTTGTCGAATTGATTTTGGCGCAAAGGCCCGCATCCACTTGCTCTTCGTCATCATCACCTCCATGCATCTTCCCAGAACCTTGTTGGCAGTCGGAGTGTCCCCATTAACTGGAGGCCGACTACCGGTCGACCGAGAACTCGCGTCCTCGGTCATCGTCAGAGATCGGAGATCGCCGAGTCCATCTTCGTTGTCCTCATGAGCTGGTTCAGGACCAGCCACTTCGTCCAACTCCTCGGTGATGTTTCGCGCGAGCGACCTCACCCCTCTGCTACGTCCTGCTGAGGCAGTAGCGGCTTCCGAAACCTCGGGGATCATCTTCCTTGGCTTCAGAGTAGTCCATCCGCTCGTCAAAGCTGTCCGAGCGTTCGTTGATCGGCTCCAAAGTGCTAGGAGTCGTCGACGTTGGACAGGATCGCACAGAAGCCTCGGTGCCTCCTCCGCTCGACTTCATGGGCGTTGCTGGTACCGCTGACTTCGCTCCTTTCGCCATTTTTCTCTTCTTCTTTCTTCTTTCGAATGCTCGTTAGGAAGGAACCTATATACAACCAAGACACACAGAAAGTCACTCCCAATCCCGGGTCGCGGCACTAGTTGTCGTGTAGGATCACGCAGAAATTCTCACTACCGAATGGTATGAATCCACCAACAACACTCGCTTCCCTTGTCAGGTCAACGAGCGTTGGATCAAACGTGAAGACCAGGAACGATCCCTTACACCGGGTTGGCTGTAAACCCTCTGTACACCTAGGTTGTATTAGGCCAACCAATAACCTGCACCACTAGCCACGAGCGAGGGCTAGGATGCAATATTGCGCTTTCGCGCGAACCCCCAGTTCCTCACAAGGAAGGGTACTGGCTGTCAAGCCTGATACGGGTAAAAACCTCGGCGGGTAGTAAAATATGTATGGAACACTCGGTTCCACTATAATATATGGCGAACGATGCTTCTCGTCGCTCCCAACACTCGGTCACTCTAATCTCTTGAACTGACCAGCAACAAACCCTCGGTTCAATGTACCTTAGGCTCGCTGATCAGCATCCCACAAGCCGAGCGTATCCAGACCCTAAGACAAGCTAGCTAGACTTACCGAAGACGGACTTAACCCTTGGTGACTTGGGGAAGACTGCTGATTTATTTTTGTTGATCTATGGATCTGAGAGCCTCTGTAGTCAATCATATAGCTAGACATATACGTAAATACAAATATCCAGTGTGAACAGATCCCAGTATGTGATCCCGTACCCGCTCTATAAGCCCGAGGGTACGAAACTGAAATGGATACAAACGAGGGTTTAAACGCTCGGCCGGGGATTCATTATACCCGACCAAGGCCTCGGCCACTAAACTATCGTGGTCACTGTGGCGCGGGGATGTACCACGTCCCCCAATCAGAGCACGCTGGTCACTTTCCTTCAGCGAGGGCAACCTTGCCGACTGGCGACCGAGCGCTCAAAACCCAACACCATATGGGAGTGATTAGGAACGTCGTCTTCCATATATTATAGTGGAACCGAGTATTCCAGATATATTTTACTACCCACCTAGGTTTTACCTCGGCAAACCCGTATTAGGCTTGACAGCCGGTACCCTTCCTTGTGAGGAACTGCGGGGTTCGCGCGAAAGCGCATAATGCATCCTAGCCCTCGCTTGTGACTAGTGGTGCAGGTTACTGAGTTGGCCTAATACAACCTAGGTGTACAGAGGGTTACAGCCAACCCGGTGTAAGGGATCGTTCCTGGTCTTCACGTTTGATCCAACGCTCGTTGACCTGACAAGGGGAACGATCGTTGTTGGTGGTACTCATACCGCTCGGTAGTTAGATTTTCTGTGTATTCCTACACGCCAACTCGTGCTGCGACCCGGATTTGGTGTAGCCTTCTGTGTACCCTGGTTATATAGAGGTTCCTTCTCTAACGAGCATTCGATAGAAGAAAGAATAGAAGAAGAAAAAATGGCGAAAGGAGCGAAGTTAGCGGTACCAGCAACGCCCATGAAGTCGAGCGGAGGATGCACCGAGGCTTCTGTGCGATCCTGTCTAACGTCGACGACTCCTAGCACTTTGGAGCCGATCAACGAACGCTCGGACAGCTTTGACGAGCGGATGGACTACTCTGAAGCCAAAGACGATGATGAAGACAGCAATGTCCGAGGTTTCGGAAGCCGCTACTGGCTCGGCAGGACGTAGCGGAGGGGTGAGGTCGCTCGCGCGAAACCTCACCGAGGAGTTGGAAAGTGGCCGGTCCTGAATCAGCTCACGAGGACAACGAGGATAGACCCAGCGATCTCCGATCGCTGACGATATCCGAAGACGCGAGTCCTCGGTCAACCGGTTGTCAGCCTCCAGTTAATGGAGACATTGCGACTGCCAACAAGGTTCCGGGTCGATGTATGGACGTGGTGATGTCTAATAGCAAGTGGATGCGGGCCCAGCTGAGTTCGCGAATCTGGCGCCTCCAATCTCCAGCCACATCGCCTCCTTGATCTTCTACATCGAACGAGTCATCGTCCGAGGAGTCGTCGTCGTAGATATCAAAACACCGGCTCACCGTCCGTCCCGTCGTTTGACCTGCAGTCGGTGCGGTCCGAGTACTCTCGGTCGTTTTTTCAGTCGCTCGGTACGGTCTGCCGGACGAGGCGTCACCATGTGCAAGTCTTGGTAGTATCCTGACGCGGTTATCTTCGCCGAGAATATTCCCCTGTCGCCCTACTTCTCGGGTTGTCTCCCCGGAGTTGTCTGTATTTGAATTCTTGATGGGTCGGCCTCGGTGGGGAGCGCTTGCGGCTCACAACCCATAGCCCGGAACAATTGCACCGTGTCCTCGGCCAACTGCTGGACACTCCATGATTCCACCGGAACGACGAGTTCCGTCCCCAGCTCCATCCAGGCGGCCTGTTGGAGGGGACTTTCGCGCGAAAATCCCTATCTCGGCCTCCGAGACAAGAGCGAGAAGTCGATGCAGTGGCTCCGAGCCTTCATCTATGAGATGGAGGGAACACATACGCCACCGAATGAATGGTGTATGGCGTTCGAGCTGAGCCTCCAAGATGGCGCCCTGCATTGGTACCGACAACTCCCGCAGAAGAGACGAACATGGAAATTGTTGAGTGATGCGTTCATCAAGTACTACTGTTCCCGATTTAACGAATCGGCGAAAGAACGGTACTACTCGGCGAGGCGTGAAGAGAAGGAGCACGTTTGCGACTATCTGAACCGGCTGAATGACTATGCCAGGAACGCCGGGGTGCAATTTGAGCACGGCGGTCGTGAGGCCAAGGATCATGTTGAACACTTTCTCGATACGTGCAAAGACGGAGCTTTGGAAGAGCGTCTGTACCTCGTGCGGGTCAACAATATTCACGACCTGGAAGATATGATAAATGACATCCTCCGACGCCGTGAGCGGAAGAAAGGACGCGAGTCCTCGGTGCGACGCCCCAGGGCCAGGATGATAGTCGTCGCCGTGACGATGGACGTTCCGTGGATTCGCGGAACTCCTACCGGCGTGACCGAGATGATGGGCGTCGTCGAGATGACCGTTACCTAGATGACAACCGACGTCGAGATGATCGTCCATACCGACCGAGGGTTACTCTAGCTGAAGTACTGACAGATATGGTCGCTGCGTTGAAGGTGGACGGCTCGGTCGACCCGCGAGGAGAACCTGCAGAGACGTCGAGTGGGGGTATGATGATACGGAGGGTTACGACCCGGAGTACTACCCTAGCAGGGGCGACCGAGTCTCGGACAGGAGCTTGGACGACGAATACGCGTCGGACGAACATCACGGTCATGTTGCCGCGAATGATTCGGAGCGTCGTCACGCCTCCGATGGAACGTTTGCTCGAGCTGATAACTGCCAACCGAGGGTTGGGAATAACCAATACTCGCACGACCGAGACAACCGAGGCCTCGGCGGACGTGATGGTCACCGGCAATATGGCCCGTGTGCCGCCTGTGGTGGACTCACACACTCTGCACACTATTGTTACAAGAGGTGCAAGATGTGTAAGCAAGTCCACGATGCGGGAAATGCGAAGCATTCAACGATCTAGCGTCTCTTCTGAAGGCGAAGGTGGAGAAGAAAGACCTCTCGCCAGAACTTTAAGAATTGGTCTACGGGAGTCATTTAAACTAGGCAGCCCTCCAACTGAAACTGGGTTGGTCCCAATCGGGCTGCCACAGTTAGCCGAACCTGCGCTGGACGCAGACTATTTGTTTGCGTTCACGGACGGCCTGATGACTTGAATATGGATTATGTGAAATCGACGGAAAATGGAGAAGAGAGAGGCGCAAACCTCGGTGAGAGTAAAATGAATGAGGAATGTGCGAAGGAAGCTGCTGGTACGGTTACCGAGGCTTCAATCGCGAGTATGGCGGTGACCAAGCGTGAGCCCCGAAGCCTCGGCCAGGCAATCAAGTTGTTATCTGATGAGAGGATGGGGTGGTGGTCGTCCCAGCACTGCGATAAGAAGAAGCGATTGCGTGCCATGGTAAACGGGGCAGTGGATGACGCACGAACGAGGATTCTGCTCGACACTGGAGCGAATGTGAGCGTGACTTCGGCTGCCTATGCAAAGAAACTACGCGTGCGGGAAGTATCAGACCACGGGCGTAGTCTGGAAGTGAGAGGAATCAACCCAGGAGTGATGGAGACACGTCGCCGAGCACTTGTTAAGATCACCCTCGGGTGGGAGCGAGTATATGAATTCGAGTTGTGGATTATGGATCATAGCGCAGGAGTCGATGTAGTCCTCGGCACGGACTTCATGATCCCAGCTGGAGTGCGGTTAGACCTGTTCCATGGTACGGCCCGGTTACCGGATGAAGTTATGGTCCCCCTGGTGAAATCCCAGAACGAGGATGACGCTCCGGTATACGGTCTACAAGTGGCCGGTGGCCCGACCGAGGATTCGTCAGTCGCCGGACGGGAGTGGCACGAGTTCAAACTACCTCGACGACGCCCCTCTGAACACCCACGAGGTGTGGATCGCCGGATTGGGAATCTCGTGCCGACAGTGACGAGGTTTCAGCGAGGACAACCAGCGATTATCCGGCTGACTAATGTGTCACCGAGAATTGCTCACTGTACAATCCACGAATCGGTGGTATTATGGGTACCGCGTGGCGATCTCCCGCAAGGGCGTGGCTACGATCGGCGAAGTACGACGAATGGCAAGTGCTGGCGTACGCTGAGTGTCGGGATGACACATTGCTGAAGCGTGAAAGCAAACTGTACGAGCAGTGGTTAGCCAGTCAACCACCAGCAGTCGAGCGGCGGGAATATCCGACGCCTCGGAAGATTCTTTCCCGACCGAAAGCGCACCAAGATGGGCATCGGGTGGATCGTCTACAGAGCGGTGAAGCGTGCCACGCACAGCCGAGTGAGTGCGACCACCGACAGTAACCGTTACTCTGGTAACCTCGGACATGATGGCTATGGACATTGAAGCCGAGGAATGTGAGGATTCAACCACGTCCGAATCCTCGGACAGGGGTGACGGCGAGTAATTACCGGTGGGGCACCGGAATACGTGGTCACCGAAGATTCGGAGGCACGTCTGGAGTCGGTGTTTGTAGCGCTTACGACTGGCGTTTCCGCTGGCGTCGCTGTCGACATTGACGATGCTCTCGGTGGTGTGGCCGAGCATGTGGCAAACGAAATCGAGTTGACCGATTACGCACATGAGTTGGCATTCCTCCCTGACCTGACCGAAGCTTCGGAGACGGTTTTGGATTATACAGGACCCAACGTAGCGAACCCGAAGACCACGTCCGAGCAACAACGAGCATTGATCAGCGTGTTACAGAAGCATGAACGAATGATTCCGAGCAAGCTCTATGGCGTGGTATGCGATATCGATGTACAGGGCACCTCCGATCAAACAGAGGCTCGGCGTACACCGCTGAGCACCTGAAGAAGTTATACGAGTTACTGAGGCTTGTTGAAAGCTCGGTTGGTGGCGTTCTCGGACAGCCCATCCCGATCGTGCTGAAGAGAACGGCGTTGATATTCGCCTGTGCATTGATTACAAGATGGTGAATGCGATCACCGCGATCATGGGTTGTATGCCATGCCGCTGGTCGACGATTTGTTAGGACCTAGAAGACCTGTGGTTCTGCTCTAGATGCAGCTAGCGGATTGGCAATGATGACGATGAGAGCTCGGAAAATCTCGGCCTTCGTGTGCACTCGGCCACTTTGAGTGGCTGCGTATGCCGTTTGGCCTGAAGAACGCACCGATGATACCAACGAATGATTGACTGCTCTGGTTCGTTCAGCCCAAGGACCAGTTCTCTGAGTTGATGCGATCGGCTGAAACGGTCGCTGAGGCCGCTAGAACAGGAGTGACCGACGGTTCTGCACGGCCGTCCGAGGTTTCGACAGCTTTTCCGACCAAGTTCGAAGCGACCGCGAGTCCTCGGTGACGCTCGACGCTGTGACCCAACTGGTGAACAGCCCTGTAGCGGATATGTTCTCCACAGGAAGCAGATGAATCCTCGTTGGTGCCAGTGTTCGATCGGCGGTCGTTCGTGGACGATATTTGTTTCGGCTCCGAGACGTTTGACTCTTGTCTAGCCACCCTGACCGCCTGCAACGGTTTGGTGAGTGTCGAATAAGTGTGAGTTTCACGAAGAGCATTTTGTACAAGGTCGAGTGGATTTCCTGTCGCATGAAGTGTCGGCCGACGGCATTCAGGCCGATAAAAGAAGTTGAAGATAGTGACGGAGCTGCCGTTCCCGTCATCGAAGAAAGGAATGCAGTCATTCCTCGGTGCGTTGAATTACAGCAGATTCATCAAGACTTTGCAGTCTACGTGGCCGCCCTGTATCAACTCAAGGATGAGGTTTTACACCGGCAGGGAACTCATCCGCGATGCTGCAACAGAAGGTTGCCGATGCACCAATGCTACGCCACTTCGACCGAGCAAAAGAGGTGCATGTGACGCTTATTTGCTACGAGTGGGCTCTGAGCGCTACTCTGATGCAGTACCATGATGACAAGTTGCACCCCGTGCGGTTCTGCGGCCGCGTACTGAAAGACGCCGAGATGAATTACCACCCGGCCGAGAAGGATGTTGCTGCCTGTTGAAAGTGTGCTACATTCAGCTGGTCGGACGAACCTCCGTCTACACTCGGTTCTCGACACTGGAGTGGGCATAAGTCGAAGACAGTGTTTCGGTCGTACGACCCACTTCGCAGTGATGTTGTCCCCGTGGCACCTGAAGGTCTACCGAGTCAAGGAGCGATTGTGCGTTTGCTCAGCTACTACAAGCTGGGCTTACAGCTTTGTTGACCTCAAGACTCGTTAGCCCTGGTGACACCACCCGTCACGAGGATCGCCGATTGCCCAAATGGATCCACACTTTCTGCATGCCTACCAAGGAATTACAATGGCGTGGTGATGTCTTTTGACGGCGCCAAGACGGAGAAGAATGGGCGGGTATGGTAGTTGCTCCTCGATATTATGGAGCCAGAATGGACGGTAGTGACGGCTGCGAGTGCCTCGAGACCACCACAGTAAACCTCGCTGAGTACGCAGGTATGAACAATGGTGTCTTGACCGCGCTGGAGCACGGCACCGAGGATTTGGTGTGAAGTCGAGACTCGCAATCTCAGCAGGGGTGATGGCCTGCGGAAGGAAACTCTGATGGCCCAACTCAACCACCACCGAGAACTCACAGCCAAGCTTCGGTCGGTGAAATATCTCCACGTGATCCGAGAGTTCAATGCGGCTGCAGACTCGTTAGCTACAGAGGTCTCAACAGCAAACAGTCAGCGTGGTTTCAACCGAAACCAGGAAAACGGAGTTAATCGAGCTCAACCGAATCGACGAAGTCATCTACGTCCTTCGCCGGAGGTCGCCACGCCAACACTCGGCGAATCGGCCACCGACAACGAGAGCGTCGATCAACTACCCGGACTCGTGTCCCGCCAAGCACCCTGTAACAAATCGTTTTCGATTTTGTGAGGGATGTGCTTACATAACCGTCACGACCGCCGACAAAAGCGAGCACAGAGCGTGTCCGGTTTGCGGCGAGCCCTCGGTGATGGGCCAGGATGACGCAACACGACGAGACGAAGCAGATGAGGTAGCCTCAGAGACTCAGAACGAAGCGGAAACCGAGCTACCAATGACCGAGGCAAGCGTCAGAGCACCAAATGCAAACGTGTCGACCGTGTAACCATTCAAGAAGAGCGAAGACGAAGGATCTCCGCTGCCCACGACGAGGAGCTGAAACCTCAAAGCCGTTCTCCGAGGTGAGGAAGCTAGCCTGAGTTACAGTGCGGCGAGAGATGCATGGAAAATGGCCGACAAGTTTGCGCTAAGCGAGGACGGTGTGCTGTATATTATCGAGCGAACCGTCGGTGGAGTAATGAAAACCAAACGGAAACCAAGAGCGACCAAGATGCCCCACAACGATGATTCAGGAAGTATTACAGAGCTGCCACGACTCGTTAGAAGGTGGCCACCAGTGTATCGGTCGAACATACCACCGAGCGAAAATGGATTATTATTGGATCGGACTGTACGCAGACGTTGAGCGGCATGTGCAGTCTTGCCCAGACTGCAGCTCGAGCAAAAGTCGACCGCAGCTCAGAGGGTACTCTCCTGGGAATGTGCTAGTCGAGAGACCATTCCAGCTGGTGTCGATGGATTTCGTCATACCATTGCCGAAATCTCGGCGAGGGAATACCGCGCTGTTACTGTTTCAATGCTCGTTCACAGGATTCGTTATGGGGAAAGCCATGTCAGATACTACCGCATTAAAAGTCGCACAAGCGTTCGAAGAGTGTGTACCGAAGGTTCGGTGCGCCAACGATGATTCGCCATGACCGAGACCCTCGGTTCATGAGTGAGGTTTTTCAAGCATTTGCTGAGATGATGCAATCTGGGTCGAGGACCACGTTAAGTTATCGTCCGCAAGCAAACGGGCAGCAAGAACGATCAGTCAATACCGTGCTGCAGTCAGTGCGCGTGTATGCGGAAGACCTGCTGCAACAAGACTGGGACGAGATCGCCGAACGACTTGTCTTCGCTATCAACAACTCTCAGGACGGCACTCGGAAGGATACTCCGTTCTACCTCGTTCATGGGTGGGATGCTCGGTCTAGGCTGCGAGCAATGTCGTCGTCGCTAAAACGAGGATCCCGAGGGCAAACCGATGCGCTAGCATGGCGCCGAGAAGTGAATCGACAACAAGAAATCGCATGGAAAATGGTGATGGAGTATCAGAAGGTCGAGAAGGCTCGGAGAGCCACGAACACAACGAGTCGCTTAACAGACGTGAAGCAGCAGCAGTACCGAGGATTCCAGCGAATGACAGCGAGAACAAAGTAGCACCGAATCGGAAGATAGCTGGGAGCCTGATAGAGTGGCAGGCGAATATGAAGTAGAGGCTATTCTGGACGACCAATCACCGCTAACAACGAGCACCCATCGCGCGGTCAGAGAGTTCAAGGTGAAGTGGGTCGGCCACGACGAGCCTACCTGGGAACCATCATCGAGCTTGTCATGCGGCGGGTTGTTCTACGACTATTTGCGAACTGACGCAGCGAACGACGACTCCAAATGGTTCAGGTGGCCGACAAGGACTAGCTCGAACCGCTACCGAGGATTGAACTGCCTACGGGGTTGGTACAGCCCGTAGAAGCAGACGAAAATGATACTGTACCAAAATGGAAGTCACCGATTACTGAACAACCAAGTCTCCTGGGAGGCTCGGTTTGTGACAGTGACGTGACGAGATGAACTGCCTACGGGGATTATGCAGCCCGTAGCGTCAGACGAAGATGACTACTGCCATTTAGTTTGTATATGATGTGAACGAACTCGATGTGGATTTGGATTAAGTGCAATTACTGGAGCCTGAACTACACCCGTAATGAGCTACGGAGCTCGGACCGAACGAGATAAGCAAGAGGAATGAATGACGAAGCACGGAAGCACACGACGGAGGCCTAGATGTCAACAGAGGAAGCAAGGTCAGCCAACACATCCAAATTCGAGGTCTGGCCAGACGTGGAACTGTCGATTGGCGTTGGAGTAGCAGCGGGAGCAGCCGAGTCCTCGGCTTGACTTTCACCCTTTTCTTAATCGTCAGTAGGTCCTGAAGGAGCAGTCACCGAAGCTTGAGCTACCCAGGGGGGACACGACCGAGGCTTGTGGTAACGACGGATCCACCATGATTCCGGAAATTACCTCCACATCGGTCATACCACGGGATACGAACAAAGGTACCGGAGGATTGCACGGCGCGAACGTCGTGCTGAACGGATGGCTGGAAGGTGCGTCCACCCAACAAGTTCCACCAGAGCTGGTCCGAGACCAGGGTGGCGCTCACCAACCCAGTCCTCGGACGTCGGAGCCCACTCGATCATCTCGAACGAGTATTGAAGGTAGCTGGGCTCCAACAAAAGTTCGTTCTGTGCTTCGCGAGGCTTGCCGGGGCGTTCGACACACCGTTACCAACACCGATACACCATTTGCTGGCGTAGCCGGTCTGTCCGGAGATTCCGATCTTTGTTGTACTCAGTCCAGGCGGCACGAAGCACGCCGACCGAGGGATCACCAGCACCAAGTCTCTGAGCCATACTCTGAAGGTACTCTTCAACCGCAGCAACCTGAACCCAGTGGCGGCGCTCCCACAGTGCTAGGCCCAGGTCCGCCTTCTCGGTCCGGTCCGTGGAGATACCCTGAAATTGGCGCCACATCTTGATGGACCGAGCCAGGCCGGTGGCGTGAGTTGAAATCTTGGTGCCAAGCGGGTGTTGGTCAATAACAACAGGGTCGCTCCGGCATCTTCAACCGCATTTGCTGCCAGGGATGGGCTGGATTGGTCCAATCCGCAATAGCGTGGATGCCGGCTACCGAGCACGGGGACTCGACACCCTTGGCAATAGGTGGAGTCAGGCTACTATCGTGAATTTGGCACCAGGCCACCTGGGCGCCCGGAGCAACGAACCCATGCGTCAGATACGGCTCGGCCATCAAAGCAAGGCGATGTGACGGTGTCCCTGGCGCAGTAGGCACAGCCGGCACGAAAGTACTTGGGTCGGTGCCAGGAACCGTGGAAAGCGTAGCCGTCACTTGGGTGTGTGACCGCCGGAGACCCGACTGAGACATCGGTGTATGCCCTTTAGCGGCGGCAGCAGGAGGTGTCGAACCATCGGTGGGTCCGACGGTACCACAATCGCAGGAACCGGAGTAGAGACCACCACCGAGGTCACAGGCGTCGTGATCGAGGAGGTGATCGGTACTCCACCCGACGACGGCAAAGATGCGGAGACCGGTTTCGATACAGGAACAGCCTGCACGCTCGGTGGAGTCGGAGCAGGCGGTCGGACCGTCGGAGTCGGTGGAGTCACGACCGAGGCCGTCTGCGACGACACTGGCGGCGTCGGGGTCACCGAGCTTTTGGGAGAAGCCGGAACAATTGGTGACCCTGAAGTCTGAGAAGACTCGGACGATGACGGGGGCCGATGATGAAGTCATCGGACGCCTCCAGAGTCTCCAGTTCCCTCTGGGACCGCAAAGTGGCCAACACCGACGCACTGCGGGTGGGCCGACCATCACGACGAGCCGGCGAAGTCACGGCTGAGAAAACGATCCATAAGCGAGGATCGCGGCCGTCCGAAGAACGGTATCGACCTCATCGCCCGACAAGTCAATGACTTCGGCCGGGTTCGGAGGCACCGAGTGTCCGGAGGCCGGTGGAGATCAGGCGGAGGGCTCGGTGGAGGACTTGGCAGGCCACTCGGCGGGGACACAGGCGGCGACGCAGGTGGAATCCAGGCGGAGGACTCGGTGGTGACCCTGCAGAAGGCGATGGCTTCGGTGACCCCGGCGACGAACTGACCGACGGGCTCGGTGGCGATCCACAGGAAGCGGACGCCTGGAGAGGTGATGGCGTACTGACCGAAGGTTTGGGCGCGTGTCCGCGAGCTGGGGCACCCAAACTCTTAGAGGGACGACCCAACCGCTTGCTAGCAGGAAGGGTCGACTTCGGCGGTCCCGACGGAACATGTGGAGAATATGCCGGCGTCGCCTGCGGTGGCGGAGCTTGAGATGCTTGCTGCCGGAGACGCTTGCGCCGATTCCCTCGACTCTAGAATACCGACGGAATGAGCGGCAGGTCGTCCGAATCCTTGGAGGCACCACCGCAGCTGACGCTGCCTGCGCTGGAGGCTTGGGCCCCGGCTCCGAGGCCTTGGGCTCTTGATCGTCGTCCTCCGATCTCCCCGAAGACACACTTCGACTACGCTTCGATGTGATGCTCGGAGAAGAGATCCCGAGCAACTCACAGTCGATGTTGTCCGCAGTAATACTTGAACGAGGGAAAGAAGAGCTTAAAGACCGCTAGAGCAAGAGGAGAAGAGCAGAACGTACCAGCAGAAGCAAGCACCAATGTGTCGACATCAATCTCGTGGAGAGTAGCGCGGCGACGCAGAATAGAGTTCACCCCCTTCAAGCTCGCAACCTGAGCTTCGAGAGCTTGGACCTGTGGAGAAACGACACCGACCGAGGCTTGGTCGGAAGCCTCGAGAGCAGCCCGATGTTTGGCCACTTGCTCGGTATATGCCACCATGTCTGCCTTGAAACGCTCACGATCCTGGCGGAGGAGTCGCTGTGTCGATGTCGCCGAAGACTCGGACGTGGTCGCGCGAGCACAATGCGGTCATGGTCGGCGATGGCAGTGTTGGCTTGGCGCAGGTGCGCTGCCGCCTGTTTATGCTCGTCCTTGAGAGCGATGTACGACTGACGGAGGCTGTCCAGAGTCACGAGTACGACTCTCGTCGCTGGTAGCTTTTGTGCTGAAACGATCGAACTGCTCGCGTTCTCGCGTCTCTGCCTGGAGACGGTCCTCGGTGTCGGCAAGTCGAGCCTTGAGCTCTGCCACCTCGTTACGCAGGTCGACGATGAGCTCTGCCTCACCCTGTGGATGTTGAACGGGAGCCACAGCGGCATCGAGAACCTCACCAAGGTCGGTGGCATGCTCCATCCGGCTGTCGAGTGATGAATCGACCCGCCGAGGACGCTGACGGGCCACCCCAATTACGAGCTGACCCAATTGGAAGAGACGCTGCCCGACCAGAGCAGAGACCGAAGGCTCGGTCGAGGCAACGGGAGGGAGCGACACGGGAATGTCGGTCTGGCACCCTACCGAGACAAGACGAGTGTCCCGGGAGCCCGAGGGTCCGGAGACCGCCGCGGAGTACCGCGGAGCAGGTATGCCAGGACGGGCGAAGCCTCTGGTGATGACGGAGCCGGGGGGAGCGGCGAACCTTCTGCCGCACCACCATCATCCGGCGGAGGATCACCGGGACGTTGTGGAGGTGGTACCGAAAACTCGGCGGGGCGGCTGCCAGGATGCCTGTCAGCGAACTCAAGGTACATTGAACCGAGGATTGTTGTTGGTTAGTCGAAGCAATTAGGGTGGCCGAGTGTTGGGTGTCGTGTAGGATCACGCAGAAATTCTCACTACCAAACGGTATGAGTCCCACCAACAACACTCGCTTCCCCTTGTCAGGTCAACGAGCGTTGGATCAGACCTCAAGACCAGGAACGATCCCTTACGCCGGGTTGGATGTAAACCCTCTGTACACCTAGGTTGTATTAGGCCAACCCAATAACCTGCACCACTAGCCACGAGCGAGGGCTAGGATGCAATATTGCGCTTTCGCGCGAACGCAGTTCCTCACAAGGAAGGGTACTAGCTGTCAAGCCTGATACGGGTTTGCCAAGGTAAAACCTAGGTGGGTAGTAAATGTATGGAACACTCGGTTCCATTATAATATATGGTGAACGACTCTCTCGTCGCTCCCAACACTCGGCCACTCTAATCTCTTGGACTGACCAGCAACAAACCCTCGGTTCAATGTACCTTAGGCTCGCTGATCAGCATCCACAAGCCGAGCGTATCCAGACCCTAAGACAAGCTAGCTAGACTTACCGAGGACGGACTTGACCCTTGGTGACTTGGGGGAAGGCTGCTGATTTATTTCTGTTGATATATGGCTCTGAGAACTCTGTAGTCAATCATATAGCTAGACATATACGTAAATACAAATATCGAATGTGAACAGATCCCAGTATGCGATCCTGTACCCGGCTCTATAATACCGAGTACGAAACTGAAATGGGTACAAACGAGGGTTCGTACCCTCGGCGAAAGTATGTTGCCCGACCGAGGCCTCGGCCACTAAACTATCGTGGTCACTGTGGCGCGGGGATGTACCCCGTCCCCAATCAGAGCACGCTGGTCACCTTTCTTCAGCAAGGGCAACCTTGCCGACTGGTGACCGAGGCTTAAAACCCAACGCCACAATAACGTGTTTTTATTGCGTTCTCATCGGGTGGGAGGCCGTGTTCGCTGGGCCGACACGGTAGACCAACAAAACAAAACAAAGCCGTGCGGCACGGAACAGCTCTGGATGTTTAATCCATGTACCGG